>JAJIBD010022680.1:0-402541 GCA_021461705.1 Cryptotis parvus | reverse complement strand
TTCATCTAATGTTCTGCCAATCCTGTTCAGGATGACTCTAGTGAACAGTTTGTATATGATGGACAACAGGCAGATGGGGCGATAGTTGCCAATGTCGTGAATGTCTCCCTTCTTGAACAGTAGAACTGTCCTGCTAGTTTTCCTTTGGGAGGGCACCTTACATTCAGTCAGGTAGCGTGTGAAGAGTCGAGCTATTGTATTGATGAGAATTGATGGCAGTGTATTGATGAAGGCACCTTACATTCAGTCAGGTAGCGTGTGAAGAGTCGAGCTAGTGTATTGATGAGAACTGGACGGCAGATTCTTTTAGGTGTTCGGGTTTGATAGTGTCTGGGCCTGTCGGGGAGCCGCGGGTCCCCGACAGTGCCGGGAAGCAAGTTCCCTTCTACGCTCCAAAGCCGGTGGGGAATGGATGAAGACTCAGGAACCGATGCAGTTTTAAAAGGGCTTTACTATCACAGGTTCCAATATACAATCCAAGAGCAGGGAAAACCTCCGGACTCTGGGTTCCCAGCTAGGCCCCAGCCAGGTATAGGCCAAGATGGCTGCCACCACGTGTTGAGGCCCAACAGAGATTGGAGAGGATGGAGAAGCAAAATGCCAAGGGAAGCCAAAAATGGCAAAAAGGGGAAAAAAGAGAGAGCTTCTTTCTTCTTGCAGCTTATTTTATAGCTAGAAATCTGCCTAGACTCCCCAGCCCAGCCCATTCTGGGCTGGGCCTATCTAGAGATGAAAACAGGAAAATAGCTCTGTAGAAATGTAGCAACTTCAGGAGGCCTTCTGGCTGTTTACAAGGACCCAGAGCTAATTCAAAGCCTCCTAGCAGGGCTGGGATGAGCTGTAAGCTAAATGTAACTTCCCTGGCAGGGAGGGTCAAATGTCCTCAGGTAATTTCTCCCAGCACCTCACCTAATGTCTTTTTATATGCTAAAGTCTTGAGCCAAGATCTGCCTGGAAATGCCTTTATAGGGTATAGAAGGGGGTTTCTGAGATGTAATGTCTCTGTACCAAAGACTAATGCTAATGACAGTTACATATTTCTCCAAGCCTTCACAAGTCTCGTCTCTACACGGTAGTTTTGTATTTTAGTTGCCTTTTGAGTTATCAGGGGAGCCATGCTTGCTTGCTTGGAGGCAAACAGCATTTCTCTCTGGTCTAATTACTTAGAGATCCAACGTGGCCAGGCAAATATGCTAGTAAGATCTTGCTAGTCCCACGATGATTGTGGTAGCATGAGAGAATATTTATACCAGCCAGTACAGAATACATGGTCAGATAAGACTGCCACATTCAGACTACCCCCTATGAAGTGACCGGCAGGAGGCAATCCAGGGCAGATGCAGAGGCCTAGGCTTTTAGGTGTCCTGCAACATGGGCCTGATGCTGTTCCTTTCTTAAACGACGAAATAGCACGTTGGATTTCAGAAGGGAGAACATTGGGAATGACATATCCATCCTGTGGAATTTGGTATGGGGTAGGTGGACTTGGCTATCAAACAGATCTGAATAGAAGTCATGGATAATACTCTCCATTTCCTTCCCATTATATATATATACATATATATGTATGTATGTATGTATATATATATATATATATATATATATATATATATAATATGATACCAATATCCAAGGTGAGGTAAAACAGGTTCAAGAGGTCTTGCCAAAGGTGGAATCTACCACAAATGTGTGGGAGTCAGAGGTTAGGTGAGACAGAGAAGGGAACAGTATGCTAATAATTGTCGAAAGTGATAATACCAACTTAGAACTGAGCATTGAATACAGGCAAAAAGATACACATGATAGCCTCTAAATTTATGCATTGCAATCCACAATTTGTAAGAGAAGGAAAGGAGAGGGGGCAAATTGCCTACCATAGAGATAGGCTGTGGGAGAGGGAGGGAATTGGGGACATTGGTGGTGGGTAATGGGATGGGTAATGGGACACTGGTGGAGGGATGGGTGCTGTAAGTCTGTATGACTGAATCCCAAACATGAACATCTTTATAATTGTAAAAAAAAATAAATAAAATAAAATAATACAAAATCAGCTGGCTGGAGACTGGATTAGTCTGCTGGGTGGAGATCTTACCTGCTGCAGAGTGTGGATTGTGAAGATCGCTGCCAGCAAGGTGTGGGGGTTTCTCTGGGCTCCTCCGAGGCTCCATTGGGATGGTGGACTCCGGTCGGAAGTTGGCTCCCGTGGTCCATGGAATGCAGGGGTTCAACGGGAAAGCTGGTTTCTGCTCTGCCGAGTGTACCTGTGTCTTAGGCTCAAGCATTCCTGCGCTTGAAATACTCTCCTCTGAAGGGCGGGTCTCTGCATGGTGGGTCCTTGTAGGCTGGGTTTCTGACAAGCCAGGCTGGAGACTGGATTAATCTGCGGGCTGCTGCAGAGTGTGGATTGTGAAGATCGCTGTCAGCAAGGTGTGGGGGTTTCTCTGGGCTCCTCCGAGGCTCCATCGGGATGGTGGACTTGGGTCGGAAGTTGCTCTCGTGGTCCATGGAATGCAGGGGGGGTTCAACGGGGAAAGCTGGTTTCTGCTCTGCCGGGTGTACCTGTGTCTTAGGCTCAAGCATTCCCTGCCCTTGAGCAGGAATTTGCTCGAGCAAATCGATGAATAACGGATTCAAGTGATCAAGTGAATACAAAATAAAATAAAAACAAAAATACTGACTCTCCTTTATTCAAAATTCTCCTAATACCAACACAGTGATTTACTGTCAGTATCAGTCCCTCTCTGTGTCATGCCATGCTTTCATGCCATGAGAAAACACTCAGGAGATGGTTGTTCTCTGAACAATAAATGAGCCAGAAGTCCCTTACAGGTCATTATGCTGAGCTCAGCATGGTAGCGAATGACTCCAAACGTTGCTTTCTAATGTTCCTTCCCCATGGAGTATGTAGGGGGGCCTATGAATTACTTCTAACAACACATAGGCTATGTCAAGGGTGAAGGAATACGTGAATTATGCACTCATGATTATGTATGATTATAATGTTCATCCTACTGGACTCACTCACCCCCTGTGGGCTTTGAGGAATCACATTTGTAGTGTTGTAAGCCATTAAATTAGGAAGCTCACCTGTGTGGGAACAAAAGGGAACCTCTAGCTGTTAAAAATAGCTTCCAGTCAACAGCCAGCAATAAGTCGAAGATCCTGAGTTTTACAATCATAAGGATTGTAAATGCTGGCTGACTTTGACCGAGAATGTGGAAAGATAGGTCTATAGCTGAATCTCAACAAAACTATGTTCATGAGAAATGAACTAGTTCCAGAGGCTCCATTCACTCTCAATGGAACAAACATCTCTGAATGCAACAGCTATGTGTACCTAGGTTGAAAAGTCAACATGATGAAAGAAATAACAACCTGACTTGTGCAGGAGGAAAAGAGCAGCATGGACTGCCTTCAAAAATATCAAAACAATAGCCAAAGAACAAAGAAACTCCAACTACGGGGCACATCTCTTTGACTCCACCATTCTCCCTGCATTAACATATGCCTCAGAGACCTGGGCTCTACGAAGCAGGATGAAAATACCATTTGGGTCTCCCAAAGAGGATTCAAAGAGTCATGCTTGGAATATCACGCCTCACTCAAGTGAGGGAAGGAATCAGGAGTTCTGACCTCTGTTGCTATTCTAAAATCAAGGACACTGTCTCATCTGCCAGGACATCAAAAATCAGATGGGCTGGTCATATATTATGATTTGGAGACGACTGTTGGACTAGAGCCATTACCAATTGGATCCCACGAGCCATCAAAAGATCACATGGCTGCCAAGATGCTCAAACTTCCTTATCAAGACCCTAAACAAACAGTTCGAGGCTCTTAATATCCCCGAGACAAACAGATGCCATTGGGCTACACTGGCACGTGATAGGGTCAAATGGAAACATTACTGGCGCCCGGTCGAGCAAATCGATGAATAACGGGATATCAAATGATCAAGTGATCAAGGAATGTAATACCAAGCATAGCTCTTTGGGATTCCCGAATAGTGTTCTCTTCCTTCTTTTGTAAGGCCCAGGTCTCTGAAGTGTATATTAATGCAGGGAGCAGGTGGAGTGATTCCTTCTCAGGTGAGAGAAGGAACTGAGTTCGACCTCCATAGACGATTGAGTCAGGGACTCTGTCTCGTTTGCCAAGGTGTCGAAAATCAGATGGGCTGAACATGTAATGCGACTTGGGATGACCACTGGACTAGGAGCCATTACTGACTGGATCCCCACGGGACGTCAAAAGATCACGCGGCCACCCACCTACAAGATGGTCAGACTTCTTCGTCAAGACCCTGAACAAATGGTTTGAGACTTCATATTCCTGGAGCAAGCAGATGCATTGGGCTATACTGGCACATGACAGGGACAAATGGAAACGTTACTGGCGCCCACTCGAACAAATTGATGAATAACCAGATATCAAGTGATCAAATGATCAAGGAATGTAATAGTCCCACA
Organism: Cryptotis parvus; assembly: GCA_021461705.1. Classification (NCBI taxonomy): domain Eukaryota; kingdom Metazoa; phylum Chordata; class Mammalia; order Eulipotyphla; family Soricidae; genus Cryptotis; species Cryptotis parvus. The sequence goes on along the minus strand of JAJIBD010022680.1, from coordinate 398,075 downwards.
AAAAAGTCCCCTTACACCTGCAGCCTTGGTCAACACACTGCAGCATTGTGAATCAATGGCTGGTTCCAACAACCTTTAGGCAATAAACAGATGTTGTTTCAAACACTAAATTTCAGGTAATGTTTATGCAGCAATATAAAACTAATACATATAGACTAATACTAGCAACGTTTTCCACAACATGGAGGATCCCAGGTCTAGGTGATGTATTGGTGGGCTTTTCCTATGTAACTGTATCTCAAGACTTTTATGCCTTAAAGCAGTTGCATTGCCAGTTAGCTCTGTGGGTTTACTGGATTTTCATATCTGTGTCAAGACCCATTTCTGCTAGATTCTCATGCTTCATTGGGTAAGTTCAATCACTGGACTATGTAGATTGTCTCTCTTGAAGGGGTGTAATGCTTACAGTCTTGTGTGAGAGGAGAAACTGGGCAATGTCTTCCATTGCCAGCAAATTAACTTGTGCTTCATTCCATGGTGATCTTGAAGGCTCTGCAAGAAAAAAATAAACCTGAATCCTCAAGTGATAGAGTTAATCTTCTACCCATATTACATTTGCTAACTACCCCTAGAGCACATAGCAACCTTAGATTTAGAGAGGTGAAATAGAACCCATCTCTTTTTTTTCTTTCTTGTTCATTTGTCTTTTGGACCACACACAGCTGTCCTCAGGGACGACTTTATTTTGTATTCAGAGATCACTCCTGACCATGCTCAGGCCATATGAGATGCTAAAGATTGAAACTGGACTGACTGTGTGAAAGACAGAAGTCCTACCCACTGTGCTATCCTCCAGTTCCAAGAGTTTATCACTTATTGAGAGGTACAGCAAAAGTACATTGCAAAGGAGCACTGGGCTGGGAAAATTCAGGACCAGTTATGCAGTAGTCCCCCCCAAGCAAGTAAACTGTTCTAGGCACCACTCACTGTAGACTGAGACTGACGCTTGTTTTTTTAAGAATAAACTGACAAGCTCCAATTTTTATTGGTTACAGTTAGGTCAATGACAGGGTCTTTCCTGTCTATTCTTCTGTATTGTTCACTTAGATGAAATCTCCTTGAAGAATTTTTAATAAACATGATTCTTCTTTCTCATTCCCCTGAACCATTTAGCCCATCATAAAAAAATATGGAACTTTCTTCTGTGTATTTTTTCCTATTTATTAGTCATTCATTCATTTATTCAATTTATTCATTAATTTATTTATTATTCAAAAAATAATAATGTTTTGAGTTTCTACAATGAACCCGGACTTAAATAATTAATTCTATTGTAAAGCGCTTTTTATTTCTTACTTATAATTTTATATCTAGTACAAACATGCATAATCATGCATATAATATCTTATTGTTTGAACCCTCTTAACCTTCTATATTTCCCTTCATGCTTGTCAAGTGGGTATAAATAAAAGAAGCTTTTCAAAACCTGCTGTTCATCTCCAAAATTACTCTGTGGGAGAGAAGGAAGCTCTGGCAAGACAAAACATTCGGAAAATCAGACCTCAGAGAGTAAAGGAAAAAGCATCCGTGCTTGGACACCCTTTTTAGTATTCAGCATGGTAGAGCCTGAGCGATATCCATTTTGACAGGAAGATGAAGAGGAAAGAAGTACGATTTTAGTTGGGTCTTCAAGTTTTTTGTTTTCTGTGGAAGAATTGAGGCTCTAGCCTCCCTAAAGACTTTCTGTGATGGAGACAGGATTTGGGATATTACTGAAATACTGCATTTAGTGGACAGGGAACAGTACCTAGACCTGCCTTACTCTGAGCTGTGTCCTAGGGAGAGGACAAGGGCAGAGAACTGCCCAAGCGCACCCTGGGCTCTAGGGGAGAAGTAGATTCAATTTCCTGTTTTGGAAATTGAATGGGACCCAGAGAGAGTTGGGTGTGGTTAGTATTGAAAAGGTCAAGGATTTCTTTTTAACTTTGTTTATTTTATTTATTTATTTATTTATTTATTTTTTCTTTTTTTTTTTTGGGGCACACCTAGGCAATGCTCAGGGGTTACTCCTGGCTCTGCACTCAGGAATTACTCCTGGTGGTGCTCGGGGACCATATGGGATGCCGGGATCAAACCCGGCTGGCATGGGCTGGCCAAGCTGCAAGGCAAATGCCTTAGCCACTGGACTATTGCTCCGCCCCCAGGATTTCTTAGTATGCTTATATACTCAGCCTAAAATCTGTTTGTCAATAAAGACAGCATAGGGAACAAGAGATGTTACTGTTCCAGGTTTTAAATCTCTCATTCAGGGGGACCCCAAGATGAGGAGAATGATAAGAGAAGACAGGAATAGTTAAGACATATGATTAAACTCATGCATAAAATAAAGGATGTTATCTGGAGGACCAGAAAATAGACAGTTGTGGAAGATACTGTAACCTTGGTTTTCTACTGAAATTATCTAGGAAACCTTAGCCATCACAACAATTTTAGTCCAGGACTGGGTACATACGATGCTTTGGCTTTGATGCAAAGGTGAGAGCATCAGCCTGTTGCAAAAAAGTCAGCTGGAAGGGGGCTGGAGTGATAATACAGAAGGGAGGCAATGCCTTGCATGCTGCATACCAAAGTGCAATCCCAGCATCCTATATGGTCCCCTAACAACTGCCAGGAGTAAATTCCTGAGTACAGAGCCAGGAGTAAGCCCTGAGCATCGCTGGGTCTGACCCAAAAAACCAAAAGCAGTCACTTGAGATTCTAACAGGTAGCCGTGGCTCAGAACCACTGCTTCAAGGAATACCCTGAAGGCTTCACCTCTTTTGTTGCAATCCTAAGAAAGTTCTTAGCTCTCCAGTTGCCCTTCACCCCTTTGTAATCATTTCCCTTGTGGTTCATCTTGTTTCACTGCCTCCAGAACGGCCAGTTCTAGCCTGTTTGTTTTTATTAGCTTGGGTAGCTGACAGTTCTCAGAAATGTCTCCTGGCTCTGTGCTTAGGAATAATTCCCCGCAGTGCTCAGGGACTAGATGAGGTGCCAGGAATAAATTGAGCTGGGATTGAACAGGAGTGAGTCGCATACAAGGTCTGCTCTCTTAGAGTTAATTATTCCAGGTGTCTCTCCTTTCTGCATCATACAACATTGAGATGGGATGGGGGGGAGGGTGGGCAGTGCAGGGGTTCTTAGCAGTAAGGAAAGAACACAAGGAAAAATGGAAGCACCTGACAAAAAAGCCAGCAGGCAACCTCAAAAGCCATACTGTATAAGCATGTTGAGAAGGCACAAGGATGCTGCCTATTTCAAACACCTAAAAGAGATAAATCAAACAAATCATGTAGTTCCTCTATGTGCATCAGTTTCCTGGTAACTTATTAGAGGTGCAGAACCTTTGGTCACACCACCCTCCCGGTATGCTATAGCCCTCATCTAGATTCTCTAACTTGAGAAACAGGTGTTTGTATTTCCACCCACCTCTCGAAAGTTCTTGTGCACATGAGATGGAGAATCATTGCTCTAGTGCAGTTTCTCAGCTGGAGACGTTTGGTATCCCGTGGTCTCCCAGAGCAGTTCAAGAGGGCTGCCAATAAAAATGGAGTGAATGGAGGGCACAGCACAAAACTAGGGGTGCCAAAAGGTAGAACTTTGGAGCCATTAAAAGCAACAGGTTCAGTAAGGGACTGCAATGGGGAAAGACTGAGGAGCACTGCTAGAATTGCTCACACAGTCAATTGTGAGACTTATTCAATGCAGTTTTCAGAAGCCCACATATAGGTTCAACAGATTACTACCAACATCTCCAATCCAGAGGCGACACTGAAGTTGCTCTTGCATTATCTCACCTAGATATGCTTCTGTTCATTCATCCCACAAAGGGTCTCTGAGCACTGACTTCACCCTGAACCTCCAGGGCCTTCCCTCTCCTGGTGAGGGACACTTGTAAATGCAAATCATTGCACTGAACTGTGGAATCATCAGACCAGGACTAGAATCAGCATTTGAGATGTCTAGTGGAGGTGGGTGGGGTGCTGCCAACCCTGGAGTGTCTTGAGATTCTCAGAAAAAAACCTGTAACTTGACCTGGGTATTCAAAGTACAGCCCAGCAGGACACGGAGAGCAGGTGGAGTAAGTTTGCCAGGCCAGACACAGACACAGAGGCAAACATGGCATGCTCCAAGCTCTGCAGGCTTTGAAGGATGCCAGGAGCAGAGAGAAGCTGGGAGACTGGAATTCTGGGAGATAGCGGCTACAAGGCAATGTTTTCATCAAGATTCTGCTGCAGTTGAGTTCTGCACAGAAAAGCGCCAACTTTTGAGTCTGGGCTCACCCTTTCCTACGATTGGATCCTTCAGTAAAACCTGTCAGCTCCTGAGATCAATATTTCTGTTTCTTCTCCTCAGCCTGTCTCCTGGCTTCTCTTATCACCATGTTACAAACAGGGCCGGAATCTTTCTCAGCTCGCACCTGACAGCACTTGCTGGAGAGGAGAGAGTGTAAGAAAAAAGGCAAAGGCCTCAGAGGTGACTTAGTTATATCTGTTCCCACTAGGAGTGGGAGTGAATGTGTGTGCACATGCATGCATATGTGCACCTGTATTTGTGTGTGGCTGTATCTGTTCCCACTAGGAGTGTGTGTGTATGAACATGTATGTGTTTGCCTGTACTTGTGTGTGGCTGTATCTATTCCCACTAGGAGTGTGAGTATGTATGCACACACATGCATTGTGCACCTGTATTTGTGTGTGGGCTGTATCTGTTCTCATTAGGAGTGTGTGTATGAACATGGATGTGTTCGCCTGTACTTCTGTGTGGCTGTATCTGTTCCCACAAGGAGTGTGTGTGTGTATGAACATGTATGTGTTCATCTATACTTGTGTGTGGCTGTATCTGTTCCCACTAGGAGTGTGTGTGTGTATGAACATGTATGTATTCACCTGTACTTGTGTGTGGTCTGTATCTGTTCCCACTAGGAGAGTGAGTGTGTGTGCACACACATTTATTTGTTCACCTGTACATGTGGTAGACTGTATCTGTTCCCACTAGGAGTGTGTGTGCATGCACATGTATGTGTTCACCGGTACTTGTGTGTGGATTGATTTGTTCCCATTAAGAGTAGGATTGTGTGCATGCATGTGAGTGGGCACACAGACATATGTGTGTACCTGTACTTGTGCTTCAGTTTATGCACACACCTGTGATCAAATTTGGAGTCAGAAGGGAGTATGACAAAGGGGCTGTTGTTAAAGCCAGGTTTGGGACTGGAAAGCCCCAGAAACCTCCCCAGGTTTCTGCTGAAAATAAAGGAAAAGGAGGCAGAGAGGGCAGCAATGCCGTGAAGTCACACAGCAACAGTCACATTGAAAGTCCGCATGAGTAATCTATTGATCCCTCAAGTAACTGCATTTTAGAAGCCTGATAGTGGGCAGCTTTGTTCTTTTGTTTTCTCATTTCTCGTGTTTCTTAAGTGTTTTGCAGATTTAAGGACCTGGTAGCATAAAGCACTGTGTGGGTTTAAGGAGTCCACATAATATGTTGAGTCACATATACTGTGTGAAATGATTATCACAGTACATATAATTAATGACTGTCTCACTGTATCACTGTCTTCCCGTTCATCATCGATTTGCTCGAGCGGGCCCCAGTAACATCTCCATATGTCCTGTCTCATGCTAGTAGAGCCCAAGGGCACCTGCTTGCTCCAGGTGCAAAAAACATAAAGAGCCTTAAACCATTCCATCAGGTCATGAGAATGAGGTCTAAAATTGTTACTAGTATTTGGCATATCAAATACGATATGGGTAGCTTGCCAGGCTCTGCCGTGTGGGTAGCATACTCTTGTAGTCATCTCTAAATCCAGCATTTATTGATGAATCAGCGGCCACGTGTGGCCTTGCGAGACAGGCTGTAATAGGCTAGTCTGCTGGGTGGAGTTCTGACGAGAGGGAAGTTTGAATGTGGAAAATGGAGGCCCTCATGGAGTGGAGGGTCATCTGGCTAGTTGCAAGGCTCTGCTGGGGTGGCGGGCCAGGGCTAGAACCTGCCATCCCTCCTGGGCACCTTGTGAGCAGCTGGGCACAGGGAGAGCTAGTAGCACCTCTGCCCCATGCCTGTGAGTCTCTTAATGACTATCATCTCATATTTAAAAAAAAACACAGAGGGTATTTGCCTTGCATGCAACCAACCCAGGTTCAACCTAAAGCAGGCCATATGGTCCCTGGAGCACTACCAGGAGTAATTCTGAGTGCAGAACCAGGAGTAATCCCTGAGCATTCATGAGTATGGCCCCCAAACCAGAATAAAATAAAAGCTAAATACAAACAGCATTTTTCCTCACAATGAGAACAACACACTGATGCTGGTATGTTCCACTGGTGGCTCATACATGGATATAGCTTCATGAACACAAATTGTGGTGTTAAGACACAATGTGTTAAGTCTTTACACTCTTGGCTGTTCTCAGGTACACCACATAGCTGTGTTAACAATCATCCTGGGGACTGGAGCGACACTACAGTAGGCAGAGTGTTCACCCAGCACGTGGACAACCAGGTTTTAATCCCTGGCATCCCAATTATGCCACCAGGAGTAATTCCTGAGTGCAGAGCCAGTGGTGACACCTGAGCATCACTGGGTGTGACTCAAAAGCCAAAAAAAAAAAAAAAAACAAAACAAAGCAAAAAACAATCATTCATCCTATTAGGCATTGTAGCCTCAGTATTGATATCTGGAAGTTTGTGCCTTCTGACCCGTTTACCTACTCCCCCATACTGAGAAACTTTTAAAATTAGAGCATTAGCTTCTCCCCAGCAAGTGCTGGTTATATTGTTATAGGGAATCTTTAATTTTTATCAAGCTCTCTAGATCAGTAGTCTCCCATGTCACACTTGCAGACTGGCACCTGACCTGCTTGCCGGACCACAGACCAACAGTTAGAACCTAGGCAGTAGACCAGTGGTTTTCAACTTTTCTACACCCAGACCCAAACTGCTAGTTGAAGAATGTTACTCTAGATAAACGCTGAGTATCAAGGCCTGAGAGCTATGATATGGTTGAAAAATCAAGGGGCTTGAAATTTGATGTATTAGGAAGATCCTCATTCCAAGTTTTTTTTCTTGCTGGTGAAAGCCAAAACTGGATTCACTGTTCATGAAACTAATTTAAGGAGCAAATGGCTTCAGGCATGGCTGGATCCAGGGGCACTAGCTGTTGTCACCTGCAATTTCTCTTTCTCTTTCAGGTCTGCTTCATTCTCAAATGGGTTGCCCTTGGCTGTGATGAAAATGGTCAGGAGGCTTCTTATCTTCTTTCCAATAACAGCAGAATGAGAAAGTCTTTAAAAAAAATTTATCCAACTATAAAGAGAGAGAAAAAGAGAGTAGAATAGAGAGAGAAAGAAAAAAGAGCCAGCCATAGAGGTAGGTTGTGGGAGGGAGTAGGAGGGGAATTGGGGATATTGGTGGTGGTGGACATTCGCTGGTGAAGAGAGGGACCATGGAACATTGTATGACTGTAACCCAATCATGAGCAACTTTGTAACTGTGTATCTCATGGTGATCCAATAAATAGTTAAATACATAGACACATATATAAATTAATAAAAGGTATAGTACATTAAACTCCCTCCCCTGTGAAAAAAAAGAATAGCCCCTGAGAGCTTCTTGGTAGAACAAAAAAAACAGGGGAGGGGGAAATTCCTCTTAGTTTTTTCTAAAAGTTATTTTAATAATTAATTATGTTATATAATAACAACCAATTATAGCATGTATACCCTTTAATAATAAAAATAGAACATATTATGTACATATTTTTAAAAACGCTCCACCCAAAAACGGTCTTGATGAACTTTTAGGAGTGTGCCTGCCTAATGGCATAGGTGCCCCCCTGAATAAATCACTTGTCCTTCCATGTGCTGGAGAAACACTTGGTTACCCAGGTCTAAACTGTAGGATGACCCTGTCGTCACAGGCTTGTGGAGTATGTTCTATAATTAAAGCAAAAATTGTCACCCGGAAAAGAAAGAAAAGTCAAGACCACAGAGTACTAAATTGTAGCCTGGGCGACCAGTGATGCTAATCCACTGTTAGGTGGTGATTCCCCAGGTGGCTTATTTGACATGGGGAGGGGAGAGCTGCAGCCTCCAACAGGAAATCTACTTTTTTCTCTACCTACTTCTGTCACTCAGGAAAGTGCCTACGACACATAGGACTAATCAAAGTGTGCAAGGAGCCCCTGCTCAGTGCCACCACTCATATCCTGCCAGTCCCATAGTGGACACCCATTCCTTTTGCACAGCAAGGAAAAGGGGCTGGTTCCAATCACCCGACTTCTTTTTGGGAGCTGCGGAATCAGGCTTAAGTGAGGGATGCTCTTTGCAGGAAAGGAGAGTCAGTTCTAATCTTACTCAGGCCTTTTGGTTTCCTTGTGTTTCTGCCACTGAAAAATAATTCAAGAGGAGATGAATAGTGAAGTAGAACAAGTTTATGAGGGAAGAGAGGGGAGGTGAGAAGAGAGGAAGAGGGGAGGTGAGGAGAGAGGTGAGGAGAGAGAGGTTAAGGAGGGGGAGGTGAGGAGAGAGATTAAGAGAGAGCCTGGGCATCTTCAGATTCAACAGTCAGTACACATCCAAAGTATGATAAAGTGTTTTTATACTTTAAACATACTTTCAAACATTCAAGGATGAAACCAAGGATCTGGAGGGAGACCGAGGGCAATATGTGTGCAGGTGACATGGGTGCTGGCCGCCAGGTGCACCATATTCAAGGTCTCACTGCCAGCCCCAGCTCTCTCTCCCAAGGGACTATTCCCAAACATGCTGGATTGGTCACAGAGTACTTTCTTGCTTGGCCACTTAGTTTATACCATTTCCCAAACACCCTTCATCCCAAAACACCCCCCCCCCACACCTCCATCCCAGTTCATTGGTAGGACAGTGACCAAGCTGGGGACTGGAAGCAGTTGATGGTCTTGTGATATTCTTTTTTTTTAATGACTCACCTTGAGATACACAATTATAAGGCTGTTCATGATCTGTTTTCAGTCATACAATGTTCCAATACTCTGTCCTCCATCAGCTCACATTTCCCACCATCAATGTCCCCTTTTTTCCTGCCCCTAGCCTCACCCCAGGCTATCTCTATAGCAGACACTTTCCTTCTCTTTCTGTCTCTGTCTCTGTCTCTGACTCTCTCTCTCTCTCACACACACAGAGGTTATCATGTGTGTTCCTTTACTTGCTTTGAGCATGCAGTTGTTTTTTTTTGTTTGTTTGTTTAGGGGGGGTCACACCCGGCGATGCTCAGGGGTTACTCCTGGCTCTGCACTCAGGAATTACTTCTGGCAGTGTTTCTGGGACCATATGGTATGCGAGGGAAACCCAGGTCAGCCACATGCAAGGCAAACACGCCCTCCCTGCTGGACTATTGCTCTGTCTCTGAGCAAACAATTTTTATCCAGAGTGATCACTTACAACTACCTTTGTCATAGTGGCCTCTTCCTTATCCCAACTGCCTCTCCCCAAGCACTTGAAGGAGGCTTCCGACCAAGGACCAATCCTCTGGTCCAATCCTCCCTTGTATCTACTGTCTTTGGATATTCTTGAGAGTCCTTTGTGCAGAGCTGAGTCTCTGCTCCCAGGCATTGGCCCAGTTATCTTCTTAACTAGCTTCTAAGCTTCTAAGCAACTTCCCCCTCATCAGAACTCCACCCAGCAGACCAGCCTATTACAGCCGGGCTCAAGAGATCCACCCTGAAGCAGTCTTTTTTTTAAATCCAGCCTAGGTATGCTGATCCAGAGACTCAAAGACATGGGGCAGAGCTGCTAATGGCTCTCCCTGTGCCCAGATGTTCACGAGGTGCCTGGGAGGGATGGCAGGTTCTAGCCCTGGCCCACCACCCCAGCAGAGTCTCGCAACAAGCCAGACAACCCCCATGCCATGAGGGGCCTCCATTTTCCACATCCGGACTTCCTCCTCATGAGAACACCCCCAGCAGACCAGCCTATCACAGTCTAGTTCATGCAGCCGCTTGCAACCATGCGGTTCATCAATAAATGTTGGATTTAGAGATGACTACAAGAGTATGCTACCCGCACGGCAGAACCTGGCAACTACCTGTGTCGTATTTGATATGCCAAATACCAGTAACAATTATAGACCTCATTCCCATGACCTGATAGAATGGTTTGAGGCTCTTTATGTTCCTTTAGCAGGCAGGTGCCCTTGGGCTCTACTAGCATGAGACAGGACATATGGAGATGTTACTGGTGCCCGCTCGAGCAATTTGATGATGAACGGGAAGACAGTGATACAGTGAAGCAACTGGAACTGGAATTCTACACTTCAATGTCTTTCCACTCCTGAGATGGGTCTTTTGTGTCAAAGGCCTCCATGCCTTCAGGCTGTTGTGGGTTTTAGGAAAACTAACTCCCTATCTTCCTGCCTGCAACATGATGAAACCCTGCCAATTCCATGCACTTGAAGCCATCCAGGCCCCATCTGTGGTGGACATCACATGAGTTTGGGGGCTCTCCCTTCTCTTTACTGCTTATGGAGCCTCCCCAGATACCCATCCTGTGTCTAGACTTGATGAAGAAGGAGAGTCCAGCCAGCCTTAGGGAGGGAGCAAATGTTCCTCAGAGGACCTCAATGTTTCCTCACAAACTCCCTCCCTTCTGTCTTATTGGCATCTAGAGGCAGGTGTTCACTGGGCTCACTGCTGCACTCTGTTGCAGCTCTGTAGCTCTGAATTCAAGGGTCTGGGGCAGCCTGTGGCTTTCAGCCTATGGCCCTGAAAGCCACAGTTCTGCCTGCTCTCTCCAGGCAACTTCCTTCACCCTCTCTGGACTCTCTGGAATCATCTTGATGGTCAGGGGCAGCTTCTAGCAGGGGCAACAGTCCTTAGCTAGATGCACCTAATTGAACATTGTGCTTCAGGGATCAAGGCGTTGTGTGGCTCCATCAAGTTAACAGGTGAAGCCCCAAGGGGAGCTTGGGAAGAATCTATAAAAGTCATCGCAAGGAGTCGGGCATCTCCTCTTGAGATGTGCCCTCTCTCTCTCTCTCTCTCTCTCTCTCTCACTTTCCATCCTCCTTCCCCTTCCAAAACCTCCATAATAAAATCTGTTTTACTTCACTGTTGAATGGCAGGCTTAGCTAGCTTGGGAGCTTTGCTCACAGCTTCTTCTATTTACATGTTCTTAAGTCAAGGTTCATTCTAATGAAATCTCTCTTCTATGTAAACACTGATAGAGGGTGTGGCAGTTACAGAAGCCACCTTGACTCTAAATAACTTCTGACTTATTATACATCTACTAAGACTTCTATGTTATCTAGATTGGGCACAGCTCCTCTTTATACCCACTGCACCCAGCATGGGACAGTTTGAATTTATCAGGAGACTACCACCCTGGCTACATTGAGACTATTGTTTAAGATTATAGGAAGGATCATACTAGTTTGCCCTCAAGCAGGCAAGTGTGACCCTTTCAGTATACGGAGAACAAAGTAGTCAGAATTACCCTGGTTCAGATAATAAACAAGAAGGACCTTTTTGGGTACCATCTAGATCACATGAAGTCTATGAAATTAAGATATATTATTTTATACTAGCCCCCCCCCCCCTGTCTCTCTAGTGTTTTACATAAGAGATAATCTCTGAAGAAGGGATTATTAGTTATTGGCTTTGTTTATACCTATACTAGGGTGTGGTACCACCCTTCTACACTCTTCTACTATCTAGAAGATGTTTAGGGTTCTTTGTTGACAGTACCCTCCCTGTCAACAGTTAGGATTACTTTGGTGTATATAAGGGGACTGACTTGAGGCATTCACCCTCTTCTTTTGGGTAGGGCACCTCTCCGTTGGGATCCTCTTTGGTGGGAGACTTGGGCTCTCGTGTATGGTCTAAGTTCTAACCAGAGCTAGAGTCCTTTCATTATATTGGATTGTGGTGGTAGAGCGGTGGTACTATTAAAAGCCTTTTTGGAACTGGCCCGGACTCGTGAGTTTTATTCATTCCCCAGTGACCCTGGAGGTAAAAGAGAACTTCTGTCCTGATACTGTTGGGGACCCCAGTAGCTCCCGACACAACTCCACAGTGACTGCTCTTTCAAGGTGGCTTGTTCTCTTAAGGGGCCTTGTAAGTAACTGATGCTTTCTAAGAAAGAACTGATTAAAGTGACCATCTTCAAGCTTCCCTTCCTAGTCTTGGGAAACTCTTTTATAGAGAAATGAGACAAGAAAAATAAGAAATAAGACAAAGCTGATAGTGTGCCAAAGCCTAGGCACATACACAAATACGTTCTCACTGTTTGCTCCCATTCACATTCCCAAGGGACTGATGCAGGCAGGCAGACAGAGGGGATGGGGGGGAGGTCCCCATGGCAATGAACCTTCACCCTAAGACTGTCCAGAGTCACCTTTTGGAACCAGAAACCAAGATTTGATAACACCTTCAATCTCAATAGACCTTGAAGAAGCTGGATCAATCTTTCTTTGCCCATCCCTAATCCCATTACATTGCAAGACAGAAGATCCAGCAGGAACAGAAGTCAAGAAAAGGAGATTTTTAAAGAAGACCACTCCCAAAATCTACTCCTTGGCACAGCCCTCACAGTTGAAGCCCCATATGGGAGCAGGTTGGGAAGAAATCTATAAAAGTGGTCCTGACCAAAGGACTGTGCACATATGCTGCCTGAGCCATGGGCTGCTTTAGCCCATGTGGCCGAGCACATCGTGTTGCCCACATCTCCCCTCTTGAGATGTGTACTCTCTCTCTCTCTCTCTCTCTCTCTCTCTCTCTCTCTCTCACACACTTTCCCTCCTCCTTCCCCTTCCAAAACCTCCATAATAAAATCTGTTTTACTTCACTGTTCATCTACTCCTAAAATTTCTTTTCTGTGAGGAAGACAAGAACTCTGAGTAAACTCTGAGTAATGCCTCGGGACTGACTTTCCTTTCCTACAAGGAGCAATTCCTCGCTCCAGTTGAGTCCATGGTTCCCCGAGAAAGCTTGGGTGGTGGGGGATAAACTCCAGTGCCTAGAGATCAAGTGGACATCAGATGTGACTTGACAGCCACTTTGTGAGGCTAGTGGGGCTCAGGCCCACACAGTGCAGGGGCTCATTGCAGACTTTGCCCAGCAGGTCCTGGGCAGCAGAGGTGGCTGAGAAGAAAGTGATCATCTCTCTCTCCTTCCTGCCTCATATAAGCCACCCGTGGGGCCCACCTACATCAGGACCATTCCCAAAATATACTCTGGCTCACAGAGTCCTTTCTGTGTTTAGTGGGGGGGAAAAGCTACCATTTCTCCCAAAAGCCCCACAGTGGCTAGAGATGCACATTCAACAACAACAACAGCAAAGGTAACACCAAGAGTTTCTCATTTGGAAACCATAAATGCTTGAACTACAACAAAGGCGTCAAGCCTCCTTGGGGGTGGGGGAATGGTGTATTCAATATCAGCAGGAGGTGGGTTCCTGCCCTCACTGAGATGCTGACCCAGGTAAGAGAGCTGGCTGAAGCACTGAACTCTTGTTTGGGGCATCTTAAAATAGACCTGAAAGAATGGCCCCTCACCCCAGAACACAAAGACAGGAACCAGAGATACTGGTAAAAGCCAGAGGTAACTGATAAAATAATGGCTCAACGAAGTAACTGATAAAATGATAGTTCGACAAGAGCACAGCCGGAAGGGCCTAAGCAAATAATTCCAGGGAGGGCTACAAGGCAAACATTCCCGAGAGGTCGCATCTGAGTCCCCTTGTATTTGGTACAATACCTGACGTGGGTGAGGTTACCGGTGCAGAGTGATGCTGCCTGCGCAGACCTTGATGTAATATTTTAAACCTATTGGATAGTTATGCGCGGCTTTCTGTAGCGGGAATTATTCCTAAAGATCGTCCCGGAAGGGGGGGCTCTAGCCACTGCCGCTGGGGTACGCTAGAGCCCGTATCGCTATTAATAAAACCTTGCTTTGCATAGGACTTGGTCTCAGAGTTTTTTGGTAGGTGCGGCGTCAGGCTCCAGTGTCCCCACGGGTGGCCAACCCAGACCCTGAATACAAGCCCCCTGTATGTCCTGGTCTAGATGCTGCCATCTCTGTCTCTTTAAAATAAAGTGTTGATCATTTTTGCTTCCATTCTGCCCTGGAGAGTTTCAGCAGGACAAATTTCCTGCATGCCTTGCAGTGAGGTGTGGTCATATGATTCTCATTGAGCCAATGAGAAACCAGTTAGCTGCTCTGCCGGCTCATTTCCTCTTTACTAGGATGGGGAAGGAGAAAGGCTAATTTGAACCCTTGCTGGGGATGGGAGAGTCGGTGAGAGAGAAACAAAACTCCATTTTGTTTGAGACCCTTTAATCTATTATTATGGAAGTTCAGTCTTACCCTAATTAATCTGTCCCTTTCATCCATTCACTTTTATCCCATTACGCCTGCCAATCTACTCATCCCCATTTAGCACTCCTTCCATGATTTTTTAATTCACAATGTTTTTGCCTTAGGTAACAACATGTGCCTTTGAATCCCAAATCTGAAGGTCTATTTTTCGGTTGGGAACAGTAAGAGTAAAGTCCTGGGATCATTAACTGCTTGATTTCTCTCCAGCTGGCTGTTGGGATTAGTTTCTAACTAACTTTCATTCACTCAAGAAAGCACCCCCAGATACCAAATTTCTTAGAACCATCAGAAAGCCAGGAGAGCCAACAACTCAGATAAAAATCTCTGTTTGAGGTGCAGAAGCTTTTCAGTTTCATGTAGTCCCAGTTTTTCTCCTAGTTGCTTTGTTAGTGATGTCCATTTGAGATGCCTTTAGCTTCAATGTCTTGGAGGTTTTTCCTAGCAGTCCACAGAATGGGAAAGAATATTCACCCAATACCCATCTGATAAGGGGTTAATATCCAGGATATATCAGGCACTGGTAGAACTTTACAAGAAGAAAAAAAAACCCCATCAAAAAGGGGACAAGAAATGAACAGAAACTTCAGCAAGGAAGAAATCGAATGGCCAAAACAAGAAAAAGCTCATCATCACTAACATCAGAGAGATCAAATCAAAACAACAATGAGATACCACTTTACCCAAGACCATTAAAAGAGCAAGAACAACAAGTGCTGGCATGGATGTGGGGAAAAGGGACACAGTGGTGGGAGCCGGCTGGGACAGCCTTTGGAAAACAATATGGACTTTCCTCCAAAGACTAGAAATTGAACTCCCATTTGACCCAGCCATACCACTCTGGGAATCTACTCTGGGAAACCAAAAATCAGGGAAAACACCATCCCTACTTTATGTTCAAGCAGATATTCACAATAGCCAGAATCTGGAAGCAACCAGAGTGCCCGAAAATCGATGACTGGATAAAGAAGCTTTGGTAACTACACAATGGAATACTATCAGTGAGGAAAGAAGACTGGAGAAGTATGTTGGGGAATTAGAGGAGAGAGACAGATACAGAATGACTGCTTATTGTGCATAAATATATAGTACATATTATGATACAATATCCAAGGTAAGGAAACATATATCAGGAGGTTGTCAAAGGTGGAAATACACAAACGTGGGAGCAGAGTTTAGTAAGACAAAAATGGAACAGGGTGCTAATAATAGGAGGGGTACAAGCCAACCTAGAAGAGCATTAAAAGAGGCAAAAGGATACAGACAACCTTTAAGTATGTTCGTAATCCATAGTCTGAAGGGAAGGAAAGAGAAGAGAGAGAAAGGGAAAGAAATAAAGAACCTGCCGGAGCAGGGCTGGGGAAGGGGAGGGAACCGGGATGTTGGTGGTGGGAGATGGGCACTGGTGGAGGGACGGGTGCTGAAACACTGATGACCAAAACCCAAACAGAACTTTTTAATTGTAAAAAAAAAAAAAACTTTGTTCTCTCCAAATACTGTATGAGTTCACAGAAAAGAATGAATACTAGAAATACACCCTCGGGTTTGGAAAAAAAATCTCTGTTTGATACACATGAAAATAAGACTACAAGGTATTTAGTTCATTTGGTTAATGCTCTCTTTTAATTTAAATTTGGGCGGTTTCACACCTAGCAGAGCAGGGGGTTGCTTGGTGTTCAGGGGATCTTGCATTGTTAAGATTCAAACCTTGGCCTCCCACCTCAAGGCATGCCTCCAACTTTTTGAACTATCCTCAGTCCTACTAATGTTCTGTTTTGAGACTTTTCTCAAAATAGAGTTTAGAACAGTGTCTAGGGAGTTTCATGAGTGAGAAAGGGAAAGAGAAAGAATTGAAAAAGAGGAAAAAGGATAGAAAAGATTATAGGAGATAACATTGTGATAATATTTATATTAAAGTTCCTTTACTTGCTTTCATCTAGAGAATTTTTTTTTTTTTGCTTTTTTGGGTCACACCCAGTGACTCTTAGGAGTTACTCCTGGCTCTTCACTCAGGAATTACTCCTGGCGGTGCTGGGGGACCATCCATATGGGATGCCGGGTATTGAACCGGGTCAGCCATGTGCGAAGCAAACACCTTACCCACTGTGCTATCACTCCAGTCTCTAGAGAATTTTCTGAAGCCATATGATAGTTGTGCATGTCCGTTTGTGCATTTTTACCAGGCTTCCCTGCTCAACTTTCAGATAGTGAGATATCTGCATCTATTTATTTCATCTCTCTAATATATCTTTATGATTTAAGAAAGGTTATACAAACTAGGTTCAATGCTAAGTTCTTTTCCAGGTTTTGTCGTTGTTGTTGTTGTTATTGTTGTTGTTTGGGCCACATACTGCCGTGCTCTGGGTTTGCTTTAGGCTCTTTACTCCTAGAATTAGTCCTGGCAGTGCTTGGAGGATCACATGGATAGCTGGAGATGGACCTGGGTCAGCCATGTGCAAGGTAAGAGCGCTGCCTCCTATACTATTTCTCTGGCCCTAAGTATCCTGAATATTCAGCTCAACATTGGTCTTTGTCCCAGGAGAACCGGAAACCCATTGAGACATTCTTTTTTCTCCATTGTGGTGCTTTGGAATATTTATGGTTTGTATTTTCTAGTTCCCTGCACCCTGAATTGTTCCTGGGAGTAAAAATGTGTTAAATAATGTCATTTTATAATGGCCACCTCCATTTTTTCTGAAGGGACTTGCTATCCAACACTCATTAACTATGGCTAAATATTTCTCAAACTTAAGTCATTTTTTGCATACTCCCAAGATTATTTGGTACATCTATTATTATCTATCCCATGGGATCCAGTCGGTAATGGCTCTAGTCCAGCGGTTGTCTCCAAATCGCATTACATGTCCAGCCCATCTGATTTTCGATGCCTTGGCAAACGAGACAGCATCCCTGATTCTGGAATAGCGACGGAGGTCAGAACTCCGGATTCCTTCTCTCACTTGAGTGAGGCGTGATATTCCAAGCATAGCTCTCTCAATTCCCTCTGGGAGACCCGAATAGCATTCTCATCCTGCTTTCTTAGGGCCCAGGTCTCTGAGGCGTATGTTAATGCAGGGAGAATCAAAGAGATGTGCCTGGAGCCGGAGGTTCTTTGTCCTTTTTAGCTATTTCTTCGATGCCTTTGAAGGCATTCCATGCTGCTCTCTTCCTCCTGCGCATCTCAGGTTTTAGGTTGTTCATCATGTTGATTTCTTGACCTAGGTACCTTGGATCCCATGGGATGTCAAAGATCACGTGCCCGCCCACCTACAACATGGTCAGACTTCCTTTGTAAAGACCCTGAAGGAACAGTTTGAGGTTCTTCATATTCCTGAATCAATCAGATGCCATTGGGCTACATTGGCACGTGATAGGGTCCAATGGAAATGTTACTGGCGCCCGCTCGAGCAAATCGATGAATAACGGGATTCAAGTGATCAAGTGATTATTATCTATGCCATATTGTTTATAAAATAATCATATAAGTTTCATTCAATGAATGGCTAGTAAGTGCCCACCATGTCTCAAGTTATCTCACATTCTGAATAGTGGAAAAACTACCATGTCCATTTCTCAAGTGAATTAACTAGAGACATGGCAAGTTAAAGAGATTTCTCTGTCACATACTCCATAGGAGTAAACCTGATTCACATCATTAAGCTCAACTATTATGGCCAAAATACATATGAAAAAATGCTCATCATCAGTAATCATCAGAGAGATGCAAATCAAAACAACAATGAGATATCATCTCACACCACAGAGACTGGTGCATATTCAAAAGAGCAAGAACAAGTGCTGGTGTGGATGCCGGGAAAAGGGGACTCTCATCCATTTTTGGTGGGAATGTCGACTAGTCCAGTCTGTTTGGAAAACAATATGGACATTTCTCCAAAGAATAGAAATTGATCTCCCATTTGACCCAGCCATACCACTCCTGGGAATATACCCTGGGAAACCAAAAACACACAGCGGAAACACCATCTGCACCTTGTTTTTCATAGCAGCACTATTCACAATAGCCAGAATCTGGGAAGCAACCAGAGTGTCCAAGAACTGATGACTGGATAAAGAAACTGTGGTACATCTACACAATAGAATACTATGCAGCTGTTAGGAAAGATGAAGTTGTGAAATTTACCTATAAATGAATGGATGTGGAGAGGATCATGTTGAGTGAAATTAGCCAGACGGAAAAAGACAGATATAGAATGACTGCATTTATTTGCATGACATAAATACATATACATAAATTATGATACCAATATCCAAGGTGAGGCAAAACATGAATCAAGAGGTATTGCCAAAGGTGAAATCTACCACAAACACATCAGAGTTAGAGGTTAGGTAAGACTGTGTTAATAATTGTCAGAAGCAATAATACCAGCCTAGAACTGAACATTGAATACAGGCAAAAAGATACACATGACAACCTCTAAATGTATGTATTGTAATGTGTAAGAGAAGGAAGAGAGAAAGAGAGAGAGAAAGACAAAGAGAGAAAAGAGATAAAGAACTTGCTATAGAGGCAGGCTAAGGGAAGGGGGAGGGAATTGGTGGACATAGGTGGTAGGAAATGGGCACTGGTGGAAGGATGGGTACTGGAACACTGTATGACCAAAGCCCAAATATGAACATCTTTGTAATTGTATATCTCACAGTGGTATAATAAAATATTTTTAAAAATATGAAAAACTCAACTATTACAATGTACTTAATTTTTCAAATCTGAATAATATTCTCTTCCATTTTTTCACATATCTCTCTTAGTCTTCTACTGTCCTCAAAATCCATGGACAGGTTTAATAATTTGGTTGTATATTTTGTTCTCATGCGCATTAAAAATAAGACCATTAGGGGCTGGAGTGATAGTACAACAGGTGAGCCGCTTGCCTTAGCCCCTGGCACCACATATGGTCCCCTGAGTCCCTCAAGAGTGATCTCCGAATGCAGAGCCATGGCTAAGTCTTGAGCACAGCTGGGTGTGACACAAGAGCAAACAAACAAATCATAATTATTACAACATAAAGTGAACTACCCCAAAATTGTCTTCTCCACTTTCAGAAACACAGGAGCCACTTGAGAAATTCTGGTGAGCAAGAGGTGCTCAACCTTGGTTCATGTTCTATATTCAAGCCTAACTTCTCCTACTGGGAAACTAAGGTAGACTGGAGTACTTTGATGCTTTCTTGTTCTTTCTGTAAAAATGGCAGTTAACCTCTATGAGTGATAGTTAACCTCTATGAACTCCACCCAGCAGAAGAGCTGATCACAGCCCGGCTTGCTGCCGCAAGCGGCCACACAGTTCATCAATAAATGCTGGAGATCAGAAGTGACTACAAGAGTATGCCACCCACACGGCAGAGCCTGGCAAGCTACCCGTGTTGTATTTGATGCCAAATACCAGTGACAATTATAGACCTCATTCCCATGACCTGATGGAATGGTTTGAGGCTCTTTATGTTCCTGGAGCAAGCAGATGCCCTTGGGCTCTACTAGCTTAAGACAGGACATATAGAGATATTACTGGTGACCGCTCAAGCAAATCAATGATGAACGGGAAGACAGTGATACAGTGACAGTGAACCTCTATGAGTGGGATGAGGAAGGATAATATTTCCATGAGTAACATTATAGAAATGCTTAATGCCATGCTTAGCAAAACATCATTTTAAAATGTACTAGAAAGTTTAGTGCCTGTTCTACAGCCATGACTAAGATAGGCATTTACATACATACTTAGAGAATAACAAACATTTAGATGGTGAGATGGTGAAGTATATACTCATTCATCTATTTATTTATGGCTTTTTGGGTCACATCCCACAATGCTCAGGATTACTCCTGTCTCTGCACTCAGGAATTACTCCTGGTGGTGCTCGGGAACCAAATGGGATGCCCATGATCAAACCTGGGTTGGCTGATTGCAAGACAAAACCCTACCTGCTGTACCATTGCTCTGACCCCAACACATTGCCATTTTAAAAGCAGAAAAAATAGTACCCGAGAGGCTACAAACTTTATCTACAATGACAGAGGTGACAGGTGAGGTAGTCATGATTTAAAATGGGATTTCCTTGTATCTGAAATCTGTACTCTGCATTATTTTTTAATTATAATAATTCATTCTTTGAAAATTTTTCAATACCACAAACAAGCCTAATTGATTCCTGTGTACCAGAATAAATAATAAAGTAATTCCTGTGTACAAGATACCTAAGTAGGCACTGAACAGAAAATAATAAAACATGTGTTCTGCCACCAGGGAGGATAAAATCTGTGCTTATAACAGAAAATTAACCAAATGATCACAGTGTTGATAGTAAGTCATGTCATTGTGACAGCTGGATAATCAAAATTTGAGAGAGAGCAAGAGGGCACTAGGCAAATGATGCTCAAAGTCCTTTTTAGCTTTTTTTCTTTTACTAAGCTTGGATTCAGTGAGTAAAGAAGCCTTAGAATCTCCATTCCCCAAGAGATAAAGATGTTGTGCAGGTTAGTGACACAGTACATTCTGTGTCTCAATGAGGCAAAACATGCTCAGCAAATGCTAAAGCTGACCCTTTATCTGGGAAATCTGCTTTCTTCCAGATGGCAGAGGTATTGTCCTTCTGCTGTGTTTCTGTGATCCACAACATTCACTGCAAATCTCTACTCTTCCTGTCTCGGGGGTAAACCGGGGGTCTCAGAAATACCGAGACAGGATTTTAAATCCTACAGGAAAGTTGCAGGGTTGTCTGTGGAGTTGGTTGGAATGTCCTGAGTGCCAGACTGTAAAGTTGGAAGCCTATCACGTATGAAATGGGAGCAATCAACGGCCATTAAAAGAGAAAAGCAGCAGGAGTCACTCTCTACTCTTGGAGATTTATTCTGGGAGCATTATAGAAAATGGAGATGCCTGGTCAGAAGCCAGAAGGTGAGCGAGCTTCGACCTTGGCAAGCCCACCTGTTTCAATACTTTCAAAATCCAGTAAAATTGGACTTTTTAAAAAAGGAAAAAGATTCACATTTATTTACTCTGAGGAAGAACTCCAAATTGAAATATATACAATGAAAAGTCTGGTTTGATTTTTCCACTTGTTAATGATAGAGAATCAATTTAAATAGATTTGCACCAAAATGACTTTCTTGGTTTAGGTAAGGAGAAAGAACAAAAGAGAAATTAACTCTAGTCTAGGCTCATCCTAAAGACTTAGACAATGTCTTCAAGAGAAATCTAACAACACCAGCCCTGCTTTGCCCTGCTTTCCATTTCTTGTAGGGGAATTGATATCTCATGTTGACAAGATGGTTGCCAGCAGCAACAGACCTGCCATTGCCTCTGCATCTTCAACTAAAAGAGGAAAACTTTTCTTTGGTATCTTAAGTAGGTCTCAAAACCGAACATCACTGGTGTAGCCTACCCATGGAAACCAAATATTTTGTAGCCCGAGAGAGAAATTTCTCTAAAAGGAAAATCAGAAGAAAAGTGGAAAGATGGTTCTACATAAGTGATTTTAATGCCAGGACAATTATCCCCAGGGGTTATTGGGTTATTGGGTGAAGTCTATGTTGGATTCAGCAAACTGTAGGAAGCGGAGCTTCTAGTCCTTATTCTTCAAGGAACTTCTAGACCTTATTCTTCCTACAGTTTGCTGTAGGAATGCTGATAAACATCCACTAACGCAGAACACTGTTGCTAGCAGCAGTTTCAATTCAGCAACAGTTCAAAGGGTGATAGTAACTAATTACTTCCCTCTACGAGAGAGTTATTTGAAAACATGGACAGAGTAACTAGACCTGGCCATATCTGGCAGTCTCAGCCTTAACCTAGTGAGCGAGTTATCATTGTGACAAGACAAATCAACGCCATGTGCCTTCCACTACAGAGTGCTGAGTAGAGCAAAGTGTCCCAACTGCAGCATTTCTGCCCAAAGTGCAAACCTGAATCTACCTAGAGGAAGCATCAAATCAACCCAAATTGAAAAATAGTCGACATAATAATCATCCATTACTCTTTAAAAAATAGCAGTGACGTGAAACAGTGACACACAAAAGCAACTGCTCCAAGTAAAAGAGACTCAATGTAATGTATAATCTGGGCATACTTATTTTTAACTTTTAAAACATTTAGAGACTATTTGATGGAATATGACTCAGGTTTGTACTTGAATAATATTCTTCTACTAATATTCAGTGTTCATTTCCTGATTTTAAGGAAGTGGAAAAAAATAAAAAAGGAAATATAATAAAGGTATATATAGAGATATGTGTATTGTAAATGTACAAATATATTTCACATATATATGCATACATATGAACAATATGCATATATACATATTTAGAATAAGTACATATGATTTTTTGTTGGTACAAAATAAATATGGGATGCATAACCAAGAGGTGTCTAGTTGCAATGTTTAGGGTGGAGGGACCAAAACCCACAGTCTTGTGATAAATTATAAACTCAGAACGGGAGTTGATCACTGCAGCAGGAATTGTGGTAAAGTAAAAATAAGTACTAGAATGAATAAGTACAGAGAATTAAGCAAAGTGGTATTTTCTTAAATCTTCATTTTTATTGAATCACCATAATTACAAAGTGACACAGATATTTGTGATTGAGTTTCAGCAGTACATGTTCCCACATTAACCCCTTCACCAGTGTCCACTACTGTTGGAGGACATGTTTAGCTAATCTGGGAGTTTTGTTGTTTTGCTCACTCCCAGCTTAATCTTATTTAAGCCAAGGTTCATTCTAATGAGATCTCTCTTCTATGTAAACACTGCTAGAGGGTGTGGCAGTTACAGAAGTCACCTTGATTGAATAACTTCTGACTTATACATCTACTAAGACTTCTATGTTTTCTAGATTGGGCAAGCTCCTCTTTATACCCACTGCACCCAACGTGGGACAGTTAGAATTTACCAGGAGACTACCACCCTGGCTACGTTGAGACTAAAGGAAGACTATAGGAAGGATCATACTAGTTTGCTCTAAGCAGGCTAGTATGACCCTTTCAGTACATGAGAACAAGATACTCAGAATCACCCTGGTGCAGATAATAAGAAGGACCTTGTGGGTACCATCTAGATTACATGAAGCTCGTGAAGTTAAGATGTATTACTTTATATATCAGCCCTCTCTCTCTCCAGTGTTTTACATAAGAGATAATCTCGGGATTAGTCCTTGGTGTAACCTTTGTTTATACCTGCAATAGGGTGTGGCACTACACTCTGTTTAGGGTTCTTTGTTGACATGACAACCTTCCGATTGGATTACTTTGGTGTATATAAGGGGCTGACTTGAGGCCCCTTGACCTTTGCCTTTTGGTTCCTCAGCCTTCAGCTTTTGACTCCTTCAGCTTTTGGCTTTTGGCTTTTGGCCTTTTGCTCCTTCTGGGTAGGACTCAGCTCGGGTGAGATCCTCTCTCTCTTTGGTGGGAGACTTAGGCTCTTTTGTATGGTCTAAGTTTGGACCAGAGCTAAACTTTGTTCATTATATTGGAGTGCTGTGGAAGAGCTTTTGTACTATTAAAAAGCCATTTTTGGAACTGCACCGGACTCTTGAGTTTTCATCTGTTCTCCCGGCGTCCTTGGAGGTAGAAGACAACCTCTGTCCTGACACTGTCGGGGACCCCGGCGTTCCCCGACACACTACCTTCACCGAGTCTACAGTTTCCCGAGCCCCCCAGCCTGCCTGTGTACAAACATATTTCCCCTCTGTGATTGTCCTAGTGCTCCCTTCCTGACCTAATTCCCCCACCTCCGCCCCTGTTCCCATGACAAGTTTCCTTGTGAAAACCAGTTCTGCTCTTCATTCTTATTGCTTTGGTATTCCCCAGAAAGTTTCTTTATATCCCACAAACAAGAGAGATCATTCTGAGTCCTCTGATTTCACTCAACATGATACTCTCCAGCTCCATCCATGTAGCAGCAAATTGCATGACTTCATCTTTTCTCATGGCTGAGTATATGAATAGAACCTCTCTATATGGTACCATAATACCATATAGTGCCATTGTACTGAGTATTTGTTCCATCGTGTATATGTACCATAATTTCTTTATCCAGTCATCTATTCTTTGACATGTGGGTTGTTTCCAGATTTTGGACACTGTGAATAGTGCTATAGTGGAAATAAAGAGGTAGATGTCTTTTTGTTTTGTGATTTTTGGAAACTTGGAGGTGTATTCCCAGGAGTGGAATTGCTGCTGATGCAGCAATTCATATGAAATTTCATTTTCACCAATGAAAACTCAATTCCTAAATTTGAGTGTGTGTGTGTGTCGGGGGGGGGGGGAATGTCCCTATTAGCTTAAAAGTGGCTGAACCAGAGAATATCCCCACCAGCAATATGGGTGTCTCTTTTTCTCCATGTCCTGACTAACACTGGTTATTCTTTTAGATGAATACCGAATCTCTGTGATGCGTACACTGCTGTTTACACTAGGTTTTCAGACCTACAATGTCCCCACTTTCAATTTCACCACCCTGTGTCTCTATCCCTCCACTACTGACCTCAGATTTCTCAGAGTTTTTGTGTCCGTGGAGTAGATGCTAATAAGTGAAGTTGCTGGATCATATGGCAGCTCAATTCTTAAGTGCTTTGGAAAGTATCTATAATGTTCTCCACAAAAGGTGGAACAAATTAGCATTCCCACCAGCAGTAGGCATGGGCTCCTTTTTCTTCACATCGATGCTAACACTGGTTAACTGGTTTTGTTTGTTTTGATAAATGTCAGTCACACTAGTGTGAGGTTCGTACCTCACTGAGGTATGAATCTCGCTGTGGTTTTGATTTGCATATACCGATAATAAGTAGTATAGAATGTTGGAGGACAGATTTAGCTAATCTGGGAGCTTTGTTGTTTTGCCCACACCCAGCTTAATCTTATTTAAGTCAAGGTTCATTTTAATGAGACCTCTCTTCTATGTAAACACTGCTAGAGGGTGTGGCAGTTACAGAAGTCACCTTGATTGAATAACTTCTGACTTATACATCTACTAAGACTTCTATGTTTTCTAGATTGGGCAAGCTCCTCTTTATACCCACTGCACCCAACGTGGGACAGTTAGAATTTACCAGGAGACTACCACCCTGGCTACGTTGAGACTATAGGAAGACTATAGGAAGGATCATACTAGTTTGCTCTAAGCAGGCGAGTGTGACCCTTTCAGTACAGGGAGAACAAGATACTCAGAATCACCCTGGTGCAGATAATATAAGGACCTTGTGGGTACCATCTAGATTACATGAAGCTCATGAAGTTAAGATGTATTACTTTATATCAGCCCCTCTCTCTCTCAGTGTTTTACATAAGAAGATAATCTCCTTAGTCCTTGGCATAACCTTTGTTTATACCTGCAATAAGGTGTGGCACTACACTCTGTTTAGGGTTCTTTGTTGACATGACAACCTCCCGATTGGATTACTTTGGTGTATATAAGGGGCTGACTTGAGGCCCCCTTCACCTTTTGCCTTTTGGGTCCTCAGCCTTCAGCTTTTGGCTTTTGGCTTTTTGTCCTTTTGCTCTTTGGCCTTTTGCTTCTTCTGGGTAGGACTCAGCTCGGGTGAGATCCTCTCTCTCTTTGGTGGGAGACTTGGGCTCTTTTGTATGGTCTAAGTTCGGACCAGAGCTAGAGTTTGTTCATTATATTGGAGTGCTGTGGAAGAGCTTTCGTACTATTAAAAGCCATTTTTTGGAACTGCACCGGACTCTTGAGTTTTTATCTGTTCTCCCGGCGTCCTTGGAGGTAGAAGACAACCTCTGTCCTGACACTGTCGGGGACCCCGGCAGCCGTTCCCCTACATCTGGCATCCCTGGGTGGGCTCAACGGACATCGTCTGGCCTAATCATCATCGGACAGAGATCATCTGCGTCCGAACCGTGAGTGAAATGATGGATTTCTCATGGTATAGATATGTCGTATCTTTTATTGGGTCAGAATCATACATAGCCCAGTCAATGAAGTTCCTTTCTGAGAAGTACTCTATCTTTTCACAAATCATCTGGGTCCTTGTGATTTTTAAACTGTACCTTTGTGTAAGGACAATGTTTAATAGAGAGAGGGAAGAAAATAATAGATTGAATGCAATCTTAAGGGACGAGGTTTACTCAGCGATTAAAGAAATAAGTGAGAATCATAAAATTACAGGTAAACTGGTCTTAAAGCTTGAGGACAGAGTTATTAAACAGAGTTTAAAATTTAAAAAAGAAATTAGAAGAACAGGATTTAAAATTGAAAGAAAAATTAGAACATGAAAGTAAAATTATTAAACAGGATTCAAAATTTGAGGAAAAATTAGAAGAACAGGATTTAAAATTCAAAGAAAAATTAGAAGAACAGGAAAGTAAAATTATTAAACAGGATTTAAAATTTGAAGTAAAGTTTGAAGAGCAGAAGAAGGATATCAGTAAGATAAGCACTATCTTAGAGGGAAAAATTGACAAACAGAGAGTTAGGATAGAGGGACAGAAAGAGGAGGTTTGGAAGTTAGACATAAGATTGAAAGAACAAAAGGGAAGAAATATATAGGAAACTTGGAAACTTAAACCAAGAAATGGATTGTTACGCAGGGAGATTTCTGATTTCATAACTTATCAATCAGGACCTAGTGCATACCCGATACTGAGGTGTGAACCAACTAAAAGCCGTTCACAAACACGCCCCAAGGCTGTAGACTTGAAAAGGGTGTATACATTCCCAGCCAAAAAAATCTAAAAAAGAATTCTAATGTGGCTGATAACTTAGAGGAGGAACAGGGTTAGAACATTTTAAAAATATGCTTATTGACTTCTTTGAGGAAATTTCTGTTCATATCTTCTCCCATGTTTGAGAGAGGATTGATTGTTTCTTTCCTTATAAATATCTACATGTGCTTTATGCCTCTTGAATATTAACTCTGTCATATAATTGGTGGTAGCAGGTATTTTCTCTCAGGCTACGGGCTTTTTATTCTGGTCATCATTTCTTTTGTGTTGCAGAAGCTTCTTAATTTGACTTTGCCCATTTCTTATCTTTGCTTCTGTTATCTTGGCTGTTGAATCATTGAAGATGCCTCTAGATTCAATGACGTAAAGAGTTATTCCTTCTTCAATATGACTTATGGATTCAAATTTAATGTTGAGGTATTTTGTGCCTGATGTGAGAAAAGGATATGAATTCGTTTTTATTTAACATGTGACTGACCAGTTTTCCCAACAGGATTTGCTGAAGAGGATTTTTCTTTGCTCCACTTCATATTTCTAGCCTATTTGTCAAAGATTAAGTGACCATGCACTTGAGAATATGTCTCTGGGCCACAGTTCTATTATTCTATTCTACTGATATGAGAGTCTATCCTTATTGCAGTATCAGTGTCTTTATTATTATTTCTTAATAGCATCATTAAAGTTGGAAAAAGAAAAGTCCCCTATCTTCTTTTTCTTAGGATTGCTTTGTCTATTTAGGGGTGTTATTCTCCTTATAAGTTTCAGCAGCTTGTGGTTTATATCTTTTAAAAAATACATGGATATTTTTTATAAAAACTGCATTGAAGCCATATATTTCTTTGGGCAGCATTATCATTTTGTCATTAATTCTTTCAATTTATTAATAGGGGATTTGTTTCTATGTCTACATGCATTCTTTTTTTATTTTTTTTATTTTTATTACTTTTTTTAATTTTTTTATTATACCACCGTGAAACATACAATTACAAAGGTGTTCATAATTGGTTCTTGGTAATACAGTATTCCAGCACCCATCCCTCCACCAGTGCCCCATTTCCACCACCAATGTACCCCTCCCCTCCCGTCCCCCAAGGCCGCCTTAATAGCAGGTACCCCATTTTCCTCTCTTTCTCTCTCTCTCTCTCTCTCTCTGTCTCTGCATCTCTCTCCCTCTTATTTTACACATTGTGGCTAGTCCTGCAGATATTTTGAGTTTATCACTTAAGTCTCTTTGTGTATATTCAGTGGTGAGTTTTAATCTGCCATTACCATTTCCAATATTTATTAAAACACTGGTATCTATTTATATCCTATTAATGAATGCAGTCATTCTATATCTGTCCTTTTCCTTCTGACTAATTTCACTCAGCATGATAGACTCCATGTCCATCCATTTACAGCTAAATTTCATAATTTCATCCTTTCTGACAGCCGCATAGTATTCCATAGTGTAGATGAACCACAGTTTCTTTAGCCAGTCCTCTGTTCTCGGGCATTTAGGTTGTTTCCAGATTCTAGCTATACTGAATAGCGCAGAGATGAATAAAGAAGTACAGATAGTGTTTCTGCTATGTGTTTTTCGGTCTCTAGGGTATATTCCCAGGAGTGCTATTGCTGGATCAAATGGGAGCTCAATATCTAGCTTTCGGAGGAATGCCCATATTGTTTTCCAAAAGGGCTGGACCAGTCGGCACTCCCACCAGCAGTGGATAAGAGTCCCTTTTTCCCCACATCCACGCCAGCACCGGTTGTTCTTGCTGTTTTGGATGTGTGCCAGTCTCTGTGGGGTGAGATGGTACCTCATTGTTGTTTTGATTTGCATCTCCCTGATGTTTAAAGATGAAGAGCACTTTTTCATATGCCTTTTGGCCATTCGAATTTCTTCTTTTTGGAAGCTTCTGTTCATTTCTTCTCCCCATTTTTTGATGGGGTTGGCTGTTTTCTTCTTGTGGAGTGCTACCAGTGCCTGATATATCCTGGATATTAACCCCTTGTCAGATGCATTCTTTTTTAATTTATTTTAGTAGTGAACTACAGTTTTACTTTATATTTCTTTTGTTAAGCTGATTCCCAGGTGCTTAAATTTTTGAGACAAAATGTGAATGGGGTTGTTTCTTTTATTTTTACTCTTGTGTTTTTTTGTTACATAAAAGAATGTCATAGATTTCTGTGTGTTGTTTTCATAGCTTGCTACATTACTTCACATGTTTATCATTTTTAGGAGTTTTTGTTGTTATTTTCTGTAATGTATTCTGAGTAGTATGTAACCTGCAAATAGTAATAGATTTACTTCTTCTTTTCCTATTGTGATGCCCCTAATATCTCTTTCTGCCCCAATTACTATGACTGGGAATTCAGATATTTTACTAAATGGTTTGATGTATTGGGATTGAATGTCCTGTTTGGCTAGGGCTTCGATGACCGCTTCCGTAACAACAGAATCAAAGGCTTTCTTTAAATCAATGAACATGAGACAGAATGGCATCAAACCCAATACATCCAGATCCTTCATGAGCTGTATTGTGGATTTACCACCAGTATCTCACCAATCTACAAGGAAGTGATCATTGATGTCAAAAGAGGGGGTTCATCAGGGTAATACCATTTCACCAAAACTCTTTAACGCAACACTCAAGAACATCATGCTACAATTAGAATGGGAAGGAATGGGAGTGAAGATAGACTGTCAGCAACTACACCACCTCTGCTTCACTGATGACATTGTTCTAATAACACCAAACATTAGCCAAGTAGCAAAAATGCTGGCTGACTTTGACCAAGAATGTGGAAAGATAGGTCTACAGCTGAATCTCAGCAAAACTATGTTCATGAAAAATGAACTGGTTCCAGAGGCCCCATTAACTCTCAATGGAACAAACATCTCTGAATGCAGCAGTTATGTGTACCTAGGTTGAGAAGTCTACATGATGAACGACCTAAAACCTGAGCTGCGCAGGAGGAAGAGAGCAGCATGGAATACCTTCAAAAGCATCAAAGAAATAGCTAAAAGACAAAGAACCTCCGGTTCCGGGCATATCTTTTCAACTCCACTGTTCTCCCTGCATTAGCATATGCCTCAGAGACCTGGGCTCTATGAAAGCAGGATGAGAATGCTATTTGGGTCTCCCAAAGAGGAATCAAAAGAGCTATGCTTGTAATATCACGCCTCACTCAAGTGAGAGAAGGAATCCAGAGTTCTGACCTCTGTCACTGTTCCAGAGTCGGGGACACTGTCTCATTTGCCAAAGCATCGAAAATCAGATGGGCTGAACATGTAATGTTATTTGGAGAGATCCGCTGGACTAGAGCCATTACCGACTGGATCCCACAGGATGTCAAAAGATCACGTGGCCGCCCACCTACAAGATAGTCAGACTTCATCAACACCCTAACTGAATGGTTTGAGGCTCTTCATATTCCTGAAGCAACCAGATGCCATTGGGCTACACTGGCACATGCTAAGATCAAATGGAAATGTTACTGGAGCCCATGCGCCAAATCGATGAATAACGGGATGTCAAGTGATCAAGTGATCAAGTGATACTAAATGGTAACATATTTACCATATTTTAAATATGGCTACACTGACACGTGATAGGGCCAAATAGAAGCATTTTTGATACCCACTCAAGCAAATTGACGAATAAGGGAATGTCAAGGGAGCAAGAGTAAAAAACTTTGCTTTATGCCTGATCTTAGTGGAAAGTGTTGACAAATTTTTGTGTGTTTCTTTACTCTCATTTTACTCCAACTTTTAATCTTTATTGTCATGTATTTTCCTTTACCCTCATTTTTTCTAGTTTTCTTTACTTGTGGTGTCCCTGTTTACTTTCATGGTAAAATTTGCTTCATAGTAACTCTTTGGGAGTATTCTTGCTTCTACTACTTTCTCAAAGAGCCTGAAAAAATACTAGAAATATTTCTTCTTTAGTTGTTTGGAAGAACTTGCTAGTAAACTTGCTTGGGTCTGAGCTTTAGTTTGGGGGGAGTGTGGTATTTGATTGCTGTTTCAATTTTCTTGACAGTAATTGGCCTGTTCAGCTGTTCTCTTTCTTCTTGGTTCAGACTTGGAAGGTTATGAAAGTCCAAAAATCTATCCATTTTTTCTCAGTTCTCTAATTTTGTGGAAATATTTTGAAAGTAATCCCTGATGATCCTTTGAATTTCTGCAGTATTTGTTGTGACATCTTCCCATTGATTTCTAATTTATTTTATTAGAGACTTCTCTCTTTCTCCCTTGTGAGTCTAGCTAATAGTTGTCACTCTTATTTATTCTTTTAGAAAAAGCTCTTGATTTCAATGATCTTTTTGATTGTTTGTTAGTTTACGTTTCATTGATCTCTGCTCTAAGTTCTATTATTTTGCTCTCTCTTCTCATTTTGGGTGGGCTTTGTTGATATTTTTCTTGCAGCTTAACCTGTTTTGTTAGGTTATTTTATTCTAATCCTTTCTTCATAATTTATGGATTTCTATGAACTCCCCATTAACATTGCTTTTGTTGTATCCCAT
This sequence comes from Cryptotis parvus, assembly GCA_021461705.1. NCBI lineage: Eukaryota > Metazoa > Chordata > Mammalia > Eulipotyphla > Soricidae > Cryptotis > Cryptotis parvus. The sequence goes on along the minus strand of JAJIBD010022680.1, from coordinate 366,543 downwards.
GTTTTCTGGTAACTTGATTCTTCATTTTCATTTGTTTCCAGGAATCTTTTTTATTTTCTTTCTGATTCCACCTTTGAACCACTTGTTGTTTAGTGGTAAGCTGTTTAATTTCCAAGTGTTTTAGCTTTTTTTTCCCAAATTCTTTTTGTGATTATATTCTATTTTAAAACACTGTGGCCTGAATAAAAAAGCATTGTGGTCTGAAAGGATAGTTGATACAATTTTCATTTTCTTATTTTATGGAGATATTTTTGTGACTCAGCATAGATTTTTGTAGTCTATCCATGCACATTAAAGAAAAATAAGTACTCCACTTTTGGGGATAAAGGGACTTATATACATCTATTAGGGTCAATTCTTCCATTTCTTTCTTCAATGTCAGTGTTTCCTTGCTTTTTGTTTGTTTGCTTTTGTTTTTTTATCATACCGTGCTATGCTCAAGGCTTACTCCTGGGACTGGTCAGGGGACCATAAGAGTCATGGAGATTGGATCAGAGTCAATCAGATGCAAGGAAAGTGCCTTACCTGTTGTAGGACTCTTCTAAGAGCCTCTGCATCTGCTCTGAATTGCCTCCTGCAAATCACTTCGTAGATAAGGGGGTAGTCTAAATGTGGCAGTTTATCTGACCATGCATTCTGTACTAGCTGGTATAAATATTCTCTCATGCTACCACAATCATCGTGGGACTAGCTAGGTCTTACCAGCATATTTGCCTGGCCACATTGGATCCCTAAGTAATTAGACCAGAGAGAAATACTGTTTGCCTCCAAGCAAGCAAGCATGGCTCCCTGATAACTCAAAGGCAACTAAAATACAAAACTACTGTGAAGTAGACGAGACTTGTGAAGGCTTGGAGAAATATTTAACTGGCATTAGCATTAGTCTTTGGTACAGAGACATGCCATCTCAGAAACCCCCTTCTCTACCCTATAAAGGCTTTTCCAGGCAGATCTTGGCTCAAGACATTAGCATATAAAAAGACATTAGGTGAGGTGCTGGGAGAAATTACCTGAGGGCATTTGACCCTCCCTGCCAGGGAAGTTACATTTAGCTTACAGATCCTCCCAGCTCTGCTAGGAGGCTTTGAATTAGCTCTGGGTCCTTGTAAACAGCCAGAAGGCCTCCTGAAGTTGCTACATTTCTATAGAGCTATTTTCCTGTTTTCATCTCTAGATAGCCCAGCCCAGAATGGGCTGGGCTAGGGAGTTTGGGCAGATTTCTAGCTATAAAATAAGCTGCAAGAAGAAAGAAGCTCTCTCTTTTTCCCCCTTTTTGCCATTTTGGCTTCCCTTGGCGTTTTGCTTCTCCATCCTCTCCATTTTCTGTTGGGCCTTAACATGTTGTGGCAGTCATCTTGGCCTACACCTGGCTGGGGCCTAGCTGGGAACCCATAGTCCAGAGGTTTTCCCTGCTCTTGGATTGTATATTGGAACCTGTGATAGTAAAGCCCTTTTAAACCTGCATTTGATTCCTGAGTCTTCATCCATTCCCCGCCAGCTTCAGAGGTAGAAGGGAACTTGCTTCCCGGCACTGTTGGGGACCCCGGCGGAGTCCCTGACACCTACCCACTGTCCCAACTTTCTGATCAACTGCCATTTCGTTGTTGAATTTTGCCTAGTCGATCTATTAGGAATGATTACCTACAGTTATTGTTTCTTTTGAACTCATTAAACATTCTCAATCAATATGGTTTTTTAAATATGAAGTTATAGAGCTGGGTGATGCTAGTAGAGTCTTCTGGCTATTGACTCAGCTGCTTAGTCTTGGTGAGTTTCTCCAAGTCTTTCCACATGTTTGCTCTGGTCTGGGGGTATCTTTTTAGTTCACCCTGCTCACCACAAGGAAGCTCCCTAAGAGATTCAGATGAGTGTTTCCCTTTTCTTCCCTGTTGAACCTAGCCCAGAAAATGTTTTCTGTTATTGGTTTTTTTGTTTAAAATTCTGGATACAGGTTATATTGTTCCTGTAGATGCCTATACCACCATGTTTGCTATGACTGTAACTTCAGCTTTATGATTACTTACCAACACCAATGCCTTCCCCATTTGAGATAGGTTGATAGAACTCAGAATAATACACTATTAGCACTATGTAGCTGGAGGCATCCAGGACAATACCTAAGTCTGTGGGTTCATTGGTACAGTTTAAGTGTGTGCCCTATGATCTGTGAAGTGGATAGTTACCACACAGTAGTGTGACTCTTGAGGGCCTAAAGATTTAACCCATAGGCAAAGGCACACAGTTCACTGATCTGAGGCCCACCCCTGGTGGCAGTATCCCTCAGAATACCAAGGGATGTGGTAGGGTTGGACAGCATGAAGAAGTGATGGAAGAAGCGACTTCTGTCCCAGTATATAGTGTCAATGAGAAGGATGGGCACAGTTGCGTGATCCAGCCAGCTAATGTCCACTCAGTGTCCACCGGCACATCTGTTGGAGGAAGCTGAATAGGAGGATGTGAGGCTTAAGAATGTGGGAGATGCTGGAATTAAAGATCTGGGAAGAAGAGATCATGCAGGTGTTCAGGCACTTGCCTTGCATGCAACTGACACCATCGTGACCTGACACCGCATGGTCCATGAAGAATCACTGGGGATGGACCAATGCACAGCCCTCCACACCACATTTAACTTATAAAGGAAGGCCAGCTCCCCTGGATCTTTTTCTCCCTTAATTTCTCTTTAGCCTGGCATACAGACTGCAGAAATTCCCAGGATGGCAAGTTATAAAATTACTATGGAAATACCTGTAATTTCCCCAGCCAGTTGCCTATGCTGACTTATTTATTTGGGAGGCTCCTAAACAGTGCTCAGGAGACACTCAGATCCCAAGCTGTCTGGGTGCTGCATGAGCCTTAATCATGGTGCTATCTCTCTGCCCCCCACCTAAGCTTATTTAAACTACTTATAATTTTCTCACTCTGTTTTCATTCATTCACAGATACAGATAGACTTTCTATCTTTTCTATCTGTATCTGTATCTGTGACCACCAAGAAATATCCCACCAACCAAACTTGGAATCATAACTTCTATTATGAGGTCTGAACTTATAGTACGGATATTTCATTACTCTAGGCATGAACCTTTAACAAAGACACTTTAGAGGGAAAGACTTCACATGGAGAGAGTTTAGGCCCCCAGAATCCACTCATTAATTCATTCTTGTATCAATATATTTAGGAGAATATTATTTAACACTGACAACTCACCATGTGTTATACACAATGTGAAAAATAATAAGAAATAAGATATACACTCACCTTCTGTCATAAATATTCCATTTTGGTAGGAGAGGAGTACATAGCAAAATAAAATAGAAATTGGAAAAATAAATAATAAGTGTTTTTTTACACAATTGTATTTCAATATGATCTGGAAGCACAAAGTAGGATCATATGAGCAAGGTAATTTCAATGAAAGTTTCCAGGAGCTGACATTTAAGCCTAAGGACACATAGGAGTTATGAAAGGAGAAGGAGGAGAGGGAGGAGAGGGGCCCTCCAGAAGAAACAGCATAAAAAATGGCTCAAAGGTGAGAAAGATCAGAGACTTTTGCCAAGTTTCAAATCTGTATTACTATGAGATAGGCTGGGGGAGAAGAAGGTGTTGTATTTCCTGGCTCTCCAAGTGAACTGACCCGGAATACAGCTCAGGAACTCACCCATCTGTCTTGACACTTCCATTTCTCCAGAAGTGAACACTTTCCAGCTCACTTCTAGAATGACATTTTTCTCCAAAACCATGATCTGTAAAATTAGATGTCTCAAGCAGCAATTCTTCTCTCCAAAGGCAAGGAGGCACGTTCATAACCCAGGCTGGTAGATGTGTGTGTGTGTGTGTGTGTGTGTGTGTGTGTGTGTGTTTCTGTCTTCTGCCAAGAGAGCTGGATGCAGCCAGTCACAGCAATTGCCAGAGATGTTTGAGAGGAAACACAGGGTGTGAAAGACACTAGATAGGCTGTTATCTCTGATGCTTAGTAAGGAGGGTTGTACTAATATAAATGAGACCTGTAGACCAGAGAATTTCTTTTTCCAAATTCTCACATTTATTGGATATCAAAATGACATAAGAAATCAACAGTATAGTAAGGGATTTTATTAGTTAGAATCCAATCTTTTTGCATGGAAGTTTGGGGTTGCAAATAGCAAGTCTCTTCCAGTCTCCACTCCCATCATTTTCTGTCATTACTATTTTTTTAATTATTATATCCCCATGAGATAAACAATTACAAAACTCTTCATAATGAGGTTTCAGTCATACAGTATTCCAGCACCCATCACTCCACCAGTGCACATTTCCCACCACCAATATCCCCTGACTCTCTCCCCCCCCCCCCAGCCTGCTTCTATAGCAGACACCTCTCCTCTATCTCTTCTCTCTCTTTTATTTGACCAGAGAATTTTTTTATACTATAATTCCCCTATATGTGATAGTATTATTATTCAAGCTTTTTCATTAGCACAAAAGTTTACAAAAATATTTAGGATGGGGAGTCAGGCATCCAATGTTAGCAACTCCAGTGAAACCATTACGGCCCCACTCTTTCACCAACAACACCTTGTTCCTTCCTACCCCCCAACCTGACTCCTTGAAAAATACATTTTTAATTTAATTATATTATTTTGGGTCACATGCTCTTAGTAGTCTCGAGTCTAGTGGTTTAGATATAGTTTCTTTTTCTCTACCCCCACAGATAAGTCCATGGTCCCTTCCCCTGGCCCAATTTTTTCATGATCCCTTCTGATGGCCCTATTTTGGGGAGTTTGTTTTTTATTATTGTTTGGGGGTCAGTCACATATGGCAGTACCAAGGACTAATCCTGGATCTCTGCTCAGGGATCATTCCTGTGGTCTTAGTGCCAAGGATGGAACCCAGGTTGATCATGTATAAGTCAAATAACTGATCTGTACTCTCTCTGTCCTTTTCTCATATTTTAACTGTCATAAAAATCCTTAATAAACCAGCCTATCTGCTTCATCCTTCTGTTCCCTTCACTGTCACTGCCCTCAGGTAGAGTTAAATCACTTGACTTCCTTCAAAGAACATACTAACTTTGAATTCTAGGTTGACTATCTCTGTGTCAGAATACTCTTAACCTTTCATTTTAATAAATCATCTCTACTCAGTTTATTTTGTTTAGTCAGTTTAAATGGCATTTCCCGGCCTGTCCATATTCCAAAGGAGATAATTTTGACTATTCACCCACACTACACTCTACTTATCCAAGTAGTACAGTGTTTATTTCATAGACAACAGTTGTTCTCAGATTTGTCCATCTCTCCTAGACATTGCATTCCATAAAGAAAGAGGGAGTATGTGTAACTTGCATACTGTCCTGTACCTGGAAAGTAATAAAGTAACTTATATACATTCTTAACTGATATTTGATAAATGAGTGTTTGAAGAGTTGAAAGAAAATTAAGAGCTAAAATAAACTACATCTTAATTTTAAATGGGAGAAACTGAGGTCATAGAGTTAATAAGTGAAAGCCAATACTCCACATTTGTATCCAAACCAGATCAATTTCCACTTAAATACTATAAATAAGATATAAGGTAATTTTCCAGAAAGGAATTGCTGTGTTGTTGTTTTAATTTGGAAAACAATTTTAAAACATTATAAAACATAGGGTGTGAAAGACACTAGATAGGCTGTTATCTCTGATGCTTAGTAAGGAGGGTTGTACTAATATAAATGAGACCTGTATCTTATAATGAACTGTAAACTGCATCTTATAATGAACTGTAAACTGTGAGGTGACAGAATAAAGACCTAAGTAAATTTTATAGAATGTATCTCTAAGTGGTTCCCCCAAAGACCAGCACTCATATTTCTCTCTCTCTCTTCCTCTTTCTCTTCTTTTCCCTCTCTCTTTCTCTCTGTGTCTCATGTTTAATGCCCATGATCGTAATATTTCCAATTTATTTCAAATAAGGTCATAATGCATTTCCCTTCCTTAAGCCATGGAATACAGAGCAATCTTAGCACTTGACTTGTCCACTGACAAATGACACTAACTCAGAGACAAAGTCATATTGTTTTAGAATTTTCCAAGCACACGAAGAAGAAGGAGGAGGAAGAGAGAGGAGGAGGTGGAAGGAAGGAGGAGGAGGAGAAGGAGTAGAAGAAGGAGAAGGAGAAGGAGAAGAAGGAGAAGGAAGAGAAGGAAGAGAAGGAGAAGGAGAAGAAGGAGGAGGAGGAGGAGGAAGAGGAGAAGGAGGAGGAAGAGGAAAAAGGAAGAGAGGAAGAAGAAGGAGGATGAGGAGAAGGAGAAGGAGAAGAAGGAGAAAAAAGAAGAAAAGAAAGAAGAAGAGGAAGAAGAAGAAGAAGAAAGAAGAAGAGAAAAAGAAGACGAAGAGCGAGACGAAGACGAAGAAGAAAAGAAGACAAAGACGAAGATGAAGAAGAAGACAAAGACGAAGATGAAGACGAGGACGAGGAGGAGGAGGAGGAGGAGGAGGAGGAGGAGGAGAAGGAGAAGGAGGAAGGAGAAGGAGAAGAAGGAGGAGAAGGAGAAGAAGAAGGAGAAGAAGGAGAAGAAGAAGAAGAAGGAGAAGGAGAAGAAGAAGAAGAAGAAGAAGAAGAAGAAGAAGAAGAAGAAGAAGAAGGAGAAAGAGAAGAAGAAGAGAAGAAGAAGAAGAGGAAGAGAAGAAGAGGGAGAAGAAGAAGAAGAGAAGAGGAAGAGGAAGAAGAAGAAGAAGAGAGAAGAGAGAAGGAAGAAGAGAGGAAGAAGAGGAGAAGGAGGAGAAGAGGAAGGGAAGAGGAGAAGAAGAAGAAGAAGAAGAAGAAGAAGAAGAAGAAGAAGAAGAAAGAAAAGAAGAAGAAGAAGAAGAAAAGAAGAAGAAGAAGAAGAAGAAGAAGAAGAAGAAGAAGAAGAAGAAGAAGAAGAAGAAGAAGAAGAAGAAGAAGAAGAAGAAGAAGAAGAAGAAGAAGAAGAAGAAGAAGAAGAAGAAAATTGCCATGGGGGTAATCTGAGGGAGTGGGAAGAATCTGAGGACATTGGTTTTGGGGAGGGTGCACTGTGGAGGTATGAGTGCTGCTACACTGTAGGACTGAATTCAGTCATGAACACATGAGCAGCTTTGTAATTGTGTATCTCATGGAGATAAAATATTTTTAAATCTGAGACAAAGAATTTATACCCTCTGAAATTAAAGCTCCTGAGTGAGAATCTCTTTAATGTAAAATGGGTCTATAGAAACTTCCGAGTCTCATTTTACTAGCCTAAGTATGTATTTCCTCAAAAGGAATTACCAGTAAGTTCATCTTATCCAGCAAGGCTGAGCTCCTGTCCAATCAAGGAATCTTTGTTGTGTTCATAAAACAGCACACATATTTTGGCATTTAGATATTTTACATAAACATCAGATAAGAAAGAAAAGCTCACAGCGACTCAGTAATTTGTTAGTTCATAAAGCAAGAATTGAAAATCATGCATTTTATGTCAGAAATCAAAAATACAGAAACAATTTTAGGATTCTTGTGCATTTGTAAGTGTTATGTAAGATATTGCCTTGGTTTTCAAAGAATCTCCCTTGAAGAAATAATGAAATAGAAGGGAAGTCTATTAGCAGTTTTTTAAAGTATTTGCTGACCCCTCATTGGGTGCATATATGTTTAGGAGTGAAATATTTCCTGATATATGTATCCTTTGCTTATTAATAATTGGCCTTCACTGTCCTTTCTAACCTTATCAGCTTGAAGTCTATGTTGTCAGATAATATTGTGGCCACACTGGCCTTTTTGAAGAGTGTTTGCATCGAGAATTGTCTTCCAGCCATTGACTTTGAGACTGTGTTTGCTCTCATTATTCAGGCACACGTTTCTTGTAGGGAGCAGAATGTTGGATCCATTTTTTTTAATCCATTTTGCCACTCTGGGTTTCTTAATTGGTGCATTTAGGCCATTGACATTGAGAGAGATTATTGTCATGGGATTTTGTGCCATCTTTCTGAATAAGTTTGTTATGCTTTTGGGGTTTATCTTATCTTACAGTAGCTCCTTCAGTCCTTCTTTTAGTTGGTTTTGAATCTAAGAAGTTCCTGAGCTGTTGTTTATCAATGAAGTTGTGTATCTTTCCTTCAAATCTGAATGTGAGTCTAGCCAGGTAAAGAATTCTTGGTGAGGCCTTCATTTCATTGAGTCTTTTCAAAATATCCCACCATTGTCTTTGGGCTCAGAGTGTTTCATCTAAATAGTCTGCTGTGAATCTTAGGTATGCACCTTCATATGGGATTTCCTTCTTTGATCTTGCTGCTTTCAGTATTCTATCTATGGTTTATGTCATTCTAATTAGGATGTGTCTTGGAGTATTCTTATTTTGATTTCTTTTAGCTGGTATCCTTTGGATGCCTTGAATCTGGGAGCAAGTATTCTTTAGTTTTGGGAATGCTTCAGCAATGATGGCTTTGACAGTTGCTTCTTCATCAGGGTTTTTTTTCTTGCCCTTCTGAGAACCCAATGATCATTATGTTATTCCTTTTGACTTCAGCCCAATTATCTCTTATTTTCTGTTCATTATTGTGTCTTTTTTCCATCTTCTGCTGTTGTCTAGAGAGTCTTTGGACCTCTTCTTGGAGATCATTAATTCTTTCTTCAGCAGTTGTTACTCTGCTATGGAGACCTCAAGTGAGTTTTTCCTTTATCTTACCACATTTTTTATATCTATCATTTATGTTTGTATTTTGGTTTGCAATTCCCTCATTTCTGCTTTCACGACCCATTTGTATTTTATTGATTTTGTATTCTGTGCTTCTTTGAGCTTCTTTGAGTTCCATGTATCCTTAACATTCCTCATGAAATTATCGGAGAGGCTATATAGCTCATCATTATTGCTTGGCTCATCTGGAATATGACTTCACTCACTGAGCTTGGTGGAATACTGCATTGCAGAATGTTCACTAGATCAATAGATCACTAGACATCCCATTGTTCATCGATTTCCTCAAGCGGGCACCAGTAACATTTCATTTGATCCTATCTCGTGCCAGTGTAGCCCAATACATCTGCTTGCTCCAGGAATACGAAGAGCCTCCAACCATTTGTTCAGGGTCTTGACAAAGAAGTCTGACCATCTTGTAAGTGGGTGGCCACGTGATCTTTTGATGACCTGTGGAATCCAGTCGGTAATGGCTCTAGTCCAGCAGTCGTCTCCATATCACATTACATGTCCAGCCCATCTGATTTTCCATGCCTTGGAAAATGAGACAGCTCCCTTACTCTGGAACAGTGACAGAGGTCAGAACTCTGGATTCCTTCTCTCACTTGTGTGAGACAAGATATTCCAAGCATAGCTCTTTCAATTCCCCTTTGGGAGACCTGAAAAGCGACCTCATCCCTGCTTTCATAGGGCCCAGATCTCTGAGGCATATGTTAATGCAGGGAGAACAGGGGAGTTGAAGAGATGTACCTGGAGCAGGAGATTCTTTGTCTTTTTCACTATTTCTTCAATGCTTTTTGAAGGCATTCCATGCCGCTCTCTTCCTCCTGTGCAGCTCAGATTTTAGGTCATTCATCATGTTGACTTCTCGACCTAGGTACACATAACTGCTGCATTCAGAGATGTTTGTTCCATTGAGAGTGAATGGGGCCTCTGGAACTAGTTCATTTTTCATGAACATAGTTTTGCTGAGATTCAGCTGTAGACCTATCTTTCCACATTCTCGGTCGAAGACAGCCAGCATTTGTGCAGCTTGGCTAATGTTTGGTGTTATTAGAACGATGTCATCAGCGAAGTGGAGGTGGTGTAGTTGCCGACCATCTGTCTTCATTCCCATTCCTTCCCATTGTAATTGTCGTATGATGTTCTCAAGAGTGGCACTGAAGAGTTTTGGTGAAATGGTATCACCCCTGCCGAACACCTCTTTTTTGACATCAATGATCACTCCCTTTGTAGAATGGTCTGATCCTGATGGTGAATCCATAATACAGCTCACGAAGGATCTTGATGTATTGTGTTTGAACACCTTGTTTGGCTAGGGCTTCGATAACCACATTGGTCTCCACAGAAACAAAGGCTTTCTTTAAATCAATGAACATGAGACAGAGTGGCATCTTGAACTCCCTATAAACCTAAATGAGATTGGGTACCATGTGGATATGGTCAATTGTGCTGAATCCTTTTTTGGAAGCCAGCTTGCTCGCATGGTTGTCCTTCATATAATGTTCTGCCAATCCTGTTCAGGATGACTCGTGTAAACATCTTGTAGATGACAGACAACAGGCAGATGGGGCGATAATTGCCAACGTCGTGGATGTCTCACTTCTTGAACAGTAGAACTGTCCTGCTGGTTTTCCATTGGGAGGCACCTTGCATTCATTGGGAGGTAGCATGTGAAGAGCCAAGCCAGTGTATTGATGAGTACTAATGGCAGATTCTTCAGGTGTTCGGGTCTGACTTTGTCTGGGCCTGGTGCTGTTCCTTTCTTTATCAATGAAATGGCATGTCAGATTTCAGAAGGGAGAATGTTGGGAATGACATATCCATCCTGCGAAAATTTGGTATGTGGATAGGTGGACTTGGCTATCAAAGAGATCTGAGTAGAAGTCATGGATAATCTTCTCCATTGCATTTCTGGAAGATGTGATAGATCCACCAGGGCATCGTAGGGCAGTCATGTTGGTCTTATAGTTGGTGAAGGACAGGCAGGCATTGTGAATGCTTTCCCTGGCTTCTGCTGCATCTTCCAGTATTTCTGCTCTTCTCTCTTTGAGGTCTTCCTTTATCGCTTCTCTGCACTGCTTTGTGAGCTTGGACATTAGCATTTGGTTTCCTGAGGCTCGCGCCTTGCCACGTTGGCGAATGAGCTCGAGACTTTTTGAAAACAGGCATCCTTTTGTGTCTTTCTCTTCTTAAACTTTGCAGCCTTTTCTCCCTGTTGCGGGAAGTAGAATTTTGCACGAAGGAGATGATGGTCCGATCCTGTTTGGAATTTGGGGACGACAGCAACATCGGTTAGACAAAACTGTCGATTGAAGATGATGTGGTCAATTTCATTGTGGAACTGTCCACCAGGAGATTCCCATGTCCAACGTTTCGCTTCAGTCTTCTGGAACTGTGAGTTGCCAAGAATGGTCTTGGTGGACATGATGAACTCAGGGTAGTCTCTCACCCTGTTCGTTCCATTCTAGGCCATGGGTCCCGATGTGGAGTTCTTCAGCCGATCTTCTCAGTCCTATCTTGGCACTAAAATCACCAACTATGATCTTGTAGAAGGTGTGATCTTTTTTATAGAACTCCTCCAGTTCCATGTAGAATTTCCCAATTTCATCTTCCTTGTATGTGGATGTTGGTGAGTAGACAACGAAGATAGAAATTGCAGGCAGTGGGCCACATCTCTTCAAGTGTAATTTCCGATATAGTTTGTTAGGGATTCAAGTGAATCAATGTCATGGCCACGTTCATGTTGACAAGGACTCCGACGTCACTGACGCCTCTTTGTCGCATGTTCCTAGGAAGAAAACAGCTAACCCCATCAAACAATGGGAAGAAGAAATGAATACAAACTTCCAAAAACAAGAAATTTGAATGGCCAAAATGCATAGGAAAAATGTTCATCATCACTAATCATCAGAGATATGCAAATCAAAACAACAATGAGATATCTCACATCACAGAGACTGGCACACATCCAAAAGAGAAAGAACAACAAGTGCTGACATAGATGCAGGGAGAAGGGAACTCTTATCCATTGTTGGTGGGAATATTGACTGGTGCAGCCTGTTTGAAAAACAATATGGACATTCCTACAAAAACTAAAATTGAGCTCCCATTTGACCCAGACATACCACTCCAGGGAATACAAAAACACACAGCAGAAATGCCATCTGCACTTCTATGTTCATAGCACACTATTCACAATAGCCAGAATCTTGAAACAACCAGAGTACCCAAGAATGGACAATTGCATTAAGAAACTGTGGTACATCTATACAATGGAAATCTATGTAGCTGCTAGGAAAAATGAAGTCATGAAATTTTCCTATAAATGGATGACATGGAGAAGATCATGCTGATTGAAATTAGTGAGAAGCAAAAAGACAGATATATAATGACTGCATTTATTTGCAGGATAAAAAAGATAGCATGATACCAATATCCAAGGCCAGGCAAAAACATGAATCAGGAGGTCTTGTCAGTGGATGGAATCTACTTCAAGTGTGTAGGGAGTCAGAGGTTAGGTAAGACAGAGAAAGGAACACTGTGCTAATAATTGTTGGAAATGATAATGCCAGCGTAAAACTGAGCATTGAATATAGGCAAAGGGATATACATGATAACCTCTAAATGTTTGTATATTGCAAGTCACAATGTGTAAGAGATGAAGAGAGAGACAGAAACAGAGACAGAGACACAGAGAGAAAGGTAATGTGCCTGCCATAGAGTCAGGCTGGGGGGGGGAAGGGAATGAGGGGACATTGGTGGTGGGAAGTGGGCACTGGTGGAGGGATGGGTGCTGGGACACTGTATGACTGAAACCCAAATATGAACATCCCCTGTAATTATATATCTCACAGTGGTATATAAAAATTTTTTTTTAAAAAGAAGAGGAAGTAAAAATCAGACACTGTCACACTCAAGGAAGACTTGGCCTTTAGAATTCTTAAAGTCATAAGATAGTCTTTGTATAAACTTAAGAAGAATCATAATCCAGAACGGAAAGGAAGCTCAGGACAGAAGGTACATCGAGATAGACAAGGACATACCCATGTTTATCTTGCTTCTACAAGTTCAAAAAGTCACATGACTGTGATTGGGTTTTATTAAAACTCATAGATTAGAGGGGGAAATATCTCATTCAATCTTGTGAGAGAGAAAGTTAATGGTCACAAGTTTCCATGTGTTTGTTTATGTTTCTAGCCTTGCTGCTGAAGTTGAGCTATGGTCTAGTCAGTGGATTGTGAGAAGTGTAATACATCAATTGTGAGAAAAGGCAGTTAACAGTGGGTATATACTTTTACTACTATGACATATCTGAAGCATGTCACATAATATAGCTACATAATATAGGAAGGAACGCAACTGACTTCAAATTTTCCCCAATTATATTATGACATTATTTTAAAAAACATAAAAAATTGAAAAAATGTTAGTAAACACCCATATATCTATTACCTACTCTGAAATTAACATTGTAATATACTTTCTTTACACACATAAACCATAGTGTTATCTATCCTTCATATTATTTTGTATTTTATTTTAATTTTTTGTTTTGGAGTCACACCTGTAAGTTCTCAGGGCTATGTACTCAGGGACCATCTGGTAGGGTTCGGGGACCAATTTCAGTGCTGGGGATCCAATCTGAGACCTAGGAGTTCAAGGCAAGTGGCCTGCCCACCATCCTATCATGATGACTCCTATCTACCTTCTTTTTAAAAATTATATCATGAATGGAGCAGGTATTAAACCCGGGTTTAACTGCAACACCAAGAGTTTAAGTCTGTCCTGGTGCTTCTGCCAACATTGATTATCCTGACTTCTAAGCACAATTCATACCTGAAATCAATGTACTTGATTTTGGAGAATTTAGATACACAACAAGCTACAGATGCAACCAAGAGATTGCTTACTAGGATACTTTTAACTCAATTTAAAAGAATAAATAAAATTTAGAAAGTGAAAATGTAGGAAGTGTTTTAGGTAAAGTCTAAGTGGTTTGTAAACCATAAGACAATTTATATAAAAGCAAATCTAAACAAAAAATAATAATAAAATATTTTATGATTAATAAACAATCCTCCCCTTTTTTGAAAGTTTTTATTTTAATTTTATGTGAAATTTTATCAAGGTGAAATTCAACTAACATGCAATTAGTCTTTTAAATATAATAGATTTAGTGACACTTAGTCATTCATAGCCTTATACAACTACCAGTTCTCTCCTTAAAAAATACTTAATCATCTATTAAAAACATACCTTATTATCAGGTCATCATTCTACTATCCCCTTTCTTTGCTCTCCCTGGTAACTTCTAAGTCTTTTCTCTCTGTATGTATTTGCCTCAGTATTTAAATATCTAGAATATAAAAGGCAAACTTAAAACTCAATATCACTCTATCACTGTATCACTGTCTTCCCGTTCATCATCAATTTGCTCAAGCGGGCCCCAGTAACATCTCCATATGTCCTGTCTCATGCTAGTAGAGCCCAAGACATCTGCTTGCTCCAGGAATACAAAGAGCCTCAATCCATTCGGAATGAGGTCTATAATTGTTACTGGTATTTGGCATATCAAATACAACATGGGTAGCTTGCCAGGCTCTGCCGTGCAGGTAGCATACTCTTGTAGTCATCTCTAAGTCCAGCATTTATTGATGAACCGCCTGGCTGCTTGCGGCCGTGCAAGCCGGGCTGTGATAGGCTGGTCTGCTGGGTGGAGTTCTGACGAGAGAGAAGTCCAGATGTGGAAAATGGAGGCCCTCATGGAGTGGGGGGTCGTCTGGCTTGTTGCAAGGCTCTGCTGGGGTGGCAGGCCAGGACTAGAACCTGTCATCCCTCCTGGGCGCCTCGTGAGCGGCTGGGCACAGGGAGAGCCAGTAGCAGCTCTGCCCCATGTCTGTGAGTCTCTCAATATCAAAACTCAATATCAAAACTCAATATCAAAAAGATAAAGTTGACAAAAGTGCAAAGAACCTGATTTGATATTTCTCCAACATACAAAATTGGCCAACAAGTATATGCAAATATATGCAGTGTTATTGATTAAGGAAATGCCAGTAGGAATTCATAAGTGCTACTTCATAACCACTTTGATAGCTTTAATAAAAATAATAAATCACAAGTTTTAAGAACATGGAGAAACAGGAATCTTTGTATGTTGCTGATAAGAGTATAAAATGGGAGAGTCACTGCAAAAAACAGCTTGGCAGTTCATCAAAACATTAAGCTCGGTTTTCTATTCCACCCAGCTGTCCACTCTTTTTTTTTCCTTTTTTTTTAAGGTCACACCTGGCAATGCTCAGGGATTACTTCTAGCTCTACACTCAGGAATTACTCCTGGCAGTGCTCAGGGGACCATATGGGATGCCAGGGTTTGAACCTGGGTCAGCCACATATAAGGTAAACACCTTAACCACTGGACTATCGCTCTGGCCCTCAGCTGTTCACTCTTAAGTCTAGAATGAAGCAAAACAAACTTAGGTATGCCCTGGAACAATGAAGATAGCTCAAAATATGAAACTTACTTCTCACGTGTGGGGTCTTCAGTTAGATCCCCAGTGCTACATGCCATTCCCCAACCCATTGAGTATGGCAAGGGTCTGGGGGCACCCAAGCACTGCTGAGTCCATTGCACTGCATAGTCACACCTGATCATTGCACCAGAATCCTGGTTGACCTCTGGATATGACCTTCTGAACATTGCCTTGTAAACCCCCTATTCCAACCCCCAGTATGTCTACAAACCCAAAAGTGCATATGTGAATTTTTATAGAACTGTTTATAATAGCCTCAATGCAGAAACAACACAACAGCCCATCAAGACACATGAGATAATCCGATTTCTGTAAATCCATAAAATGGAATGTTTTTATTTTAAAATAAAAATCCTAGGGACTTTTAAACTTTTTTTTTATTAATTTCTCTTTCCTTCACTGAATCTGTGATTTTTAGATACTTGAATGTCAAATAAGGTTTTTATGATATAACTTTCAGAGTTGTATTGTGTTTGAAATATAGCCTATATATTTACAATTGCAAGTGAAGCAAAGGTGATATTTTGACACTCAAAAAGATGTATTTCTCTCTATATATTTCCATTGAAATGTCCTTTCATTAGTTATATATCCATTATTCTTAACCATAACAAATTTATATTAAGGAAAATGACTCATCAATTTCCTTATCAGAGGCCAGAATTACTCTGTATTTTTCCTAGAAGAGAAATTCTTATATATCATTCTTTACTTGTACATCTAGAACTCAGTCACTCCTCCTATGTCCTGCATATTGTAATGTCTGAGTAGACTAAAGTGTGATCACCATGAAGTCTACAAACTCATCTTGTTCCTCTCTCTCTCCATTGTTCAATTTCTTTAAATTCATATTTAAAGAATTCATATTTAAATTCATATTTAAAAAAGGTTCATGGGTCAAACAAAAAGTCAGTTCCATTTTATTTTACTTCATTTTATTTTCAGATAGATTCAATTTATGTTTAATTCAAATTACTTTCTTTTTTTAAAACTTTATTTAAACATGTGGTTTACAAAGTTGTTTATAATACCCTTGTTATGGGCATTAAATGTTCAAATATTATGTTCCCATTTTCCCAACCAATCCCCAAGCCTGTCCCTTAACAGGAACAAAATAATTGATTTTATATTGCTTATTGCAGTCAGTTCCATTTTAGATCCTTTGCACTGCCAACATCATTCTTCCTCTCACTATTTCCATGGCTTCCTAGTTTCTTCAGTTCTCAACTAACTTAAAAAATATGAGACTACTATCCAAGCCAGGCAAACATGGACCAGGAGAACTTGTCAATAGTGAGTTAAGGATCAGTGGAAAGTTGTGTGGTTGAAGTGTTTGAATGCCAGTGAGATGAGAATATTTCTCATCTAAGTCAAATTTGATGAGTAATGTGGTCATTTGAGCACACAGGGAAACAGCCAGGCTTTGCCTTACTGTTCATTTGGAGAATAGAAGTGAGTGGAAAATGATATCGGCATTACATAAGAAAATAAAAATATCTGGCAGACAGACTACATAGTGGCACAAAGTACAATGTTGGGTATGGATTTATTTTATTTTTGAGAAAGATTTTTGATGCATCAAGAATAATCAATAGCTAATTAGATAATTTATGTTAAATTATCTTTGAACAGAGAGAGATAGAAGAATTATGCCTACCATAGAGGTAGGCTGAGGGAGGGGAGAGGGAATTTCGGGATATTGGAAGGGTGGTGGAGGGTTGGGTGCTGGAACACTGTGCGGCTGAGATCCAATCATGAAAATCTTTGTAATTGTATATCTCACAGCGGTATCATAAAATTAAATGAATAAGTAAATAAACAACTAAATAAATATGTGTTCTTTGAGAATGAAAGTTAAAGGTTTTCTAAAAAGCAGACTTTAACCCACAGCATGATGCATGCAGTGCATTCAGGACTGGTTACATCTCTTTATGAAAGACAAAGCCAAATTCTTGGAATCAGAGTTATCAGCTAGTCCTATTATTCCAGCTCAGTAAGATGTATCATCATCCACCATTCTCTTAAGACATACTTCCTCCCATTTCTATTTTCCCACACTCAATAGTTTGTAATGTTCACTTGAACCCACTTAAATTTCCTAAATTCCCACAAATATCAATGTCTACGCTGTCCACAACCAGCCATTGTTGGCTCCTACTTGGTCTTCCAGGTCTTTGTAATTGCACAGTATCTTCTGAGACTTTCTCATTGACTTACTGAACTCACATGATTCCTGCCTGCTGTTGTATAATACATGGAACTATTTTACTCTTACTGATCAATTATTTCCATTTTGGCCTGAATAGATATGACTAGATAGGCAGATCACTTGATCACTTGACTTCCCGTAGATCATCGATTACTGGAGCGAGCACCAGTAACATCTCAATATGCCCTGCTACATGCAAGCTAGCCCAAGGGCATCTGCCCACTCCAGGAACATAAAGAGCCTCAAATCATTCCTTCAGGTCATGGGAATGAAGTTGATAATTGTTACTGGTATTTGGCATGTCAAATACGACATGGGTAGCTTGCCAGGCTCTGCCGTGCGAGGTGGGATAATCTTGTAGTCACCTCAAAAGTCGAGCATTTATTGATGAACCCTGTGACCAGCTCTTCTGCTGGGTGGAGTTCAGACAAGATGGGAGTCTGGATGTGTAAAATGGTGGCCCTCATGGTGTGGGGGCTCCTCTGGCTTCTTGTGAGGCTCTGCTGGGGTGGCAGGCCAGGGCTAGAACCCACCATCCTTCCCGGATGCCTTGTGATCAGCTGGGCACTGGGAGAGCAAGTAGCAGCTCTGCTCCATGTGTGTGAGTCTCCCAATTACCCCAGAAATAATAGAAATCTGACATAAGCAGTACAGAGGTTAGGGTGCTTGCCTTACATGAGGCTGACCCAAATTCCATCCCTGCTACCCAAGAGACAAGATTTTAAAAAGTCTGAGTTTTTAAAAATTAAAAAAAATTAAAAATGAGATTTTAAAAAAATCTGAGGGGTAGTACAGCAGGCAGGGCATTTTGCCTTGCATAAAGCCAACCCTGGTTCGATCCCTGACACCCCATATGGTCGGCTGAACCCCCACCAGCACTGATCCTTGGGCAAAGAGCCCAGAGAAAGCCCTACCCATCTCTGGGAATGTGCCAAACGAAAGTCAGAGCTAGATAAATATTTTTCTGAGTCATGATGTGAATTTCCAGCATGTATTTCTATGAAGAAGCATATTGTCTTGTAGAACCAATTCTAAAAATCAGAAATGCAGAAATGTTAATGCTAATTCCAGACTAATACCTTGGCTACAGATTAGACTCAAAACATCAATTTTCATAATGCTATTTTCTTCATCTATTTTTATTTTCCAATGCAAGATCAAACTTAGAAAATTTTATTTGCCATGTTTTTCCTGAGTCTTCTTTAATCAGAAGCTGGACTTTCATATCTTTTTGACCTTGACATCATTTGAAGAGAGAATGCCAGTTATTATTTTTTGTGAGTGACCCTCCATTTGAGTTTGCCTAGTACTGCATTGTGTTTGGACTTGCATTGAAAATATAGGTAGGAACTCCAGAGGGATGATGGTGTATGATTCTCAAAATATATTAACATCTGAGGACACATTGTCAGGTAGTTCAATAGCTTCTATGCTAACTTTGATCAGCTGGTTAAGGCATAACCGCTCCTTTTCTCCATTATTAGGTTTCTATTGTTCTTTTGTTATTAATAAGTATCCTTTGAAGAGATACATAAATATTCTGTGCCTTTAAAAATAGTTCTCATTAGGTACATTGTCTGTTTATATTTTTCTAATCAATCATTCCTTTCATATAAATATGTATATGTGTGTATGTGTCTGATTAAAATCCTTCAGAAGGAGCTCTGTTATTCCCTGATATTTGTTTATGTATTTAGTCTTTATTACAGAATTGACCCTGTGATTTCACTTCAATTGATGACTTAGAATCTATTTCAGTATCATCTTGATGTTTAAATTATTCTGACACAGCCAGGAGTTGGACCTCTCTGCTCACTCTTTGTCTTATAACTGAAACTCAATGTCTCTGAGTAAGTTGAAGCTGTAAAGCACAACATGTCCCTGACTATCCGCTTGTGTGTCTTTCAGTAGCACAAACTCTCCCTTCTGCCTGAGCACTTGGAGGTACGTTTGCTTGTGCAACGTCATTTCTAGTTTAAGGGCCCAGTCTGTGACTGGGTTTCTAACTTTGTGTTTTTTTCCACCAATTTTGCTATAATTCCAGGTCAATATGATTATTATTTTTATTATGGAATCACCATAAGATATACAGTTACAAAGTTGTTCATAATTGAGTCTCAGACATGCAATGTTCCAATATCCACATCCTCACCAGTGCACATTTCCCACCACTAATACCCCCAGTTTCCCTCCTGTCTGCCTCTCTTCCCTACCACCTGCTCTGACAGTCTGCTGCTATTCTATGGCAGACACCTCTCCCCTAGTCTTGTAACTGGCATGGGCATGTTTTCTGTAGATTCTATGCCCGCTGTTTAAAATATAAGGCTGACAAAAATGGGAAATGCACAGGTAGCCAAATTATTGAGCCTCAATTTTCTCATGTACAAAATAGCATCTTAGATAAGACATATTGAAAGGATTAAGTAAGAATACCAGGGGATAACTGGCAAAGAGCAAGGCATATAGCAAAAGCTAAATACCGAAGGATTGCTGTTGTTATATAAATGACATTAAGAAAATCACAGCAGCTCTTTGAATCTTTCTTTATACATCAATCACACTGAATGATTATTATGCTTATCTCAAAAGATTAAGTTGAGACTTCCTTGAACTATGACACATGGGAGAGACTAGCATACCACAACATTCTATGTCTATGCTGGGATATGTTGGTTAAAATTTAATCTAATATGTAGCAACTTGCACAAGAGGAAAGTTTAGGTTGTGGTAATATGATGTTTCTTAAATTAATTTATCAGACCAGAGATTGGCAATATATAATTTCTCAAACATTCCTTCCATTTACAAATTTATACCAGACTAGACTTAATAGAAAAACAACTCTTCCTATTTGGTTACTGAAATACAAAAGTAGCTAAAAAGGCTGTGACATTTTAAAATATTTCATGTCTAACTGGGAAAATATTTTCTGATACAAATTGCTGTGGGATTCTTGTTTGTATGATGTGACTACATGAGTGACTGAAGTGATTTTTGAGATAGTCCAGGGTTTATTTGTCCTCACCTCCTTCCTTGTCAGCTCCCTTTTCCTGGCCCTCTGCTGTCCACACACAATGCCCCGCATAACTTACTAGACAAGTGAATATTGTACTTTTTGAATTGTCTATTGTGTGGATAGATGAATTCTCTATTGTGTGGATGTGCTTTGGACGGCACAGACCCACCTCTCAGATGCTAGGATTTATACCTTTCTCCTAGAGTGGCTATACTTAGGCTCTGTTTCTCATTCCTCCCCTTAGAAACTCACAGGTATTCAAGTCACAAACACAAACACTAATAATCTCTGTATGACTTTTCAAAGCAGGAAAGTTTCCTGCTTGAATGTATCAGAGAGACTAAGAAAACTACTGAAAATGCTCACAGACCTGTAGTAAAAGAAGAAGGAAAAGGAAAGCGTGTGCTGGAGATGACAGGAAACAATTAGCTCTCTATTCTGCTGAAAGTCAATAATAAGGCCCACAAAATTGTCCCATTAAAATGAAGATTTGAGGGGCCAGAGTAATAGCAGAGCAGAGAGGGTGTTTACCTTGCACATGACCAACCCAGGTTCGATCCCCGACATCCCATATGGTCCCCTGAGCACCGCCAGGAGTAATTCCTAAGTGCAGAACCAGGAGGAACCCCTGAGTATTGCTGGGAGTAACCCAAGTAATAAACAAACAAACAAATAAATAAATATCTGAGGTCCGAGTCTTAATAGTGATGCTGGTAAAGAGTGAAAGCCTAATTTGAGGGGAAGACTGAACAAATGACTATTTTTCTTTTATTATGGACTATGCTATTATTTTTTAATTTTCCTAATTTTATGTATTATTACTAGCAATTTGTAATTTTTAAAATAATTATTAGTTCATTTAATAGTTAAATTTTTTTTCATAATGATTCTACCATTATTTCATAATTTTCCATCCATACTCATGGCTCATCAGACACTAAAGCACATTGTATACAATGTTGCTTTATAAAAAGAAGTCTTTCTTAAAAATGTGAGACCCTTTTTGGGTAGGCAATATACCTTAGTTACCTCAGGAAGTCTAACAGACCCAAGTGCATATTAAGCATATAGAAAAGAGGCTGTTGAATAAATTCCAAGACACTGGACTATGGAAAGGAAGTAAATCTATCAGAAATCTTTTGATTTAGAGGTTCACTGAATCTGTCATAGTGACTTTGTAATACCAAATTGATCAAATCGCTCCAAGGAATAGTCCACAGTGCTGGAGTCATAAACAAAAGGTCTGGTTTAGGTGAGAAGGGGACAGGTATTGGGGAAAGGCAGAGATGGATGCTAAGGAAACAACACCTGAACAGCAAGTGTCTGAGCCTAAATTCTAGGGTACCTCAAGAATGGACCACAGGGAACTTTGGTAGTTTCACCTTAAGATTCAGCTTCTGAAGATGACTTTAGGTCACAGGACAGAGAAAAGACACCTTCAGACAAAAGTTTTCTGAACTCAAGACATACAGAGATTCAAGAGTCATAGGTCATAGAAAGCAATGTGGGAAAGTGGCATGCTAACAAAGTCAGGAGAGGAAAGGGGCCACCTTGGGGAAGGGAAAGGGTCTAGCTCACACACTGATGAGAGCGCCCGAATCCTAACCACTAGACCACCAGGGAGGCTTAGCTCACACACTGATGATTGCCAAAGAAGACCTGGGAAGGAAGATGTGTGGTGCAGGCATTACCTCTCCCCCTTCAACACCTTTAATGATTGCTTCTCCTGCCAATGTCTTTAGTCTCTTGTTGCAGTACACTGTTGCCCAGGGCCTCTGCATCTTTCCTGGAGTTGTCCCCTATAGGCCACTTTGTAACTAGGAGGAGGACAGTTTGATATGTGGCAGTATATCTTACCATGTATTCTATGTTAGCTGATATAAATATTTTCTCTCATTTTTTTCTCATCGTGGGACTATATTTACCTTGCCACATTGGATTGCTAAGTAATTAGACAGAGAGAAATGGTCTAATTTCTTCAAGCAAGCAAGCATGGCTCTCTAATAAGTCTAAAGGCTAATATACAAATATGATAGACACATTTAGATTGAAGAACAGACCTGTCTATTCACAGTTTGTTGAATGATTATTGTTTCCTTAATTTTATGGAAGCAAGCATGGCTCTCTAATAAGTCTAAAGGCTAATATATAAATATGAATAAAGACAAGAATCTTGTGAAGGCTTGGAGAAATATATACCTGGCTGTAGTATATCCATGCCTTTGTACAGATGCATGCCTTTGTATTTTGAGAGACAATCATCTCACATAACCTCCCCCACTCTACCCCTGCAGAGTCACTTCCAAGTGGGCAGCATTAACATTTCAATGGACCTAGGTGAGGTCCTGGGAGAAGTTACCTGAGGGGAATTGACACCACTGCTTCCCATTGATGTGGGCAATGGGAACTGAAAAGATATAAAAGCTGTAACCTGCACTCTTCCAGGATTTTCCTCTTTTTCTCTTTTCCCTTTTTGTCGGGAACCGGGGGTCCCGACAGTGTAGGACAGAGGTTGTCTACCTGGGGCGCGGAGAACAGATGAAAACTCACGGTCGGTAGTTCAAAAATGGCTTAATAGTAAAAAGCTAAGCTAGAAGATGGAGCAAGGTCAAGAGAAAGACAAAGCCAAAAGCCAAAGGAAAAAAGGAAGGCTGGGAACAAAAGGCAAAGGTGAGGGGCCTCAGCAGCCCCTATACGGGAGGGTGTCACCAACAAAGACCTAAAGAGTGTAGTGCATGTTAAAAAAGTTAAGGAAATGGTTTAGTATGGAGAGGGCGTTAAGTTCTTGGGTGTGTAGGGTGATTGGTTTTTGGTTCGGGTTTGGGGGGGGGTGGTGGGGTGTTGAGGGGGATGGTTTGTTTGGGGGTGGGGGGGGTGGGGGGGGTGAAGAAAGATAAGGAAAAACTTTTTTTTTCATGAAAAGGCAAACTTATTGTATGAACATGTATAGAGTCAAAGCCTGGACACAAGGAATTTGAGAAGTCTCCTGTAAATCTGAACAAAAGCATTAAAAACTTTATTAGTTTTTAGTAGATTTGATATTGAGCACTAACTGGGTAACCCTTTTTTTTTTTTTATTATTTTATTATATTACCTTAAACAAACATAGAAAATTTAACCTGATATCACTTTCAAACACAGAAAACCATAGTCTCATACAAAAAACCTTAGAAATCTACAAAATACCTTCTGGTATTCGCGTGCTCTTCTATTTAAACATTTCAAAGAGCAAGAAAACATTAGAACTTACCCATAACTTAGAAAAATATATATTTTGTACTTGGGGTTATTTAGTGTTTACCTTAAACTCACTCAAGGGTTTTTTTTTAGAGGGGATCCAGCTAAAGTATCACAACTATGAAGGTTATTTTTTATTAAAGATGAACCAAGATCAACAGCGAACATTAGGCATTCAACATAAAGAAAATATTAACCAGGGTGAAGAGAGTTGCAACTACTTAGTGAAAAATTAGGTGTTTTAGACCGGTATGAAAGAAATAGGTTTTTAGACCATCATTTATAAATTTTTACTTGGTGAAGATGGTTTTTGTTGTGGTGTTATGGCCTCCAAAATAAGGTGAAAATGGTAAAGAACCTTTTGTTTTCAACAACCGATTCGAAAGTTTTTTGAGCACGTTTAACAATTTGTCTTACAAACATTTACCATAAATCGCAAAACATTTTGAAAGTCATTTGCATAAAAGTATAACAGCCGGGGAGCAAGTGGAAGGTTTAAGAGGTCATGAGTGAACTTAAGAGCTAAAGTTTTTCCAGCTGAATAAATAGATGACAAGAAATCCTTATTTTAAACAAAGGTCGAAAGCACACTTTAAACTTAACACTCACAAAACACTGCCCGGAGAGGTGCAGTTTATCACAAAAATCATAAAGTTAGCACAGAAAGACCAAAAGAGTAGTTGAGAATTGAAGCCAGAGCTTTGCTCTTCTATTTGAGAGAAGAACTACAAGGCTTTTGAGACCGAACAGGCGGCGTCCTTAGAGCTGTAAGAGCTCGAACCCCAAACTGAGCATCCCTTCCATCAGAGGGGCATCTTCGCCCGGGGTATTAACCGGGAAGATTTGTTAGAGTCTGTCTCCTCTGATGTTTTTTCTCTAGATATCGTAGCCTTAAAATCTGTTTGCTAGATTTAATTTCGACTCTCTAAAAAAGCAGAATTACAAAATCGAGATACCCTAACACCGAAAAAGCAAGGAAGCCAAAACAAAGAAAAACCAGAAGTAACCCATATTACTCACGGTTCAGTCCTCCCAGCTTTAGGAAAAGTATCAAACTGGTGGACCTCCAGATGCCCACAGGGGCGCCAAATCGGGGCGCGGGGTCCCCGACAGTTCACAGAGGTTGTCTCTACCTCCGAGGGCGCGGGGAACAGATGAAAACACAGCGGTGAGTTCCAAAAATGGCTTTTAAGTACAAAAGCCACAGCATAAAGATGGAGCAAAAGGTCAAGAGCAAAAGACCAAAGCCAAAAGCAAAAGCCGCGGAACCAAAAGCGAAGGCTGAGGAACCAAAGGCAAAAGGTAAAGGTGAAGGGGCCTCAAGTCAGCCCCTATACACAAAGTAACCAATCGGGAGGTTGTCAGCCAACAAAGAACCTAAACAGAGTGTAGTGCCACACCCTATTGTAGGTATAAACAAAGGTTACACCAAGGACTAATCCGAGATTATCTCTTATGTAAAACACTGGAGAGAGAGGGGGCTGATATAAAGTAATACATCTTAACCAGAGCTCATGTAATCAGATGGTACCCACAAGGCCCATTATTATCTGCAAGGGTGATTCGGATCTTGTTCCATGTACGAAGGGTCATACCGCCTGAGGCAAACTAGTATATCCTATGTCTTCTTTAGTTCAGGAGCAGGGTGGTAGTCTCTGTAATTTAATGTACGTTGGTGAGTGGGTATAAGAGGGCTGGCCCAATCTAGAAAACATAGAGTCTGTAGTTTAAGTCAGAAGTTATTCAATCAAGGTGACTTTGTCTGCCACACCCTCAGTAGTGTTTACTAGAAGAGAGTCTCATTAGAATGAACATTGGCAAAAAGATTAAGCTGGGGTGAGCAAAACAACAAAACTCCCAGTTAGCTAAACATGTCCTCCAACATCCTTCCTCAAATTTTATTACACCATTTTTAGACATACAATTGAAAGATGCTCATGCAGTTTTGCTTCTACAGTGTTCCAACACTCATCCCTCCACCCAATTCCCTCTCCATCACCAATGTCCCCACCGCCCTCCCCTCCACACCTCAGCTACTTGGCAGGTTCTGTATGTCATTTCTCTCCTCTTTATCTCTTCCTCCCACCAAACTTTCCTGCACATTGTGGAATACAGTGCATTAAAGGACATTAGTTTCCACTATTTTAATGGACCGCTTGCGCCATGCGACCTGGGCTCGAACTGGTTTTGCTCTGTTAATCTGGTCGTGAGGCAGTTTCCCAGTGTCTGGACAGCGAAGGTGGTGGCTAGTGTGGTGGGCGAGTCTCATCCGGCTGCTTCTGGGACCCCACAGAAGTGATGGGCCCACTCCCAAAACCCATCTGTCCTCCGGGGGCCCCATAGTCAGCTAGGCCCACAGCGAGCCGAAGTTCCAGCTTCCCCAGCTGCTTGTGAGGCTCTTCATGTTATGGCTGGTGGCCCCAAGGCAGCTCCTGGGTGGGCCATTCACTGGCCGGACACTGGGAAACTGCCTCACAACCAGATTAACAGAGCAAAACCAGTTCGAGCCCAGGTAGGTGTCTCCCAGAAGCAGGAATCACTGGGAATTTGTTAGATGGAGTCAGGGGTCGGCCATTCCCCCTCCCTTTTCCCTTTTTGCCATTTTGGCTTCTCCTTGCTCTCTCTGCTTCTCCTCTCCGCTTCTTTGTTCTCTTCCCTGTTAGACCTTAGCATGTGGTAGCAGCCATCTTTGCCTAGGGTTCTAAATCTACATGTGGCCAGGGCCCAGTGAAGAACCAAGTACAGGGATTTTCCTATTGCTGGATTTTATACCAGAACTTGTGAGAGTAAAGCCTTTTGATACTTTGCTGGATTCTCATGTCTTTCTCCATCTGCTGGCTGCCAATCCCCTGGGGCAGTCTGTTTGCATTTGCTCTTCTTTATCAAACCTCTTCACTAACATTGGTGAGCCAGGCACTCAATCCTTAGAAGATCCTCTCTCCTTCATGCTCTTTTATACTTTATTCAATATCATGACTATTCCCACTGACACCCAGTTTTGTACCTCTAACCCCAAATTCACTCGTATTCTCCAGGCTGTTAGCTCACCATCAGGTGTTAGCTCACCATTTCTGTTATAATGTTAAAATACTAAACAAAAAGAAAATCACAGCTTCACAAATTTATAGCACCCAAAGTTCAACTTTTTACTTGCCCAATTTTCACTCCATAATTGTCCCCCATATCATGGGAAGGCAACTTCACCTTTGCAGCTTCCAAGGCCCTCCCCCAATAACACATCTTAAAAGATTCTATTTATTTATACCCTTATGATAACTGCTTGGAAATCTGGTATTTCCTTTGTAACTGTATGTTTCAGTATGGTATATCTTTTAAAAAAAAGAAAATCTGATATTTCCTTTATCTGTTATGTATGCCCACAGACTAACTCTCATTCTAGAATAAGCAACCATCATCTTTATTCTCAGTGATATAGCAGGTTCTCAACACAGCTTTGTGAGCTGAACAAAGACACAGGATCACCATCTTTACTTACAAGTGAAAAGGAAAAATAACCATATTTCACAAGAAAATAGAGAGAATTAAACATCTCAGAAACACTTTATAATGTACTTTGTGATGTCATTTTAGTTTGCTACCAAGAAGGAAAAAAAAAACCTGACTAGACATAACAAACAAAATGATATAATAATTATTTAATAACCTCCATATCAAAATATTAAATTAAATTTAACAATACTTTAAATGGATAGTGTATCTTAAGTAGATGCTGGGAACAGAGATCTGTTTAACATATTAAAATCAATTAATATAATTGACTATTTTTACAGAGGTGGAATTTTTACAAAGGCGATATACAGTGAGCTGTATTATGGATTCACCACCAGGATCTCACCATTCTACATACAGTGAGCTGTATTATGGATTCACCACCAGGATCTCACCATTCTACAAGGAAGTGATCATTGATGTCAAAAGAGAGGTTCGGCAAGGTGATACCATTTGGTGATACCACCAAAACTCTTCAGCGCCACCCTCGAGAACATCATGTGACAATTAGAATGGGAAGGAATAGGAGTAAAGATAGACAGTCAGCAACTACACCACCTCCGCTTTGCTGATGGCATTGTTCTAATAACACCAAACATTGGCCACGCAGCACAAATGCTGGCTGACTTTGACTGAGAATGTGGAAAGATAGGTCTACAGCTGAATCTCAGCAAAACTATGTTCATGAAAAATAAACTAGTTACAGAGGCCCCATTCACTTTCAATGGAATAAACATCTCTGAATGCAGCAGTTATGTGTACATAGGTCGAAAAGTCAACATGATGACTGACCTAAAACCTGAGCTGCGCAGGAAGAAGAGAGCAGCATGGAATGCCTTCAAAAGCATCAAAGAAATAGCTAAAAAGGACAAAGAACCTCTGGCTCTGGGCACATCTCTTTGACTCCACCTTTCTCCCTGCATTAACATACATTTCAGAGACCTGGGCCCTACGGAAGCAGGATGAGAATGCTATTCGGGTCTCCCAAAGAGGAATCAAAAGAGCTATGCTTGAAATATCACGCCCAACTCAAGTGAGAGAAGGAATCCGGAGTTCCGACCTCTGTTGCTGTTCCAGAGTCAGGAATGCACTCTCATTTGCCAGGCATGGAAAATCAGATGAGCTGGACATGTAATGCAATTTGGAGATGCTGGACTAGAGCCATTACCGACTGGATCCCACAGGAAGTCAAAAGATCACGTGGTCGCCCACCTACAAGATGGTCGGACTTCTTTGTCAAGACCATGAACGAACAGTTTGAGGCTATTCGTATTCCTGAAACAACCAGATGCCATTGGGCTACACTGGCACGTTATAGGGTCAAATGGAAATGTTACTGGTGTCTGCTTGAGGGAAATCGATGAATAATGGGATATCTAGGATATATAGTAATTTGAAAAAGATGAAGCAAAGCACTTAAATAAAACCCAATACACACTTAAAAATTAAGGAACCAACAAACATTCAACAAACTGTGAATAGACAGGTCTGTTCTTCTAACTAAATGTGTCTATCAAAAGAATCTACAGTGCAGATCACATTTAATTTTAGAATACTGAGAGTATTTCTCCTGACTTAAATAATAGACAGGCAAAGCCATTTTTACCAACAACATGTCAACTGGTCCAGCCTTTTTGGAAAACAATATTGACATTCCTCAAAAAACTAGAAATTGAACTCCATTTGACCCAACCATACCACTCTGGGAATATACCCTGGGATGCCAACACACAGTGGAAACACCATCTGTACTTCTATATTCATAGCAGCACTATTTGCAATAGCCAGAATCTGGAAACAACATGAGCGCCCAAAATCAGACAACTGGATAAAAGGAACTGTGGTACATCTAAACAAATGGATTGCCATGTAGATGTTAGGAAAAATAAAGTTATGAAATTTGCTTCTAGATGGATGGACATGGAGAGTATCATGTTGAGTGAAATTAGCCAGAGGAAAGCGGGACAGATATAGAATGACTGCATTCATTTTGGGGATATAAAAAATAGCATGATATCAATATCCAAACCAGGCAAAAAATGGATCAGGAGGTCTTGTCAGAGGGTGGAATCTACTGCAAATGTGTGGGAGTCAGAGGTTAGGTAAAACAGAGAAGAGAACAGTGTTCTAATAATTTTTTGGAAATTGTGGACAGTCTGAACTGAAAAGATATAAAAGCTGTAACCTGCACTCTTCCAGGATTTTTCCCTTTTCCCTTTTTGCCATTTTGCCTTCTCCTTGCTCTCTGCTACTGCAAGCTGTCGGGATTGCCGCCAGAGTCCCCAACAGTGTCAGGACAGAAGTTCTCTTCTACCTCTGAGGGCGCCGGGGGAACAGATGAAAACTCACAAATCCGGTGCAGGTCCAAAAGGCTTTTAATAGTATGAAAACTCTTTCACAACAATCCAATACAATGAAAGAACTCTAGTTCTGGTCCGAACTTAGACCATACAAAAGAGCCTAAGTCTCCCACCAAAGAGAGAGGATCTCACCCGAGAGGAGTCCTACCCAAAGAAGGATCAAAAGGAAAAAGGCCAAAAGCCAAAAGCTGCAGGACCCAAAAAGTGAAGGGCCTCAAGTCAGTCCCCTTATATACACCAAAGTAATCAGATTTGTGACAGGGAGGGTCATGTCAACAAAGAACCCTAAACAGAGTATAGAAGAACAGTGCCACACCCTATTGCAGGTATAAACAAAGGTATGCCAAGAACTAATCCAGAGATTATCTCTTATGTAAACACTGGAGAGAGAGAGAGAGAGAGAGAGAGAGAGGGAGAGAGAGAGAGAGAGAGAGAGGGCTGATATAAAGTAATAAATCTCAATTTCATGAGCTTCATGTAATCTAGATGGTACCCACAAGGTCCTTATTATTATCTGAACCAGGGTGATTCTGAGTATCTTGTTCTCTGTGTACTGAAAGGGTCACACTCGCCTGCTTAGAGCAAACTAGTATGATCCTTCCTATAGTCTTCCTATAGTCTCAACGTAGCCAGGGTGATAGTCTCCTGGTAAATTTTAACTGTCCCACGCTAGATGCAGTGGGTATAAAGAGGGGCTGTGCCCAATCTAGAAAACATGGAAATCTTAGTAGATGTATAAATCAGAAGTTATTTAGTCAAGGTGACTTCTGTAACTGCCACACCCTCTAGCAGTGTTTACATAGAAGAGAGGTCTCATTAGAATGAACCTTGGCTTAAATAGATTAAGCTGTGAGTGGGCAAAACAACAAAGCTCCCAGATTAGCTAGATCTGTCATCCAACAGCAAGCCACAATGTAAGAGAATGGAAAGTGAGAGAGAGAGAGAGAGAGAGAGAGAGAGAGAGAGAGAGGGAGAACGTGCCTGCAATGTTCACAGGTGTAGGGATGGGTGCTGGAACACTGTATGACTGAAACCTAATCATGAACAGTTTTGTAATTGTTTATCTCATGGTGGTATAATAAAATTTAAAATAAATTTGAAAAATTTGAAAAATATTTTTACTCTACACACTGAAGTTGGTATATATACAGGAGAAAAACAAAACTATCTCTCAGCTATACAGAATTCTACGATATCCTATACAATGATTACTAGATATAAAAGTTAATTTTAGAGCATTTTATATTAAAATTAATATAAAAATTGAATAAATTTTAGGCATATATAACTAGACACAACATTCAAGAAATTATTACAAATATCCTAAGATATTTGTATCTCTCTTGGTGGGAGACTTAGGCTCTTTTGTATGGTCTAAGTTCGGACCAGAGCTAGAGTTCTTTCATTGTATTAGATTGCTGTGGAAGAGTTTTGGCAGAGCCTGGCAAGCTACCCGTGTCGTATTGGATATGCCAAATACCAATAATCATTATAGACCTCATTCCCATGACCTGATGAATGGTTTGAGGCTCTTTATGTTCCTGGAGCAAGCAGGTGCCCTTGGGCTTTACTTGCATGAGATAGGACATATGGAGATGTTACTGGTGTCCGCTCGAGCAAATCGAAGATGAACAGGAAGACAGTGATACAGTAATACAGTGATCCTAAGATAGTTATAAACTCAGTGAAAACAATCAAGACTGTTTTGTGAAAACTACAGAACTTTCAAAATGAAATTAAAAACAAACTTAATAAATTAAAGCTATATTATTTTGATAGATACAAAAAGCTCCGTATTTCTCAAAGTTCATTTCTGTCCAAATATACTCAGAAAATTAATGGAATATTCATTAAAATCCTAATAGTTGTTTTGTAAAAAGTTTTAAGCTTATTCTAAGTATTGCATGGAAAGGTGGCAGACTGAATATCTCATTTAATTTTACAAATAAATGCGTAAATAAATACGAGCTGGAGATGGATTTCAGCAGTGCAGTAGCAAAGTAAATTACTTGCTTGCATGAGACCTGGGTTCAATTTCTGGCACTACATAAAGTTAATAATAAAATTAAGTTGAGGATCATAAAATAAAGTCCACAGATTTTTTTTTATGTTCTGGTGGAGAGTGGTATTTGGGCCATACTCAGTGGTGCTGAGGAATCACTCTGGCTCTGTGTTCAGGGATCACTTCTGGTGGCCCTCAGGGGATCATATCTGGTGTCAGGGGATCAAACTTGTGTTGGCAGTATGCAAAGCAAATGTCCTGCCTGCTATACTATCGTTCTAGTCCTAATACATGTAGAATTTAAACAGCTTGACTTCAACAGTACATTAAAGCTATGGTTACCAAGATAGTGTGATACTTGTGAAACACAGATATAGATGAAAGAAATCATATATAAAATTCAAAAAATAGGCCCTATATACATAGCAAATCAATTACCATTGTTTGACACAAAGATATCAATAAAATTTAATCAGGAAATGATTATCTTTTTTATTCCCTGGTCACAACATTTTATATGTAGTTGTTCCACTATAATGGCAAAATCCTGTATAATTTAAAAGGTAAAATGTTTTAAAGATAATTAAACTAAAATGATGATGACAGAGGAAATTGACATCAAACTTCATGTACTATCACACACAAAAATTACAAGGTGGATCGAGCACCAAAGTATAGAGTAGAAAGTTCTAGAACAAATCAGGAAAAATCTTTGTGGTCTCAGGTCTGGAAAGATAGTACAGTGAATTAGGTGTTTGCCTTATATATGACCTACCTGGGTTTGATCACCTGAACACCACTAGGGTGTGATCCCTAAGCAAAAAGCCAGGAGTAAGCCCTGAGCATGGTCAGGTGTGTCTCCACCAAAAAGAAAGAAAACAAACAATCTTTGTGGGCACATACACAAAGAATTCTCAGAACAGGAACTCTAAGTGTTCTTAATAGCCATGCTTTAAATTGTTACTATCTTAGTCACCTGCAGAAAATACTTTCTGGACTTCCAATAAGAATAGACCATAAAATAAATAAGCTTTAAAGGAAAGACACTTATTTTCAGAGGACTTTAAGGTAAAACAACAAAACAGCCAATTCAAGACTATGGCTTGCATATGTGACAATCTGAATTTAATACAATCAAGAAAATAATAATAATAATAAGTTATAAAATGAACTCTACCCACCTTATTCCCTGAAGCTAGAACTAATACTTTCTAGGGTTTAGTTATAGAGTTTATATTATCTTACTATTTGTTCTTTCAGTTGAATTCAATATAATCTATTTAATTATCCAGTACAGTGGCAGTGTTCAGCCAAACGCTGGCAAAATAATATTTGAATCCTTTAGAAGCTTAGTGGGAAATAGATTATCTAGACTCTCCTTCAGTCTTCCTAAAAAAGAATCTTAGGAAGTGAGAGGAATAGGGTTGGAATTGTCAGTTATGGACTATTTTGGGTGATGGTGCTATTTGTTGTCTGAGAAGTACACTTTCAGGATCAAGTCCTTATGGTGAAAATTAAGAGAACATGATTTCTTGAATTGGTGACAATTAAAACCAGCTCCTACTGAGTTTCTATAGCTAGTGAGTAGCTTGAAATCAACTGTGCATGGGGGTATTTACACTAGGGAAATTGGCAACTTTTAAAATGATGACTTTTTATTTCCTAGAGAGCTTATTAACATTTACCACCATGCTACTGAATCATAGACCATCTGTTTTAACTTTGAAATTTTCTATACTTCATACTATGTGAACAATTGAGCAAAGTACTTGGTTTACAACATGAATATCACTAAAGCCTCAGTTTCTCCATCTGCAGATTGGCATTCTGGCTCTTACAGGAGAGTTCTAAGCATTAGGAAGTACAGCATTTAGTAATGGCACATGACTTAATATTAATAGAAACAGGTGGGAATGTACCAACATGACAGATCCCCAAATACAGAGAGCATCAGAACACAAGGAAGGTTTTAAGTTGGGAGAGATGATTGGGGAAATCATCCCATTTCTTTAGAACCCGCAGGATGAATGTGTAGGGAGGGGCCAAAAAGCCCCGGGTCTCAAGTAACAACCTTATGAAATTGGGCAGAAGGACTTGAGTCCCACATAGTTGAATCCAGGTTCTGCACATCATTAAACACATGTCAGTTGCAGTTTGTCATCTTTGATCACATCGAGAGTCCTGTTTCTGTCAGCTCAGGCTTCATAGCTGGTTGCTCTGGCATTACAGCTGTCTGCTCAAGACTTTAATAATGAGAATGAGAAGGGTTTAGGCAATACTTCACAGCCCGCACAGCAGTTCCAATTCTTCAGCTTATCACATTTTCACAAACGGTATTGAAGGAAACTTACCCATTTATCGACTTCTTCAGAGACTGTTATCTGAGTGTGAGCACTGGGCCGAGCACAAGACAACACACCTGAGAGGCAGGTACAGACAAGGTGGTCTCATTCTCTGGGAATGTGTGGATTTAACCCACAACACTCACTCCTTTGTTTAATTATTATCGGAAAGGCAAAATGTGAGCTCCTAATTAGGAAACTTATATAACCTGAGGGAGTGACATTTACCCTGATTACTAAAGGATAAATGGGAATTATCCAGTGTTGTTTGGCGGTGAAACCCAGAATTAATTTAAAGAGAAACTAGCATTTCTTTGCCTCGCCTGCACCCCCTGCTTGGCCAACAGGATTTTGTCTTTTGAGGGAATCCACAACTGACTGCAGAACCAAGGACCAGAATTTGACTCCCTCCTTTCTGGAACCAGTTCTGAAGAGAGATCAGATAATCCACTATCCAAGTTCTTCCAACCAGATTAAAATACTAAAATATATAAACACTATCCATAAAAGGTTGTCATCTGCATTGAAACAACTAATTAAGGCATGAAGAAATGGCAAAATGAGAATATGCAGAGAGAGAATCTGATTGACAGCTTTCAGCCAAATATAGAAACTTGGGAACAGAACCATTAGATGGGCAGACCATGGGTGTGACATTATCACCCTCTTGATAACGTCAAGGTGAACAGGCCAACGGTGTGACATTCTCTCTGGTACCATAGAAAGGGCATGTTAAAGAGGACTCATTAAGGTCTGCACCTACACACTTCCACACTGGGTCAGACCTCCCTTGTTTACTGAAAAGAGTTAAGCCAAGGATGAATTGTCAGTGAGAGAGTAACGCCCAACCTCCTGGCTCTTCGTGAAGGTCAAAGTCACAGAGCTCTGTTTTCTCTAATAACTTGCAAGTCAACTTTCATAAGCCTCCCCAAGCATTCCCAAAAGAAAGTATTAAATGAACTAATTAATAAAAATAAATGATCCTGCCTATTGGCCTCAGTGTTGATGCTCTGACTCGGCTGACATAGGGTCTACCTGTTCTCTGTGGTCTCATTCCTAAAATATTGATTCTCATTTCCTGTTGGTATATGCAATGTATTAGATATCTCTATTAGGACCCAATCTTGGGAGTGATTCTCTCAAAACAGTCTGTTGCAGCTTGAGTCCTCGGTCTGATTCTTTATTTTTTATATTGCCTTGTTTGGGGATACATCCAGTAGTGCTGAGGAAATCTCTGTGCTCTGTGCTCCGAGATCTTTCCTGACAGTGTTGGTGGGCTGTGTTGGGACTTGATTACCTCATGTAAGGCAAGCACCTAAATCTTATCTCTCTGACCCTGTGTAAGGTGTGGTGCTAGAATGTTTTATGTGTAAAACTTTACTATTAACAGTATTGTAAATCACAGTACCTAAAAAAATTTAATAGAAAAATGCATAAAAGGAGCCATAACACTAGTACAGTGGGTAGGCACTTGCCTTGCATTCTGCTGATCTGGCTTTAATCCCTGGCACCCCATATGGTGCCCCGAGCATGGCTAGGAGCAATCTCTAAGCACAGAGCAGGAGTAAGCCCTGAGCACCACCTGGTGTGGTACCTTAACAAACAGACAAAAACTGCACAGAAAATGTGAATGTGTGTTAGTCAGTAAGCAATAATTAGCACTCGATGGGGACTCAGAGACAGCCCCTACCCCTTGCCTATGGCATCAAGCTGATCCAATATCATGTTGTCACTTAAGACCTTTTTAACTCATCACTCTCAAAAGCTCCAGATCGTTGATTATAAAATACTTTTAGGTCTTGGACCTCCCAGCTGACTGAAAAGTCCTTGAGCAAGTAAATACTTGCTTGTTCGAGAGAGTTGGGGACAGAATTCTGAAGTTGAAAGAAGGCAAAGGCAAACTAAATGAATGGCATTTCGGTTGAATGTCGAATGGTTGCTTGGTGGATAGTAAATGCTGATTTTCATTTACTATAATGCATTGACTTTGCTAAGGACCTAACACCAGCCTCTAGGAAGTAACTTCGTTGGGAAGAGACCATAAATTGCTTCTTCAGTTCCTGGGATCTAGCATGTGTGAAGGTGTTAGGGCTAACTGCCACAGATGTATCTTTCAGGTTCAGGTCTCCATAGCAGAATCCTCTATGACCGTCTTAAACAGTTGTCAGAAAACCACAAATCTGTAGAACAGTGGAACCAATCCTGGCATTTGAGCCAGAGGACAAATTTAGTCAAAGAAGCTTGAAGTCAAGCAATTCCAAACAGAAAGCAAAATGCCCAGATCAGAAACACCTACACCACCAGCTGGTCTTCCATCAGCTTAATGTATATGATAAAAAATAGTTGCAAGTTTATAGAAATGTGAAAAATAATTCTGAATACACTGTCACTGTATCACTGTCTTCCCATTCATCATCGATTTGCTCTAGAGGGCACCAGTAACATCTTCATATGACCTGTCTCCTGCAAGTAGAGCCCAAGGGCACCTGCTTGCTCCAGGAACATAAAGAGCCTCAAACCATTCCATCAGGTCATGGGAATGAGGTCTATAATTGTTACTGGTATCTGGCATATCAAATACAACAGGGGTAGCTTGCCAGGCTCTGCTGTGCGGGTAGCATACTCTTGTAGTCATCTATTTATTGATGAATCGCGCGGCCGCTTGCGGCTGTGTAAGCCGGGCTGTGATAGGCTGGTCTGCTGGGTGGAGTTCTGACGAGGGGGAAGTCCGGATGTGGAAAATGGAGGCCCTCATGGAGTGGGGGTTGTCTGGCTTGTTGTGAGGCTTTGCTGGGGTGGCAGACCAGGGCTAGAAGCTGCCATCCCTCCCGGGCACCTCATGAGCGGCTGGGCACAGTGAGAGCCAGTAGCAGCTCTGCCCCATGTCTGTCTGGAGTGATAGTCCAGCGGTTAGGGCATTTGCCTTGCAAGCAGCCGGCCCATGCTGGCCTGGGTTCAATCCCCAGCATCCCATATGGTCCCCCAAGCACAGCCAGGAGCGATTCCTGAGTTCAGAGCCAGGGGAAACCTCTGAGAATTGCTGGGTGTGACCCAAAAAATTCTGAATGCAAGGAAGGCAAAATGCTTTTTGGTACGAGAAACATTATAATGATGATCCTTTTAGTTGTAATTATTTTTTAAAAGAAAACCCATCCCCCAATCCCTTGCCATTATATCTCTAATCCAACTCTGGAATAAAAAACCCAGCGAGAACTAAAATACTACCCTAAGTGACTGAAGGGGGTGGAGGGTCTTAAGAACAGATGCCTAAAAAGCTTCCCTTTAGTTGTTAGTGTTCATTAGAGATTAAGGATCCCAAAGAATGAGAGGAAATAGGTGTATATAAACAGAAGTGACAAAAAATAGAATGTGTTTTCAATATAAGAAAAGATAAAGGGACTGGAGAGATAGTACAGCAGGTAGGGCATTTGCCTTGCATACGGCTACCTGGTTTCGGGCTACAGTATCCCATATGATCCCCAGAGCATTGCCAGAAGTAATTCCTGGAGTGTAAAGCCAGGAGTAACTTCTGAACATTACCGAATGTGAGCCCAAATGAAAAAAAGGCATCGGTTTGCATCTGACCAATGAGACTGCATATGCGTTTTTATTCAAGGACAGAATGTCAAAACCAATTGGATTGGGTATGCAAAAAAGTTTTTATAAGAGGACCAATCAGAGGGACTGGGAGTGATAGTAGTGCAGGTTCTATCCTCAGCATCCCATATGGTCCCCAAGAAACACCAGGAGTAACCCTGAGTATTGCTGAGTGTTACCCAAAAAAAAAAAAAAAACAAGCAAACAAAACAAACAAAAGAGAAACCTTAAAGAACAGAAGATCATATTTATTTGTTTTTCTTTTTTTCCTTTTTTTGTAGGGGATGGTCCACCCAGCACTTGTCACAGGAACTCCCAGGGAATATTGACCCAGTGGTGACAGGGATGAAGCTCCAGTCTCATACATGTAAGTTATATGCACCACCCTATTTGATCAGTCTCCCAGTCCTGTATCACTTGTATCACTTGTCTTCCCGTTGATCATCGATTTGCTCAGTGGGCACCAG
The DNA here is from genome assembly GCA_021461705.1 of Cryptotis parvus. Classification (NCBI taxonomy): domain Eukaryota; kingdom Metazoa; phylum Chordata; class Mammalia; order Eulipotyphla; family Soricidae; genus Cryptotis; species Cryptotis parvus. Next base: position 328,609 of record JAJIBD010022680.1, on the reverse strand, counting down.
TAACATCTCCATACATCCTATTACGTGCCAGTGTAGCCCAAGGGCATCTGCTCTCTCCAGGAACATAAAGTGTCTCAAACCATTCCAGGTCATGGGAATGAGGACTATAATTGTTACTGGTATTTGGGATGTCAAATATGACATGGGTAGCTTTCCAGGCTCTGATGTTTGGGTAGGATACAGTCTCCCAGTCCTGTATATGTAATTCAAATAAGCAAAGGAAAAAAAGAAAACAAGATAGAAAAAACTTCATTGACTGAATCAATGAAGTATAGTGTGTTATAAGGTTTATAAACATGAATTTTTTATAAACTACTGAGAGTATACCACCCACATGGCAAGGCCTGGCAAGCTACCCGTGATGTATTTGAAATGCCAAAAACCAGTAACAATTACAGACCATTCCTGAAGGAATGGTTTGAGGCTCTCCGTGTTTCTGGAGCTAGCAGATGCCCTTGGGCCATACTAGCACAGGAGAGGATGTATGGAGATGTTACTGCTGCCTGCTTGAGTAAATCGATAAGTGATACAAGTGAAGTGAAACATGAAATTTTGGGATGTGAAACCTACAAGAGTCCTGATCCCTTTGTGCACTCGCCTGGGGGTTGTAGTTTGGTCTGGGCAGCAGGGAAATTCAGGTCACACCTGGGAATGGGGCGGTAGAGTTGGGGGACTAGTTTGCATGGAGAGAGTGTGGGGGTCCCAGTGATGGAACTTGAGTGCTCCAGGCCAGTGGGCTCCTTTGTGAACTTGCCACCAACAAAGGATGAGAGCCCCTGTTCTTGCTCTTTTAGATGTGTGTCAGTCTAGACTTGGGTCTGGGCAGTGGGGAAATACAGGACAAACCTGGGAAAGGGCCCACATAAATAAACTGACTTCACAGCCCAAATTCGTAGAAAAAGCCTAACCAAAGGAGCCCAACCCAGACAGAAAGAAAGAAATAATAAAACTTAGAGCTGAAATCTACTAGCTAGAATCCCAAACAACAATTCAAAATATTATAAAACCACGAGCTGGTTCTTTGAAAAAATAAACAAGATCGACAAACTACTTGCAAGACTCATAAAAAAGGGAAATCACTGTCACTGTCTTCCCGTTCATCATCGATTTGTTCGAGGCGGCCCCAGTAACATCCCCATATGTCCTGTCTCATGCAAGTAGAGCCCCCAAAAAAGGGAAATAGAGAACCAAAATAAATAGAATCAAAAATAAAAATGGGTACATCATAACAGGAACCACAGAAATCCAAAAGATCATCAGAGATTACTTTGAGTCTTTATGCCATGAAACATGTGAACTTGGAAGAAATGGACAAATTCCTGAAGTCCTAGAGCCTCTCACGACTGAAAGAAGACCTGCAATACCTGAATAAGCCTATCACCATTGAGGAAATTGAAACATCAATTAAGTCTGCCCAAAAGCCCAGGTGCAGATGAACTCACCAGTGAATTCTTCCAACTGTTTAAAGAGGATCTACTGCCAGTACTTTTAAGTTCTTTCAGGAAATAGAAGAAACTGAAACACTCCCTAATAGCTTCCAGAAGGCACATATCACCATGATACCCAAAGCAGACAGAGACATCATGAAAAAAAGAAAACTACAGACTACAGACCAATCTCCCTGATAAACATAGATACTAAGATCTTCAACAAAATAATAGCAAACAGAATCTAAAGACTCATCAAAAAAGATGATAATCATGACCATGTAGGATTCATCCTTGGAATACAAGGACAGCTCAACATTCGCAAGTCAATTAACATAATACAACACATCAATAAGAGAAAAAATAAGAACATATGATCAAATCAATAGGTGCAAAGAAAACATTTCACAGAATACAAAACCTGTTAATGATAAAAACTCTCCATAAAATGGGAATTGAAAGAACCTACCACAATATAGTCAAAGCCATCTACCAAAAGCCCACAACGAGTATCATTCTCAATGGAGAAAAGATAAAAGCTTTTCTCCTGAGATTGGGAACAAGACAAGGATGCCCACTCTCACCACTTCTATTCAATATTGTACTGGAAGTACTTGCCATAGCAATTAGAGACGAAAAGGACATTAAGGGCATCCAGGTAGGCAAGCAAGAAGTCAAGCTTTCACTATTTTAAGATGACATGATATTATACCTAGAAAAGCCTAACCTCTATACCAAAAAGCTCCTAGAAATAATAGATACCTATAGTAGCATGGCAAGGCACAAAATCAATACCCAAAAGTCAATGGCTTTCCTATATACAAAAATGAAAGAGAAGAAAGGGATGTTAAATTTGTGCCACAGAAAATTAAATACCTAGAAATTAGTTTAACTAAAATGTAAAGGACCTGTACAAAGAAAACTACAAAACGCTGCTTCAAGAAATAAAAGAGGACACAAGGCAATGGATTCCCAGCTCATGGATTGGGATAATTAGCATTGTCAAAATTATAATACTCCCTAGAGCTTTATACAGATTCATTGCAGGCCCAATAAGGATACCCATGATGTTCTTCAAAGAAATTGACCACACGCTCCTGAAATTTGTATGGAATAAAAAAAAAACCATGGATAGCTAGAGCAATCCTTGGGGAAAAAGAAGATGGGAGGCATCAAACTGTACTACAAAGCAGTAGTAATTAAAACAGCATTGTATTGGAATAAAAACAGAACTATGGGCCTATAGAATAGTTTAGTATCCTGATACCCATTTTCAAATACATGATCATTTAATCTTTGACTAAGGAGCAAAAAGTATGAAATGGGAGCCAGGAAAACCTCTTCAACAAGTGGTGCTGGGAAAACTGAGCAGCTTCATGTAAAAAGTGAACTTAGACCTCTCTCTAACATAATGCACAAAAGTCAATTCAAAATGGATTAAAGATCTCACTATCAGACCTGAATCCATAAGGTACATTGAAGAAAATACAGGAAAAATCCTCCACGACATTGAGGCTCAAGGCATCTTCAAAGATAAAACACCACTAGCAAAGCAATTGGAAGCAAAGATAAATATATGAGACTATATGAAACTAACTTGACTTGATGGAATGGTTTGAGGCTCTTTATGTTCCTGGAGCGGGCAGATGCCCTTGGGCTATCTTGCATGTGACAGGACATATTAAGAAGTTACTGGTGCCTGCTCAAGCAAATCGATGATCTAGGGGGAAGACAGTGATACAGTGACATGAAACTAAAATGCTTCTGCACCTAAAAAGAAAGAGTGACCAAAATATAAAGACAGTCCACAGAGTGGGAAAGAATATTCACCCAAAAACCCATCTGATATGGGGTCAATAATCAGGATATATCAGGCACTGGTAGAACTTCATAAGAAGAAAACAGCCAACCCCATCTAAAAATTGGGGAGAAGAAATAAAAAAGAAACTTCCAAAAAGAAGAAATTTGAATGGCCAAAAGGCATAGGGAAAAATGCTCATCATCACTAATCATCATAGAGATGCAGATCAAAACAACAATGAGATATCATCTTACACCAAAGAGACTGGCACACATCCAAAAGAGCAAGAACAACAAGTGCTGGCTTGGATGCAGAGAGAAAGGGACTCTCATCCTTTTTTGGTGTGAATGTCTACTGGTCCAGCCTGTTTGGAAAACAATATGGACATTCCTCCAAAAACTAGAAATTGCACTCCCATTTGACCCAGCTATACCTCTCCTGGGAATATATCCTGGAAAGCCAAAAACACACAGCAGAAACGTCCTCTATACTTCTATGTTCATAGTGGCACTATTCACAATAGCCTGAATCTGGAAACAACCAGAGTACCCTGGAACAGATGATTGTATAAAGAAACTGTAGTACATCTACACAATGGAATACTGTACAGTAGTTAGGAAAAACAAAGTTATGAAATTTGCCTATAAATGGATGGATATGGAGAGGACCATGCTGAGTGAAATTAGCCAGAGGGAAAAAGACAGATATAAAATGACTGCATTTATTGCTGGATATAAAATAAAATGATAGTATGATACCAATATCCAAAGTTAGGCAAAACATAGATCAGGAGGTTTTGTCAGTGGTTGAAATTTACTGCAATGTGGGGGAGTCAGAGGTTAGGTAAGACAGAGAAGGAACAATGTGCTAACAATGACTGGAAATGAAACATACTATGATACCAATATCCAAGGTCAGGTGAAACATGAATCAGGAGGTCTTGTCAAAGGTGGAAATTACCACAAACATGTGGGAGTCAGAGGTTAGGCAAGACAGAGAAGGGAACAGTGTGCCAATAACAGTCGAAAGTGCTATTACCACATAGAACTTAGTATTAAATACAGGCAAAAAGATACACATGATAACCTCTAAGTATATGTATTACAATCCACAAATTGTAAGAGAAGAAGAGAGAAAGAGAGAGAGAGAGAGAAAGAGAGAGAGAGAAAAGAGATAAAGAACCTGCCACAGAGGCAGGCTAGGAGAGGGGGAGGGAATCGGGGACATTGGTGGTGGGAAATGGGCACTGGTGGAGGGATGAGTGCTGGAACACTGTATGGTCGAAACCCAAACATGAACATTTTTGTAAATGTTTTTCTCATGGTGGCATAATAAAATATATTAAAAACTGGAAAAAATAACCATATATGTTAACCAGATTGAAAAGTGTTGTCTAAACTATTATAATTAAAAATAAAAGTACAGAATAAAGATAAATAAGTTAATGAACAACAAAAAAATACCAGCCTAGAACTGAGCATTGAGTGTAGGCAAAGAAATATACATCATAATACCTCTAAATACATGTATTGCAAGTCACAATGTGTAAGATAAGGAAGACAGAGAGAGAGAGAGAGAGAGAGAGAGAGAGAGAGAGAGAGAGAGAGAGAGAGAGAGAAGGAAAAGTGCCTGCCATAGAGGCAGCTGGGGGAGGGGGACAGGAATCAAGGGACATTGGTGGTGGAAAGTGGGCACTGGTGGAGGGATGGTTGCTGGAACACTGTATGATGAAACCCAAACATGATCATCTTTGTAATTGTATATCTCTCAGTGGCATAATAAAAAATTTAAAATTAAAAAATGAAATTTTAAGGAAGAAGGCCTTTATGTGGTCAAGCTGAATAAAACCAAATGAATAGTTTTATGAATTCTTTAAGTAAAGATATTATATTACAGTATACTTATAAAAGAACAAAAATATTGATGGTTTCTTTCATTCACCAAAAGGACAAAGGTATTCTGAAACTGTGGTAACTTAGATTCTAAAGATTTTTTGGGGCGGAGCTATAGCTCAGCGGGTAGGGCGTTTGCCTTGCATGAGCCAGCCTGTGCTGGCCTGGGTTCGATCCCGGCATCCCATATGGTCCCCCGAGCACTGCCAGGAGTAATTCCTGAGTGCAGAGCCAGGAGTAACCCCTGAGCGCGCGGGTGTGACCCAAAAAGCAAAAAAAAAAAAAAAAAAAAAAGATTTTTTTGCTTTTTGTGGGGAGGGTGATGTTCAGGGGTTACTCCTGTCTCTAATAAGTCTAAAGGCTAATATACAAAACAACTATGAAGTAAAGATGAGAATCTTGTTAAAGCTTGGAGAAATATATACCTGGCTGTATAATATCCATTGGTACAGATGCATGCCTTTGTATTCTGAGATACAGTTCATCTCAGTTGCCCCTCCCCATCTACCAAGGACCTGCAGCCTTGACTGGGGAACATTAACATTTCAATGGAACCAGGTGAGCTCCTTGGAGAAGTTACCTGAGGGAATTGAACCTAGCTGCTTTCCATTAATGTGGGCGGTATGGGCTAAAAAGTTAAAAAATTTGTACCCTTTTGCCTTTTCGCTTTTTCCTTTTGCCTTTTATTCCTCTCCTCTCCCTTCTCGTCTCTGTTGGGCCTTAACACATGGTGACTTAGAATTCTAAACCTACACTTGGCGGGGACCTAGCCAGGAACCTAAAGTCTGGGGTTTTCCTATTGTTGTATTGTATTTCAATACTACGATATTGAAATTTCAAAAGGCTTTACTTTACTGTGAGTAAAGCCTTTGAAACGTTGCTGGATTCTTGCATCCATCTTTCTCCATCTGCTAGCTGCCAATCCCCTGGGGCAGAAGGGGATTCCCTGACCCTGCTCCTAGATTTTGTTGGGATGCCCAGTGTTCCCTGACACACACTGACTAATTTTATATTTCCTGTTACTACTAGCTGGCTAATGGAATGATTAAAAATTATTTCCATAGAAGAAAATTTGTGAAAGTTGTATCTCACTGTGGGGTTCTATTAAGCCCTTTTTTGAGGTTTACTATGCTGTGTTGCAAGTGAAGCCTTCTGTGTTGTTTTGTTAGTCAAGCTAGACTGGCTTCTATAACCTATCTTCTTTAAGCTAATCAAGTACCCTCAACAACTGCATCCAAGTTACAACTGCCCCCACCCAGTTGTCACATAGCGCCCTCTGTGGGTTGTGGTATTGTCCACTTTGGGAGAAATAGGAACAATGCTAGGAACCAAGCTCCTCCCTTCCTCACTTTGGCAGCATTTGCATCTGCAGTTCATCACCCTCAACTGGGAATGAGTTCAGGTTCTAGACACCTTCTTTGAACTGATGGGTCAACAGACCAGGGCTGAAGCAATGGTGGTAGCAACATCTCCCAGGGTCACAGGAATAGAGTGTATCTCCTATCCTCTTTCTGGAGATCCTAACGTGCTGGAATCCAGAATGTGAGGTCTTGGGAGCAGCAAATCTAGGAATAAAAAGGAGGAGGAAACAAGTCTCCAGCACTTAGATCAAGAAATCTGTCTCATGAGTCAGAAGCCAACTGCTAATTGGAGCTTTGGACTCCCTGCTGTGGAGTCTTGGATGATGAAATTCAGCTCAACAGGTCATTGAACTGGAATAATCAGAGTTTTCTGTTATGCTCTTTAAACGGGAGGGATTAGGTATATTTAGCAGGTGATGACAAATACCAATCCGGGCTTGCTGCTCTGTTTGGGTGTGGATGTGGAGAAGGGAGTGATACCGCTAGGAGAAGTGTGTTCAGTTTAACTTTTTAGCTCTCAGAATTCTCCCTGGGCTGCTTATCTCTACTTCTGCCTTCCTTTACGTATATACACAAGCTCTCAATTAAAGATGGGTCTCTCACAAATTCATTCTCTTTGCTTTACTCTTAATGCCTTAGTTCAAGATCTTATTCTTCCTTACCTAAACTGTTGGCACAACCTGAAATCATCTGTATCAAGTGCAGTGTTTCCTTCATTCAGCAGGTATGCTCTTTCTGAAATACCAATAGATCGTGTCACTACTTTTATAAAATGCTTCAGAGCCTCTCTATTGCCCCGAGGATACAGTCCAGCCTCTCCAGACAGGCAATAAAGTCCCCCCATAGTCTAGTTCCATCAGGTCCCTCCCACTCTATCTCCTGCCATTTCCTTGAGGCACACTTTTGCTGAAGCCTCAAAGTTCTTGGAATCTCTTTATTGTTTATCCTGTGAATATTCAAGTAATCTCAACTAGTCTTTTCCTTCACTTGGGAAGGCAGGACTTTGTGACACCTTTCTGCTAATTTGGGGCATTCAGATCAGATGTTTACCCCCTTCTCAAACCATCCCTAAAGATCTAACCCGAGTTCAGCTGAAATCCACTGGTTTTGAGCCCATCGAGCCTCCTGCAGTGATCTGAGTTCTCAGAACATTCTTTTGTGTTTCCATGCATGCCTGTTTCTCTGCCTGTATTGTGGGAAAATTTAGGGCAGTTCAGGACAACGTAATATTGAAACTGGGAATTCAGTTCAGGTATTCTACATTTCTAAATTTAAATACAGGAAGCTCCGAGTATGTCCTCAAAAGACTTATTTAGACAGCTTTGGTCTATGAAATGGGAACAATAGCTATCAATTTGTGATCCTTTTGGTTAAGTGTTTGGGGCCACACCAGGCTGTGCTTAGGCTCTGTACTCTCCTGGCTCTCAAGGATCACAGCTGGCAGTGCTCAAGGGGGCTCCATGGATGCCGAGGATTGAACCTGGGTTGGCTCTACCTGCTGTGCTATCTCTCCAGTCCTGTGATAATTTTATAAAAAGAACTGAGTCAGCATGAATGCTTAGCAACAACACTGCCTGGATTAGAAGACAGCACATAGTTAAGTGTACAAAGGTAGATTTAAAGGATAATAAAGGCAGGTTTCATGTCTATTATAACACCCTGTACAAGAGAGTGCTAGGTATTAAATATTATTGAGAGACCGAAGTAGGTTTTGCTAAGGAAGTGAGGGAAATAGGAGACACGTTCATTTCTCCTGTCTGTACTCCTTGGTAGGAATTTTTCCATCCAGCTTAATGTTCTTATAAGCAGAGACTTTGGAAGGAGATTTGACATTTCCAAGTCAGCTGGTGTTGAAGCCTGTCTGTGTTCCAGGCAGTGAACTACAAGCTCTCATGTGGGAGCCAGACCCCAGCACCCCAGGTTTGTATGAAGGAAGTGAGATGCAGTGACACTAAGCTGGCATCCCTGGGGACACAGACCCTTCTGACTCTCAATTCCAGACTCCATCTTCTTCAGCACCAGCAGCATTAGTCCCTCAGAGTGCTCCCAGAAGTGAATTCCTCAGTCCCTCAGGAACATTCTCTCAGGTTTCCTAGGAGGCCTTGGCATTCCTCAGCAGAGAAAGATTCCGAGGACAGTCCATTATGCCTGTGCCGTTGCCTTGAAACATAAATAGTCACTCACTGTGGAACTGTTTGTTATGAGGAGCGTGCAGGCTGGAGAGAAGCGAGACATGAAATCATTATTTCATGCAGAAAGACATTGCCAACGGGATAGAATTACTTACTATATTAATTCTGTCCTTCAGCCCCCAGCTCATCTCTCTGCATAATGACTTAGTCACAGAATGTATTGTTGGCAACATTTTGAGACATTTCCACTATGATTATTTTTGCAGAAATTGAATAATCTAATACTTCCTTTTCCCTTGCTTTCTATTCTCTTTTGTTTTCCTCTCTTTTCTACTGATCTTCTAACTTTATTCCAATCCCCTTCTAATCCTCATTTCTTACCACAAATCTCTATTCCTTCTCCTACTTATGTCCATTTTATTCCTCAAAATTTTCCTGCCAGGTCTGCTTCTTTTCTCTCTTTTTTTTTTCATCTATTAACTACATGTCTTCTACAACATGCTGGAGGACAGTCCAGTGGGAATTCCACTGTAGGTTTTAAAAAGGATAATGGGTAGGGTACTCAATGGCCATCATTTATAATCACCACATAGAACCCTCATATAAAATCAGTCTCTAAAACCATCATAGAATCACCATGCAGAAGTATCATAGAGAATCATGCTATCAAACCATCATTTAGATATCACACAAAATCCCAGAGTAAGTATAAGTAGGATTAGGATAGTAGAGAGGTAAATGACATCTGTTTACCCCTGATATATATTCATGCATTGCTCAAACACCAAATCATACTTAATGGCAGAATATGATGGGAATTTCCACTTCAATCAGAAATCAAATAGATTTCGTTTTACAAGTAGTTGGGTGGATATGAATAGGAGTGTGGAGCAGGACTGAACAAAGAAAAATGAGTTAAAGACCCAATATTCCAACCTGGAATACTGTTTTCAATTCTGTTTCCTCCCTGCTTCACTTCAAAAGATTTATAAGCTAATCATTCCAGGTGCAGAGAGAAAGTTATCATGCGGAAGAGGAATTTTCTTCATGGTCTAGTATGATCACTATTATCTAATGTGGCTCTTCAATTTCTTTGAAATTAACAAAAACTCTTGCTAACACATGTTGTACACCTGGTGTGCCATGAGCTGCTCTGAGTGCCTTACATTTACCACCTCATTTAATCTTCACAGGATCCATGAGAGGCAGAAGTAAATATGTCCGGATTAAAGATAAGCATGGGAAGTTCGGAGAGCCGTTTTCTATGCAGAACAATGCTGTGTCATAGAAACAGTAGCTATAACGGTTACAAAGGGAAGACTCAAAGTTGAAGATCTATAAAATCTACAAACGTTTACAGAGCTACTGAGCATTTATAAGAGTAGGTGCAAAGAAACAGAGACTTGTTATGAAGAAGAGTTTTGTTGTGAAGAAGAGTAGTTTAAAAATGGTAAACAGGGGCCGGAGCAATAGCCCAGTGGGTAGGGCGTTTGCCTTGTGCTGCTGGCCTGTGCCAGCCTGGGTTCGATCCCGGCATCCCATATGGTCCCCCGAGCACTGCCTGAGTAATTCCTGAGTGCAGAGCCAGGAGAAACCCCCTGAGCGTCGCCGGATGTGACCCAAAAAGCAAAAATAAATAAATAAATAAAAATAAAAAATGGTAAACAGAGGTAGGCTCAAGATGGCAGTGCCAGAATCTGAGCTCAACTCCTGACAGATATAACAAATCTACAACGATTTATTGATTCATTGACTCCAAAGTCACTTGGGAAATGTGGCAAGCACAACTTTCATAACCAAGAATAAAAAGGCATCACAGAGTTAGATGACAGAGTTATTTAAGTTCTCCAAGGAAGAAGCCCCGCTCAAGAGAGAAGTTGAGAATTTTTCTCTGAGAGTGGGAGAAAGGCTAGGTCCTGCATAAGGGCCCCTAATAGTTCATTTCAATGCATCAGAGTTAAGTCCCAGCACTGAGGGTCCATGAGGAAACAAATCTAGGTTAAACAGAGAACTCTAGGGAATAGAGAAATAAGATTTGGGGGCAGGAAGAGTCAATCACTGCCAGAACCCAATAGAGAAACATTGGTTTGAAAAGCACCTGAACCAGAAGTAAAATAATCTCACCATTTTTAGCTCATTTCTCCAAGGGCCTTGGGACTACCCTTGAGTCAGAAACCCTGATGGCACCATTCTGGCAATACATTGTACTGGTAGGCAACATCTTGGAAACCTCCCTGCATCCTCCTAGGACCCTGCCAGCAAACTTCAAGGACAGCTTCACCCACCCATGAGGTAGAGACAAACCCAAATAGCTAACAGCTATATGAAATGTAATGGCTATCTGACCATTAAACTTGTATCACTTGTCTTCCCATTGTTTATCGATTTGCTCAAAAGGGCACCAGTAACATCTCCACACATTCTGTCACATGCTAGTAGAGCTCAAGGGCATCTGCTCACTCCAGGAACATAAGGGAGCCTCAAATCCATCAGGTCATGGGAATGAAGTCTATAATTGTTACTGGTATTTGGCATAACAAATATGACATGGGTAGCTTGCCAGGCTCTGCCATGCGGGTGGGGTATTCTTTTTTTGGGTCACACCCGGCGATGCTCAGGGGTTACTCCTGGCTCTGCACTCAGGAATTACTCCTTGCGGTGCTTGGGGGGACCATATGGGATGCTGGGGATCGAACATGGGCGGCACAGGCCGGCCGCATGCAAGGCAAACGCCCTACCTGTGGGCTATAGCTCCAGCCCCGCGGTGGGATACTCTTGTAGTCACCTCTAATCTCATGCATTTATTGATCACAGCCAGGCTGTGATCATATCTTCTGCTGGGTGGAGCTCTAACGAGAGGGTGGACGTGGAAAATGGCAGCCCTTGTGGTGTGGGGGTTCCCTCTGCCTTCTTGCTAGGCTCTGCTGGGTTGGTGGGCCAGGCCTAGAACACGGCATTCCTCCCAGACACCTCTTGATCAGCTGGGCACAGGGAGAGCCGGTAGCAGCTCTGCCCCATGTATGTGAGGCTCTGGATCAGCATACCTGGACTGGGCTTGAAAGAGACTGCTGCGTTTATATGTACGCCATATCTGACCATTTAAAGAAAAAATCTCTTGTGAAATGTTTCGATAGGAAACCCAGAATTGAATAGAGGAGCCATTGTTGTGGAGAGCATGTTTAAAGGATGATGTTCATTCAACAATAGAAGGGGAAAGGGATAAACAGCTGCAATGCGTCATTTTTGGATGCTAGAGATTGAACCCTGGGTCTTGTATATTTGAAGCAAGTGCTTTACCACTGAGCTGCATCCCCAGCCTGCAACATTTTTATCATTTAAAGTATTATAGTTTTATGCATAAAGTCTTAAAAGGCACACACAGCACTTGACTCAGCAATAAACATGTACATAATCCAACCTTATGATTCTCCTTCTTAAAAATGTATCTGAAACAAGCAGAAATATTCTCAAATATGTATGTAGATACCTCATTCCAGAATGGATTGAGGCTCTTTATATTCCTGGAGCAAGCAGGTGCCCTTGGGCTCTACTAGCATGAGACAGGACATATGGAGATGTTACTGGGGCCTCCTAGAGGAAATCGATGATGAACGGGAAGACAGTGATACAGTGATGTATGTAGATGTACATCTCTCCAATGAACGCTAAAGATATTCAAATCCGTCTGTGGTAGGCAGCTTCTGACATGATTCATAATGACTGTCTTTTGCTGCTCATAGACTTGTGTTTCCTACCAGTCATAAGCTGCATGGAATTATTTGCTTTTATTACCGATAGAATATGATCAATAGGATATGACAGAGACTGGAGAGATAGAACAGCAGCAAGTAGGGCACTTGCCTTGCATGTGGATCACCTGGGTTCATTTCTTCGCACCCTGTTTGGTCCTCCCAAGAGTGCGGAGCCAGGAATAGACCTGTTGACTAGTGGATGTGGTTTCCAACTAAAAACAAGCAAAACTGATTGAACAATGGGATGCTTCTTCTGTGACTGGGATACCATAAAAGAAAATACACCCAACAACTTCTCACAAGAAAGACTCGTTTCTCTGTCTCTGTCCCTATTCCAGTGTCTCTATCTCATTCTTATTTTACTCTCTTGCTTAGATGATGCAAGTCACTAGTCTATAAGCTGCTCTGTGCAGAAACCCAGGTGGACAGGGACAACGGAAGACCTCCAGCCAAGAATTAGCCCTCACACTACATCCCCACAAAGAACTGAATCTTGGCACAACCACACATGTGATCTGAGAGGTAGAGTCTTCCCTACTGAGCCAGGAGGAGGAGAGCACGGCCCCAGCTGACACCTTATTCATAGTCTGTGAGACAAGTCAGAGGTATCTAGAGCAGCATTGTTCACTGTTTTACTGACCGTGACCCCTCCTAACCTTGCTTCCTTCCTGTGTGCAATCTATCCCAGCTTCTCCCCTCGATGCATGCTATGGTCTCCCATTTCTGAGAGCCACCTTGGAATATCCTGAGAACCCAAAGGGGACCCTTGTAATCACTGGTTCAAAAGTGCAGAGCTAAACCATGCATAGATACCAGTCCAGAAATGTTGAGGTTTTTTTTTAATGTTCAAACCACAAGGATTTGGGGTAATTTGTTAAATGTCTACAATAACTAATACATCATTTTATTTTTAGTAATATAGAATTGGCAACTATAAAATAAAAGAAGAGAGCAAGTGAACCACGAAGGATCGAAACACTGGCATACTGTGACTATTGCTAAAATTAAGTATTGCTTCAAGAAACAGTTTATGGCCTATGGTAAATGAAGACTCAGGCTACTAAATAGCACATACAATATAGATGTATTTTTATAAATGAAATTAATCTATATAAACAGAAGCACACTGAAAGAAGACACAAACTAACTTCATTATTTCATCCGGAAAGGCATTTTATAAATCTGTTGATGGTTGGGAAAGAGCAAGACTTGAAGGCAAAGGTTTTATTCATCCCTCCATTACCATTTAACAAGCAGTTGTGGATGATTTGACAAGTGAAACCAATGTCCTAAATAGCGCCTTGAATGGGGAGACATGGCCAGTTCACTGCATAATGTTGTAGGGGGATTTTATGGAGGGGGAACAGGAGGTCTATGGAATGGAGTCAGAGAATATAAAACAATAAATTATAAAGTGGTGGGTGCTATGTCATGTAGGATATTTGCATCTTTTCTTATTTTGGGGAACAAATCTTCAGATGACCTTTGTCCAGAGATCAGATCAAGGAAGATTATGCAACCCAAACATGTGGGGAGGGATTCCCAAATACTGAGAACAGCTGAGGCCTCATAGCAGTATCATGCCCTCAAATCCAGTTTCCCTGAAGCAATAGTGGAGCAATAACACAATCACACCCCATAAAGATAGGATCAAGGGCTCATATTATTTTCTTCCTGGACTCATGGGAGGAACCTGATTACAATTGCTGAAACTAGGATTTCTAAATTTTCTCCCAAGGAAGTTTAATCTCTTCTTCATCTCCAGATTTAGTCTGTTGGGTCTTTATCCTTCAGTATTATTGTTTCATCTGGCCCCATCATGGTTCCGTGGTGACACTAGCTAATGAACATAAGTAAGCTTCTTAGTCATTTTCTCTCTATTGGGCCATTAATGAGCCCAATGGCCAAAGTAAAATATTCCAGGTTGTGGAACTCTGTGTGAGTGTTCTAATCTCTTCCAAAAGAACTCAACCAGATTGCATCTATACTTATCCTATAACCTTAGTTGCTTTGTGGGTGCTCAGATAGGACCAGAACCTGATATATGTGAGGCTTATACTCTAGAATTGAGCTATATCCTCAACCTCTTATATCACTTCTCTTAAGACTCTTAGCTTTCTCTGAAATCACTGGAAAACCCAGTAGATGTCTGAAATTACAGATAGTACCAAATTCTATATTTTATTACATTTATTTACAAAGTTTCCCTAGAAAGACATATTTACAATAAAGATTATAGTTAGGCACAGTAAGAGATTAATAACAACAAAAATAATAGACTAGAATAATCGTAACATTATACCATAATCAAGGTTGCATTAAGATGTTCTTTGAAGAACATCGTTCTTGATCAGTCGGTCGTTCCTGCTCTCAAAATATCTCACGTGGCTGATAAATACTTTTAGGCTTCACTGGACTATGGCTGAAAAGAGACTCCTGGAAAGCCACGTTCTGAGTTACCAATAGTGATAACTTCTTTATAGAAATTCAGGGAGACATATTATACAGACCTTATGCATTACTCGGTCCATTACAAAAAGGAGAGAGAAGAGATAACAGCTTCTCTGAATATTGTATTTTGCACTAAATTCTGTACTAGGTACATTCTCTCCTCACAGAAGTCAGGATTGGGTAGCAGACCATCCGGCCTCCCTTCGAGATGTACAGGAATGGGGCCAATGGAGTGAGCACCATCCTTCTAAATTGCTCCACAATGAGTCATGGACCTGAGTTGGAGAAGGCACCAATGGAGCTGGTCTAGCCCAGCAAGCTTGACCAAGGCAATTGGAGCACACTGGCCCCTATCCTGCCCTTGGCATGATCTCTGCTTTCTTTGCCTGCTCTGAAAACTCGGGCAAGGACATAGCTTTGAGATGACCTTCTGGACAGTGTTCAAATTCCACTGATGTCCACATGAACTTTTAGGATTTGGAAAACCCAGTTTGAAGAAAACTCTTATGAAAGCTCAGGGGAAGCCCTTTGGTTATTAAAACTGCCACCTGCTAATCTGGAGCAACCTGACTCTTTCTGTAGTCTGGCTCTTCTCTCTCTTGCATGGGGGCTGGTTTCAGATTATGTATCTGAGAAACTTGGATACCTGAGAAACTAAGATACTACCCAAAGTTGTACCCTAGGATCCAGCTAGCCAGCCTCTTTTCTAGCCTTTTGTAGCTCTAAGAAAGAGCCTATTCTGTGGAACTGGCCAATCATCTTTGTGCTAATAATGGGCCCCAGCTCCTAGATCTGCTAAGGCAAGAGCAAAACACTCAGAAAATGCTCAGAACTGGCAAGTGCTCTAAGCAATGATGTTTTTTTTTTCTCATCATCATTATTTTTAAGCCTTGAAAACTTTAAGTGCAACAGAAAGAGGCTATTGAATTGGTGATTTTGCCATCTACTTAGAGTGAGTCAACACCAGGAAACAAGCCTGAGGATGTTTTCACACACATTAATGGGCCTATGAAGGAAGCATCATGATTATTATCCTCAGTGAAGAGAGCGCTGATTCTACCACCCCTAAGATCATGGACCTTTTGGCAGAACCAGATGAAACTTGGAAAAAAGCCACAAAACAACCCCACACTTTATCAGCTATTAGCTGCAAGGGACTGAGCTAAGAGAAATAGCTCATCTCTGTATTCACTGCCCCCAAGTTTTGTGCAACACACAAGAACATTTTAGGCAGCCGGCTCCTAGGGAAGTCATATGCATCTTCCCATTCCACAGAATGCCATCCTTTACCAACCAGCACACCTAGAGCCCATGTTTACATTTTCAAATTTGTTTAAAGACTCTTGTACTTGTTGTACTTGAAATTTGAGTCTGCACCTTCACTCCAGAAAGTTTGCTCAAGTCTCCAAAGGAATCTATACTATCAAAAAGAGTAGAGAGATAATGAAGAGCCAGAGAGGCCTGATAGAGATCTCCCATGAAACACATTCCTTTAGATCCTAACTAGTCCAGGAGGGGTAGGTCTGGTAGACCCCAGTTTACAGTTAAGGAAACTATGCGTACAGGAGATTTCCAATGGCATATTATCACAAAGTTTCAAGTATAGGCCAGATTAACTTCATCTTTCTAGAAAATAGTTATAAATAGTTATACATTATATTTTATTAGGTATATAGCGATGTATAATCACAATATGTTGGCTGGCATATATATACAACCATAAAATTCTATTATTATATATTATATGATAGAATTCTTAAGCCCCAAAATAAATTTACAACTACAGCAAAGACTTAGAGTTGTTTGATGACTTGCTAATGTCAGCTGCTGCCAAAATAGAACTGGTATCAGAAACTAGTTTTTCCAAACTGTCCCATCAAGGGCCATTTATTTATTCTATAGAAATGAATTAAACTAAAGTGTTGAAAAATGCTCAAGTGTTATGCACTAAGTATAGCATAAAACTAGTATTGATGTGTTGAAAGAGCGGAAGTTAAGAGGCATGATAAATGGGGAAAATGGAAGCGATCTAAGAAACTCTGGTGCGTCAAAAGAAGAGACTATAATGTTATTTATCTTTGGATTGTTTTGGAGTCATAGCTGGTGGTGCTGGAAAGTCAGTCATGTTGGTGCTCAAGGGACTCATGGGATAGAAGAACCTAGAACTTTCTCATAAAAATCATGCACTCAAGACCCTGAGTCATCTGGCTGAACCCAAGTTATAATTTCAAGTGACTGAGAATGTGATCTTTTTTTTAACCACTGTGTGATAGATGCTTCATTCAAAGCTATTCATGATTAGGGTTCAGTCATACAGTGTTCTAATACCCATCCCTCCACGAGGGCACATTTCCCACCACCAATGTCCCCAGATTCCTTCCCCCACAAACTGCCTCTATGGGAGGCAGTTTATTTCCCTCTCTCTCTCTCTCTCTCTCTCTCTCTCTCTCTCTCTCTCTCTCTCTCCCTCTCTCACCCACATTGTGGTTTGCAATACAGACACAGAAGGGTTATCATGTATACCCCTTTACCTACTTTCAATACTCAGTTCTAGTCTAGCATTACCATTTCCAACTATTAATGGCAAACTGGTCCTTTTTCTATCTTACCTACCCTCTGCCCCAACACACAGGGTCCAGGAGGACTTGCCAATGGTTAATGACTTGTCAATAGTTTTTCATCAAAAGCTTGAGGATAAAAGAGGAAGAATGAGAGTGT
This sequence comes from Cryptotis parvus, assembly GCA_021461705.1. Taxonomy (NCBI): domain Eukaryota; kingdom Metazoa; phylum Chordata; class Mammalia; order Eulipotyphla; family Soricidae; genus Cryptotis; species Cryptotis parvus. Next base: position 311,075 of record JAJIBD010022680.1, on the reverse strand, counting down.
GGGTATCTGGGAGGACACTCCAGAAGGGGAAAGTGTGCACATGGAGCAGAGATAATTGGCATGTTTGGGTCCCTGCAAATAGTATGAGAAAAGTGAAGAGAATATTAGTTTGAATATGCACAGAGAGAGACCTTGAAAATGGTAAAAATTGTGGACACATTGAAAAGTGTTGCTTTCCTTTTCTGTGTCATAGACCACAGTAGTGACAAAGTTGCCCATGGAAGCTGGGATCAGGAAAGTCATCGCATTAAAAATGCCACCCCCTCTCACTTCTCATTACAATGTCTTCAAAGAAGAAAGCATTCTTGGCAAAATAAAAACAAAAACAAAGATAAAAGAAACAGATATCTAGGTGAAATTTTCATTTACTTGTTATTAGGTCATCCCCAGAGGGACCCAGGACATAGTCCTGGGTTTGCATTCAGGTATCTGGCTCTGGGGGACACTATAAGATAAAACTCTAGGTTGGCTATGTGTAAGGCAAGTGTCCTACCCATTGTACTATCATTCTATCCTTGAGAAATAGGAATTATTTTTACCTGAAGTCATCTGATTTGTATTTTACAATATATAAATTATGGACCTCATTCCCATGACCTGATGGAATGGTTTGAGGCGCTTTATGTTCCTGAAGCAAGCACGTGCCCTTGGGCTCTACTTGCATGAGATAGGACATAAGGAGATGTTACTGGTGCCCACTCAAGCAAATCGATGATGAACGGGAAGACAGTGATACAGTTATATAAATTTACAAATATTTATTTTTCTTTTATGTGTTTTTTTGGCCACTCCTAGAAGTGTTCCAGACTTACTCTGAACTCTGTGCTCAGAGTATTCCTGGCAGTATTCAAGAGACCACTCCCAGGAAGTGACTGGAATTGAATCCATAATCAGAGTTCACAACTTAGAAGGCAAGCATCTTAACCCCTGTTAAATATCTCCATGCCCAGGATTTGATTTTTTTTTAAGTATTAGAAATGTTTCATTTTGTCAAAGCTCTGTTTCCTACTCCCTTCCCCCACTCCACACACCACCCCTCCCTGAATACTGCTTCTGATTACAGAATTATGAAAAATTGATTCAATTTAAAGCCTTTGCATTATATAATGTTGCATATGACCCTGAAATTACCAGGCCCATCTGATAGATTTTGAGACAGTAGGAAGAATCAGGCCATTATCCTCATTATTTATATTCAGACATGAGGTTTAACCTCTATCAGTGCAGTTACCTCTTTATGTTGCAATGATTTGTGTATATGACTGTTTTCCTTATTAATTTGTGAGCTGGTCAAGGTCAGGGACTGCTTCTTCTTTGGCTTTGACCCTTTCAAAATAATGCTATATGCATATTAATAGTCTAGTAATTATTTATTGAGTAAAGCAATAAATAATGAATAAAGCGATAATAGTGAATGATGAAAAGCACGTGGGTATTATGTCTAGAAGGGAAAGAAATACACAAAAATGAAATTTGAAATGTATCTGAGATTGGTAGTTATGGAAGTGATTTTGTTTTTCAAAGTTCTCACATTATTATTATATTGATTTATAACTGTCAATGGGAGAAAATATCATAACAGAAGTTCAGTTAGTCTCCTCAGCCTCTCTTTTTTATAGCTGCTTCCCCTAAGTTATAGACCTTTATTGGGGAGAAATCACTACAACATCCTGTTCACTATAACATTACATTGTAAATGCTTTCATTCTGAGTTTAGTAGTAGAAGCAATTGCAAACAATTGCTTCTACTACTAAACCAGAAGTAAAGTTCTAGTATATGTAATTCAATCATTTCAGGTATTATTAAGAGCTGATAAGCTAATCACTTGATATCCTGTTATTCATTGATTTGCCCGAGTAGGTGCCAGTAACGTTTCTATTTTACCCTATCACATGCCAGTGTAGCCCAATGGCATCTGCTTGCTCCAGGAATACGAAGAGCCTCAAACTGTTCTTCAGGATCTTGACAAAAAGTCTGACCATCTTGTCGGTGGGCGGCCACGTGATCTTTTGACATCCTGTGGGATCCAGTCGTTAATGGCTCTAGTCCAGCAGTCATCTTCAAATCGCATTACGTATCCAGTCCATCTGATTTTCGATGCCTTGGCAAGCGAGACAGCGTCCCTGACTTGATTGTCGACAGAGGTCGGAGCTCTGGATTCCTTCTCTTACTTGAGTGAGGCATGATATTCCAAGCATAGATCTTTCAATTCCTCTTTGGGAGACCAGAATAGCATTCTCATCCTGTTTTTGTAGGGCCCAGGTCTCTGAGGCGTATGTTAATGCCGGGAGAACAGTGGCGTCAAAGAGATGTGCCTGGAGCCGGAGGTTCTTTGTCCTTTTAGTTATCTCTTCGATGTTCTTGGCATTCCACACCGCTCTCATTTTTTTTATTTTTATTTTATTTTCATTTTATTTAGGTATCAGCTCTTTTTATTGAGATTTCTTCATGCCGTAGAGTTAATTAAATTGACCCCAAACAAGTCTAACTACATAGTCATTATTTCTGAATAAAAAGGTTATTTTTATTTATTTTTTTTTAATTTTTATTATACCACAGTGAAACATACAATTACAAAGGTGGTCATAATTGGTTCTTGGTAATACAGTATACCAGCACCCATCCCTCCACCAGTGCCCCATTTCCACCACCAATGTACCCCACCCCTCCTGCCCACCCCCATGCTGCCTTAATAGCAGGTACCCCAGTTTCCTCTCTTGCTCTCTCTCTCTCTCTCTCTGTCTCTGCATCTCTCTGCCTCTTATTTTACACATTGTGGCTAGCCCTGCAGGTATTTAGAGTTTATCACTTAAGTCTTTTTGTGTATATTCAATGGTGAGACTTAATCTGCCATTACCATTTCCCACATTTAGTAAAACACTGGTATCTATTTATGTCGGATTAATGAATGCAGTCATTCTATATCTGTCCTTTTCCTTCTGACTAATTTCACTCAGCATGATAGTCTCCATGTCCCTCCATTTGCAGGTAAATTTCATAATGTCATCTTTTCTGACAGCCACATAGTATTCCATAGTGTAGATGAACCACAGTTTCTTTAGCCAGTCCTCTGTTCTCGGGCATTTAGGTTGTTTCCAGATTCTAGCTATAGTGAATAGCGCAGAGATGAATAAAGAAGTACAGATAGTGTTTCTGCTATGTGTTTTTCGGTCTCTCGGGTATATTCCCAGGAGTGCTATTGCTGGATCAAATGGGAGCTCAATATCTAGTTTTCGGAGGAATGCCCATATTGTTTTCCAAAAGGGCTGGACCAGTCGGCACTCCCACCAACAGTGGATCAGAGTCCCTTTTTCCCACATCCACGCCAGCACTGGTTGTTCTTGCTGTTTTGGATGTGTGCCAGTCTCTGTGGTGTGAGATGGAAAAGGTTATTTTTAAATAAATGTCCATCTTTTGTGTGAGGGCCAATGGAAAGAATCAGGGTTTATGTTAAAGCAAAAAAAAGGATGATAAAGTGGTTTCAAAACTCATGAAAGGTGTTTTGAAATGGTAGGTGATCCAGGTCATTGTCTAAGAGTAAGTAGGAATTTAGTTCCAAAGCAATGTGGGGAATTAAATTCAGCTGTCAAAGTAGGGCAAAAACCAAGTGATAATCTACCCTGGGACCTAATTTATAGTAGCTAGCCATCTACTCCATCTAATATGTATCATTCTGTGTAATCTCACTTACTGAGAAAATAATTTGATATGGATTCATAATGACCACATAGACTCTTTAGGTGGGAGCCCAGTATATCAGGCAGTCAAAGCATCAGTCCTTACTAGAAGCATCTACACAGAATCTTTATCTTGTGGATTGAGCCAATGCAAAAAGAAAAAAAAATAGAGATAACTTGCCATGAAGGATTCTGGTATTTAAGACCCACTTCCTTCCTTCCAAGCTCTTACTAAAGAAGATTAAAGAAACTGAGAGTCACATGACACCTAAACCATTAGTTTTATTAAAATCTATTTAAACTTTTTTTTTTTGCTTTTTGTGTCACACCGGGTATGCTCAGAGGTTACTTCTGGCTCTGCACTCAGGAATTACTCCTGATGGTGCTTGGGGGAATCATATGAGATGGACTCGAACCCAGGTCATCTGCATACAAGGCACAAGGCCTCCCCACTGTATGATGGCTCCGGTCCCAGTGTTATTAAAATCTTACCTGTCTTTGACCACATTCCCTCAACTGAAAAAGAACACTTGACCTAAGCAGAAATTTCCCATAACCTTGGGGTGGTAGTAGTCTAAGAAATCCAGTGTTGACCCACAGGTGAATGGAACTGTGTGAATGGGGATTGGGAATGGAGTCAATGCTCCCAGTACTTCTAACTATAGGCAGATCACATATATGAAGATATTATTTCAGCCTCTTGTGAGCTCTGATTCTAAAGTGAACAAACTTACGAGCAAGTGTTAGTAACTGTCTCATAATTTCAGTGGTTTTATTGCCTCCCCTGTCTCCCCTTGGGGAAAAGCAAAAAGGGCCAGAGCATTCCCTTAAACCAATCTTGAGTGGGTAGTATGATTGCAAAAGTCTCCTTTTCCATGTAAGCACAAAAAATATATAGGTGACAGCATTCCTACTACCAATTGAATTTTATGCTCTGTGCTTTTATATGAGAGCTATCATAGCACTTCTTTCTGATGCTCTGGGCATCTTTTAATGTATTTACTTATTTCATCCTCCCAGCAATCTTAAAAGGTAACTGGGATGAAGTGTGGCATTGTAAAATCCAAATAGCTTGTGAGTGACAAAGACAAGCTAAGCTCACAAAAGCCTCACACCAGAGCATGCACTTTGAACCTCTACCTGACCAGGTACCTATAACCCAACTCCAGCCCTTTATCGTACATGACAATTGAGAAACTTGAATTTTTCCCATAATTCCAAAGGATTCTGAGCCTATCATATAGGCTGGCATGAGCCCACAGCATAATCAATTAATCATGAATGGGGAGCTGCAAATGAGAGGTAATGAAAATCCCCAAGCATTGTATCTTATGAACAGGAAGACTCACCTCAGAAGATCCCCAATTATGCTTGAGCAAACACACCATGACCCAGGTTTTGCTATTTAATCTGAAGCTCCCTTCAACTGCAGACAGGAGATGAGGTGGGAAAGATGTGATCAAATAAGTGGAAAATGTCTGGGGCTGTGGTGTTCCCCCACAGCTGCACGTTATCACCTCTTGGAATATATTACAATTTTTTAAACTTTCCAAGGAGGGGGATGGAGCCATAGCACAGAGGGTAGGGCATTTGCCTTGCAAATATGGTCCCCAGAACTCCGCCAGGAGTAATTCCTGAGTGTTGCCAGGTAAGACCCAAAAAGCAATAAATAGATAGATAGATAGATAGATAGATAGATAGATAGATAGATAGATAGATAGATAGATAGATAGATAGATAGATAGATAGATAGATAGATAGATAGATAGATAGATAGATAGATAGATAGATAGAGAGAGAGACAGACAGACAGACAGACAGACAGACAGACAGACAGACAGACAGACAGACAGATAGATAGATAGATAGATAGATAGATAGATAGATAGATAGATAGATAGAGATAGAGAGATAGATAGAGAGATAGAGAGAGATAGAGAGAGATAGAGAGAGATAGAGAGAGATAGAGAGATAGAGAGATAGATAGAGAGATAGAACTTTCCAATGCAATTGTTCAGAACTAAAGCCTTGGCATAAAGGTTGTGTTTTGTTTCATAGTGTTGAGATTCTCCTAGGTGACTCTAAAGTGTTGCACTGATCAAGATACACTGGGTTTGAAAATGCACCCAAAGTGACAATTAGAATTAAAATCTTCCCCTCAACTAACTTTCCTCCAAGACACCTGGGGTTTGACTGAGCAATGACACTTGAAATGGAAGCAATGTGCCATAACTTACAGAGTTTAATTTCAACTCTAGATACTGATGCTATGTCTGGGAGGAGGGATGAGGAAATAGAGCAGGAGGGAGGGAGGGTAAACTAGAATGATGAGGCCATCCAGATAGGACAAGAATCAGCAATGCACTGCCCTTGTTTGGTAAACACACCCAGTGCTTAATGGTGCCTAATGGTGCCTGTAATTGATGTCTAAAGTTATTTAAAAGTAAATTTACTAGAAAATAATTAGCAATTTTATAGTTCACTACTTCCTAATTTTGTGGATAAAATTTTTTTCAATGGTTTTATCTGGCACCACATACAATGTGCTGTGAAATCACTTGCTCCAAAGAGAGGTGAACATGGGTCCCTAAATAGATAAATACATTTAAAAATTGTCTGATATCATTATTTTCATCAGTTAAATGTAGACTCATTTTCCCTCCACCACCTTCCCCCTCCCCATCTCCCAATTGAATCTGCAATAAATTATCCTTAATCAACATCAAGGGAAAGTTGTAAGCAGGCAGCTTGGGGATGGTTTAGCTTTGACCTTGGGAGTTCTTAACCTTAGCAGTGGGAGTAAAGAAGAAAAATTGTTTTCTCATTAAGCCAGATACATCTTTCCTTAATGAGCTTGTAGAAATATTCATTACAGCACATTAGCTTACCTCTCTTTCTCTCTACTCAGCTAGCCCAGAGCTATAGAAAGAAATGGTGTAATAGAAGTAAATTTACTAAAGACTTGCTATGGAATTTGCTTGTATGCGTCCTTCTGGAGCACTCTCCTCACAACCAACAGGGAAATTAGTTGATATGTTTTCAGAATGTTTAGAGGTTCCATGTATTTCAGAAGGCTGTGTGGATGGTAACCAATTTTCAATCTGTGAAACGAGCAAGGGAGTCTTTCCCCTGCTCACTACTAGAAGTGTGCTCTGTGGATCAGACATTGGCATCACTGGAAGTTTGTAAAAAAAATGCAAAATTTCAGGATCCTCCTCAAAGCTGAAAAAAGAGAATCTCTGGAGGTGTGAACTAGATATCTGTAAGTTTTCAGTTACTTCTTAGGGAAGCCTGTGTTTAAGAACTAACGGGGGTATACTGTGAGCAGCAAATGAAATAAGAGAGACTATGTTGTGTGTGACAGGAGGTGGAAGATGCTATGAAGATTTGGTGTCTCTTTGTGTTATTAAATATGAATGTCACAGTTATTATGAAGAACAGATCTAGAAAATTCACCCTGAAACTTCATCAAAACTTTGTGCAGTTAAATCTTGAACCATTTAGAGGCAGAGACTGTTCCATAGCCTCTAGTGTAGGCTGATGGAAGACAAAGAACTTGTCAGACTCAGAGTGAAGCAGGGTCCCCTACTCTGCCAATAGACATTTCAATTCATTTTAACGCAAGAAAATTGTTAAGTAAAACTGAGTTAAAAGGATGAAGTCAAATACTGGGTGATCTCACTCACATGTGGCCTGTATACAGAAGTCAAGCAAGCGGAAAGGTGAAGTTCAGTGAGAAGTTCTTAGACTCAATAGTAACTGAGGTTACTAGTACTGGGAGGGTGGAAAGGCCAGGCAAGGAGCAATGCACAGTGGAGGGATATTGGTAAGCTTAGTGTTGGGACATCTATTTTAAATAAGTATGATGTTATTGCCTAAAACCAGCACTCCACTAAACCAATCTCAATAAACATTCTGAAAGCAGGGAAAGAGAGACAGCTCAACTCAACAGGATTAGGGGATGCTTTGCAAGCAGGAGACCCAGGTTTGATACCTGGCACTCCAGGGTCATCTGAGTAGCCCCTGAAATGAGCCCTGAACATAGCTATGTGTGGCCCACAAATAGAAACAAGTTTTTAAAAATAAAAATAGGATTATGCAGCCCAGATAAAATTTTTGCAAATCTGAATTTGGTCTGAGAAGCAATATTATTTGCCACAAAACACTTTTTGTAACTCCTCTTCCTTTCAAAGTGTTTGTTAAAGTCTTGATATTATATGTTGGTATCATTTTTCTAGGATAAGAATGAGTTATGATTGTAATGAAGGCCAGCATGTCTGTGAGTGACAGGTGACTCAGGCTCTATCCTCAAAGCTGCCATCATTCTCCTGGAGGTGAGTCAACTCTATCCATACTCTGATCACAGCATACTTAGGTCACAATGCAGGGAGTAGTTTGTTAGAATAAAAGGCAATTATTGTGTCTTTCCCCAAGAATTTTCTTAGCAATACCAGCTCTGTCCTGCCCAAAAAGCAACTTCTCTACATTACATTCAGTGTAATGCAATGACAAAATACTTTTGAAAAATTATTGATTTATTTATTTAAACCACTTTTATCAAGATACCTGGATTTACAGTACCGTTACTCAGCCTTTTGTTGTAAATAACATTCATTCCAACAGGACACCCAATGCCAGAGAATCTGCACTGAGTGTATCCCAAGGACCACTCCCCACAGCCACCTCCCATGTTAGCTCAGTTCTACAGACAAAAAATTCAGTTCTGATAACTTTCATATTTATTGTTCTGTTACTCTGTTTAAAACAAGAAGGAGGAATTCAGCAAATGGAATGACTCTTACCCAGAAGGTTGAGTAATTGGCATTTCAGGAAGTTGTTGTATTCTAGCAAAAATGACTGATGGGTAGACTTGTGTGGTCTGGGTGTCAGAAACCCTTGGGCTAAGTCCCTGTACTTTCCATATATTTGCCTCTGGCTATGAGCTGTTCACTGCCTCCAGAGACAAGAAACAAAGTGAAGCTAGACTGAGCTGGAAAACTTCCTCTGGGACAGATCACTTAACCTCTCAATCTTTTGTTTCTTTTCCTGCAGAATGGGAATCACAACGTAAATCAGAGCCAAGTGACATCATGGATGAAAAAATGATTGATTATCCCCAGCCTGCAAAGTTAAGGAGTCAGTTCCACAGCTCATCTGTGTCGGTCCTGCAATAGCTCAGTAAATCTCTCTCCTCTGGGGTCTCGGCATTGACGGAGAATGACTGGCTACCACGCTGGGAAAGTGTCCCCTGTACTTGAGAAGAATAAGAAATCCTCTTGCTACTTTCCCAGTGAAGCCCAGAAATGGACAGCTAGATTCTGTAGTGGAGGTGGGGATAGTGAACGGGGGTGGGGGTGGGGGTGTCATGGCCCTGTTATATACAACCTTTGTTACTTACTGCCTCAGCACTTCCCATTTCTCATTCTGTAAAATGGAACAATATGAATACTTTCCACATAGTGTTGTTGGGTAAAATGAAGATAATCTATGTAAGAGATCTGATGCTTTTCCACTCACTCACTGAGTTTATATTTATATAACTATAAACTTAGTGCTAATTTTGTGTAAAGTACTTTGCAAGGAGCCCATGGAAGTGTGGTTTGGTATGCCACTACAGAGGGTCTCTGCCCTCCCAGGCTTATGCTGTAGTGGAAAGACATGAAAAATTGAAAATAAGACAAAAGTCTTATTGTCTGTATTATTGTGACAGGCACAAAGACATGCCATGAACAACATTATTACAGGCTAAAGGGACAGAAGTGCAGGGCAGGAGTCTAGTGATTGTAGATGAACTAGGCAGGGGAGATCCTTCAGAGACAGGCACCTTTGAACAGATGCCTGGTGCTGAAAGATGAGAGTCTTGAGGCTCTGGCAGAAGATGAGCAGGTAGAGAACAACACTTGCCACTTAGTAAGTGCTCAATAAATTCTACCTCGAGGTAAAGGAAACACTTCACCAACTCTTCCTGTGTATACCAGTGTTCTTATTCACACCGATCAACTAGGGTCTGCAGTTTCCAAAGAGTTTCAGGAAGTGATTAAAAACTGGACCATCTACCTTTCCTCTTAAAGTCCTTTAGATTAAAAGCAAGATGTTTATCACAGTCTAGAAAGTCATACATTGGAAACATGAACAGTCCTTTCTTCCATTTATCAATCACGTTATCCCTTCCCTGTGTTGATTTAACCCAGTGGGTAGAGAGGCAACAACTGAGAAATCAAGATAAAGAGAAGTTAAAATGAAAAGTAAACAGTACCACTATAATACACAAGTCATGTAAACTAATGTTATCTGATAACAAATAAGAGAGAAGGTCCCGGTCTTGTTCAAGGTCTAAGAGATGATAAGTAGTAGAGAAGTAGGCTCAGTTGAAGACTGTAGACTTTGCTGTATTCTTATCACTAAATAACCTGTTTATTCATTCTTTTAATTCATTCATTTCATTGTTGATATTGGAGGTGCCAATCCTAAAGCTGAACATTGGGAAACAGAGACATTCTACCCTGAACAAATTCACAACCTAGTAGAAAACAGTGCCATGTTGGAACCGTGTGCATGAGTCAGAATCTCCAAACAACCACATAAGGAAGGAATAACCAAGGACTACACCTCTATCGGTAATTGGGGGTGGGAGGAGAATGATAAATAAGGAGAGGAGGAGGACTTGATGAAAGAGGGGAAGAAAAGAGAAGTGGGGAAATATCAGGAAGAGGAATGATATAGAAGAAAGGTGATTGTTTCACTGAGCAAGGAACAAAAGTGTCCAGCACTAAGATAAAGGCTGGACATGGCTTCCACACTGGCAGTTCGTGACAACACTGATCATTTCATCTACTGACAGTAGACAAGAGGGAGTAGAGATTTAAGAAAAGGAGGGAAGAACTGAACAGAATAGAATCTAATTTCCAAAACTTCATCAGATGTCATTTTTTTATAGTTTTTTTTTTTTTTTTTTTGCTTTTTGGGTCACACCCGGCAATGCTCAGGGGTTTCTCATGGCTCTTCACTCAGGAATTACTCCTGGCAGTGCTTGGGGAACCATATGGGATGCCGGGGATTGAACCTAGGCAGGCAGGGGCTGGCTGCGTGCAAGGCAAATGCCCTACCTGCTGGGCCATCGCTCTGGCCCAGATGTCATTTTTATTTTTTTTTTTTTTTTTGCTATTTTTTGGGTCACACCTGGCGATGCTCAGGGGTTTCTCCTGGCTCTGCACTCAGGAATTAATCCTGGCGGTGCTCGGGGGACCACATGGGATGCCGGGATCGAACCTGGGCCGGCATGGGCCGGCCGCGTTCAAGGTAAACGCCCTAACCGCTGAGCTATCACTCTGGCCCCTTTTTTGTTTTTGAAGTTTTTATTTTAATTAAATATTTTATTATACCACAGTGAGACATACAATTACGATGTTGTTCATATTTAGAGGTTTTGGTGACATAGTGTTCCAGCACCCCGCCCTCCACCAGATGTCATTTTTAAAAAGTGCTACAGCAGTCTTTCTTTTCTTTAATTCTGAGGTCATCTCTTTTCAATTACGGAGAAATAATAAGTGATTAGGGGACTAATGAAATAAAGGACATCTTTGAGGTCGAGAGTTGGGGAATCTGAGGTAAAATTTGGAAAATGTGAGCCCTGGTTAGAGGAATGAAGGGTTCACACCATTCCTAGATATGTTTTACTTTTCTATTGGAGATGACAGCTACTGGTTCTCCTTGTTCATTGCACTTTTATGCTCCTGGCATGCAGAGTTTCTTTGCTGTACAGTGAAATGCACTTGCTTTCTATCTCCAGGACTCACAGGCCAGTGAGAGGCAGAGACAGCCTGGAATTGTCCATAGAGTCAATTCCTTTGACCAAGAGCACAACAGTCTCCCACAGGGGAGGCATAGTAGGTATTGGTTAAATATGTTAGAAACTGAAACTATCAAGTGGGACCTGGAAGAAAGCTGCCTGTGTACAAATGGAAGGGCTGAATTGTGGAATGGACTGTCTAGCTGAGGTCAGAATCTGAGAATCTGGATACAGGAGACATCGCAGAACACATTCTCAGCCTGAGCAAAATAAACAGATGGTAGGATGCATCCTGGTTGGAACCTGGTCTGTGCGCCTGAGATTTATACTCAGACCCAGCTCGCTGTCTTTGGTTAGAACACCATACACTTCATTTCCTGCTTTTTCTGTCACCAGGGTGGCCAGGGCAGTGAAAACCCTTCCTTCACAGACTTTCCCTGGAGCAATTCCAGCAGCTTTTCTTCTCCCCTGGACTGGAGATAAAAACGAAGATCTTTTCCCTTTTTTAACAATGAAAAAGAGGTTATCTTCTGATCCATCAGAAAATTCTTGCCTTCTCTATCCCTCAGGAAAGAATCTGCAGCCATCATCTTAAATGCTTCTTGCTCTTTCCCGAGGGACAGAAGGCACCAATATCAGTTAAATATCACCTTTCCAAGAGTTATAAGAAAAAAATACACACCAGATGCTCTGTACTCTTATAGGTTCCTGGTAGTCCTAAGACTGTTTCCCATGATCTTAGAAAAAAAATGATGGTGGGGGCCAGAGTTGTAGCACAGCACGGAGGTTGTTTGCCTTGCATGCGGCCATCCTGGGTTCAATACCCAGCATCCCATACGGTTCCCTGAACACTGCCAGGAGTAATTCCTGAGTGCAGAGTCGGAAGTAAGCCCTGGGCATTGCGGGTTGTGAACCAAAAAGCAAAAACAAAAAACAAAAAAATCCAAAACTAAATGATGGTGAAAGCTCAGGCACTTGAAGAATGAATATTTGGGGTGGGGGGGTTATGTTTTGCTGTAGAGGTGTGGGGTGTGAGTTACCAGGAAAATTTGGCAGTGGTGAATCTGCAAAGGGAACAGAGGCGCCTTGGCATTTTCTGTTCTCTTTGGTTTGGAGCCTTACATAATGGAACAGCACTGCCAGGACTGCAAAGCCCAGGGGATCATGTGATACTGTAGATCAAACCCAGGTCTCTAAAATGCAAAGCATCTGTGCCAACCAGTTGAGAAATCTATTCAACCCTACTTGATATTTTTTGAGAGAGGCTACTCAAGGGCTCCTATCTAGCTCAGAGATATGCATGGACTTATTTTTGTCACAAAGACAGAAGAGCAGAAATACTGGAAGATGGAGCAAAAGGTGGGAAAAGCATTCGCACCACCCACCTGTCCTTCACCAACTATAAGACCAACATGACTACCCTCCGAAGCCCTGATGGATCTATCACATCTTGCAGAAAGGCAATGGAGAAGATTATCCATGACTTCTACTCAGATCTCTTTGATAGCCACGTGCACCTCCCCACATACCAAACTCCACAGGATGGATATGTCATTCCCAACGTTCTCCCTTCTGAAATCCGACATGGCTTTTTTGTCTGTAAAGAAGGGAACAGCACCAGTCCCAGACAAAGACAGACCCAAACACCTGAAGAATCTGCCGTCAGTACACATCAATACACTAGCTCAGTTCTTCACACGCTACCTGTCCGAATACAAGGTGCCCTCCCAATGGAAAACCAGCAGGACAGTTCTACTGTTCAAGAAGGGAGACATTCACGACATTGGCAACTATCGCCCCATCTGCCTGTTGTCCATCATCTACAAGCTGTTCACTCAAGTCATCCTGAGCAGGATTGGCAGAACACTAGATGAAGGACAACCATGCGAGCAAGCAGGCTTCCAGAAAGGATTCAGCACAATCGACCATATCCACACAGTAACTAAGCTCACTGAGGTTTGTAGGGAGTATAAGATGCTGCTCTGTCTCACATTCATTGATTTAAAGAAAGCCTTTGATTCTGTGGAGACTGAAGCAGTCATTGAAGCCCCTAGCCAAACAGGGCATTCAAACCCAATACATCAAGATCCTTCGTGAGCTGTATTATGGATTCACCACCAGGATATCACCATTCTACAAGGAAGTGATCATTGATGTCAAAAGAGGGGTTTGACAGGGGTGATACCATTTCACCAAAACTATTCAGCGCCACCCTCGAGAACATCATGTGACAATTAAAATGGGAAGGAATGGGAGTGAAGATAGATGGTCGGCAACTACACCACCTCCGCTTCACTGATGACATCGTTCTAATAACACCAAACATTAGCCAAGCGGCCCAAATGCTTGCTGACTTCGACCGAGAATGTGGAAAGATAGGTCTACAGCTGAATCTAAAGAAAACTATGTTCATGAAAAATGAACTAGTTCTGGAGGCCCCATTCACTCTTAATGGAACAGACATCTCTGAATGCAACAGTTATGTGTACCTAGGTCGAGAAGTCAACATGATGAAAGACCTAAAACCTGAGCTGCGCAGGAGGAAGAGAGCAGCATGGAATGCCTTCAAAGGCATCGAAGAAATAGCTAAAAGAACAAAGAACCTCTGGCTCTGGGCCCATCTCTTTGACTCCACCTTTCTCCCTGCATTAACATACTCCTCAGAGACCTGGGCCCTATGAAAGCAGGATGAGAATGCTATTCGGGTCTCCCAGAGAGGAATCGAAAGAGCTATGCTTGGAATATCACACCTCACTCAAGTGAGAGAAGGAATCTGGAGTTCCAACCTCCGTGGCTATTCCAGAATCAAGGACACTGTCTCATTTGCCAAGGCATCGAAAATCAGATGGGCTGGACATGTAATGTGATTTGTAGATTACTGCTGCTCTAGGGCCATTACTGACCTGATCCGATGGGATGTCAAAAAATCACGTGACCGCCCACCTACAAGATGTTAAGACTTCTTCGTCAAGACCCTGAAGGAACCGTTTGTGGCTCTTCATATTCCTGAATCAATCAGATGCCATTGAGCTACATTGGCACGTGATAGGGTCCAATGGAAATGTTACTGTCGCCCGCTCGAACAAATCGATGAATAACGGGATTCAAGTGATCAAGTGATCAAGTGATCACCTTTGTGTAAGTAGACCCAATGGAATTACTCTAGGAAGGAAGTCAACTATTGGATATCAGTCTTTAAAAACATAATTTATTAATATCTCAACCTGTTTCCTGCCCAACCTAACAATCTCCACACACTACTACAATCTACACACACTAAATATTCTAACAAAGAGAATATTTTCTCTTTGTTAGAAATTTTATGTTTCTTCTAGATAAGGTGAGATATGTCCTTTTGAAAAAACTGAAAAAGCAAGAAGGAAGCTAGAAATTCTAAAAAAAAAAATTGAGACAAATAGGAAGGGAAATGTCCAGCCACTTATACAGCCTAAGATTCTTCTAATAATTAAATTGCAGAACTTAGTGTATTCTGGGTAACCATTCTATTCAGTCTCAATTCCTTGTTAGACTTTTTAAAAACAAACTTTTAGATTAACTTAAACTTGTCTATAATCTTGATGTTATAATTTTTCCTTGGCACTTAGCACTGCTGTGGTACATATGTACGTGCCAAAGAAGTGCTGGAAGAAAAGGGATGTGAATAACAGACATTTCACTAACTACCTAGCTAAACAACCATTGCTTCAATACTTCTTTTGTCTAAGTTCATTGATTCTGAATATAGATGATTCCCCTGATATCCTTGAGACATCCTCTTGTTCCTTATCCAAAGAAATTTCTCTTGGTTGAGAGAGTGTCGAAAGATATGCACAGAAATGCATGCAAAATTGTCAAACACATACAGATCTAGGCCAGCCCAACAATGTTCTGTGTAGGTCTCATAATGTTCTCAGCTCAGTATGGTTAGTGTAAAAAGTAGAATCTCTGCCTTTGAGAACAACACCATTGGGAAAGGTTAGACTGTACTCAGTCGAAGCAAGTCTGCTAAACACTGAGAATCAATGCTAAACTCAACCCCAGCTTCCTGAAAATGTCGCCTTGTTAGCTTAGGTGGAAATATCCCATTACTGAAGCAATCATATACTGTTAGACAAAGGTATTTTTAAATACCTGGTTTGTCTCCTTAATTTTGTACATATGGGAAATGGAAAATGCTTTGAGTCAAAAGTCAACAAAGCCCTGCTTGGAAGCCTGGGTCTCTCACATCACCTTGAGCAGCATGTCTAGCTTTATGTCTATAAAATGAATCAGTTGTATCACTTGTCTTCCCATTGATCATCAATTTGCTCGAGCAGGCACCAATAACGTCTCCATACATCCTGTCACATGCTAGCAGATGCCCAAAGGCATCTGCTAGCTCCAGGAACATATAGAGCCTCAAACCATTCCATCAGGTCTATACTTGTTACTGGTATTTAGCATATCAAATATGACACAGGTAGCTTGCCAGGTTCTGCCGTGCGGGTGGAATATTCTTGTAGTCACCTCTAATCTCGAGCATTTATTGATGAACTACATGGTCACTTTGTGGCCTTGCGAGCTGGGCTGTGATCAGCTCTTCTGCTGGGTGGAGCTCTGATGAGAGGGGAGTCTGGATGTGGAAAATGACAGCCTTCAGCTTCTTGTGAGGCTCTGCTGGGGTGGCGGGCCAGGGCTAGAACCCACCATCACTCCCGGGTGCCTTGTGATCAGCTGGGCACAGGGCACAAACTTCGAGGGTTCTCCACATCCACCTATCCATGCTCTCTTGGCTTTTTTTCTGTTTTAACTTCTTTTGACTCTCAGAGAACCCGTAAACATTTTTTTTTGATTTTTCATGACCACTTTCTTTAGCATAACAAGTCCTGGAGAAATGTTATAAAATTAAGTTCCTGAAACATCTAAAATTGATAATATGGTATCCCTGAGATGAAAGGTGAAGTAGGAATTAGGACTTCACTCAGACAATAAGATGCATAGGGGCACTGAATGATGAGAATAAAGTGAAGAAACATATTGAGAATTATGGGAATCCATGTATTGGGAATTCTTGGACTCATAAGTGTCCAGGAAGGAGCCATCAGAAACTTACTGAGGTATCAGAAGTCAACTAATGTGTGAGATCATTTCTTGGGGCTGGAAGGCTATAGACAGAAGTGTCTACTATTATGGGGGGGTATTACTGTGTGTTCAGGTCATGATGTTTGAGACTTGCCATAGTGTTCTGTGTTAACCTCAAGGGAGTGCTTGTCTCACATTCAGTTCCAGAACAATCACAAAAAGCAGAATGTTAAAAGATCTCCCAGAACCAGAGAGATGTGCTAAAGATCTTTCTGGTCCTCAAGCATGTGTACTTTTCTCTAGCCTTCCAGGGGCAGGTGGAGGACCTTTTGCTCTAAGTCTTTTATCGTTCTCAAAATCACCCTCTTGCAATGGTCCCAAATGATTCTGTGGGGGTCACATATAACTCAAGTTGTTTTGAATTTAGAGAAAATAGCCTCAGAAATCCCATTTATTTGCTCTCCTGACACCCTTTCTACCACTATCCCTTGCATTGGGGGTTTATTTCCATGATGGCATTGCTTTAGGTGCTTAGGAAAGCATCTTCCATCCCCAGGATTCCAAGGCCCATGTGCATTAGAGGAATGAATGAGTTTGGAAGACCATTCCTGATTTAGAGATTCATCTCAGCTTATCTCCAACACAAATGATGTCCTCACATTTTAAACTGTGATTGAGATTTGCACATTTTTGTGGTGCCCGGCTGCATCAGCAGGTGGCAGACAGGAGATAGGCTTGTCTACACCCCCCCAGGACTCTGCCCCATGGGCCCTGGATGGTTGATGGTCTGACATAGAAAAAGACTGGGCCCCCTGTGATGAACCTAGAGTCACGGCAGAGCCTGGCAAGATAGCCGTGGTGTATTTGATATGCCAAAAACAGTAACAATAATGAACCTCGTTCCCAATGAATGGAGATGTTACTGGCGCCCACTCGAGCAAATCAATGAACAACAGGAAGACAGGTGTTACAGGTTAGTTTGGTGTTTCCTTCCTCAGAGATGAGTGAACTGGCAGCTTAAAGCAAAAAAAAGAGGGTCACTATTTCCTCCTGATTTTAGACAGTGTCAACAAAGAACCAAAGTTGAGAGGGGAGGTTTCTAGAAGGATTTATGTCCCAGATAATGGCCTGGCTCTGGTCTAAAAGTAAAGAGCAGCAGCTTCTCTTATATGAAAAATTATCTTTGATGACAATATCCTCCACACACACATATACACTGTTTTTCCCTGCTTAACCATCCAATTTTATATTTTTATACCTCTAGGTTTTGCTAGTGTCTTCCTCTTTGTGCTTTATCCTAATTCTTGAGCAGAACAGAAACAGTCTTCTCTCTGGGCTGCCACCAAATAATATAGAGCACACTCTTCAATGGTACCTATACATCGTGGTTCTTCCTTTGGCCAAATTAACTATTGATTGCCCCACCAGGTTTCATGGTCCCATAGCATACCCTCTCAGAGCAAGGTAAACTTTGATCACAGTCATGTTTTCCATGTCCATCTTCCCCACATATTTGGAATCTGCTCAAGGCTGCCTTTCTTCCACCCATATGTCATTCCACTAGGTGACTCTGCCACATTGGAGGGTTGAACGGTAAAACCTTCAATAAACCTTGACTGACTCTAGAACAGTGCTGTGTACCTGGTATCAGGGTCCCTGGAGACTCTTGTCCATCTTTTGTTGATAGGCATCCATTTGCTCCACATTTATTTCTCACTTTGATGAAGATGATATATTATTTTTTGTTACATAAAATTTTCCCAATATCAAAAAGTGGTTTCATGTACCTCATCTAATACATCACAACCGTTCAAGTAGCTGCAAATCACATAATTTCATCTCACCCTATCCCTTAATTTTATTTTTGCACAGTAATATTGAGGAGTTTCTTCAATTTCATTTTCCTTCCAGAAACTTGTGTGATCTGCTCCTGAGAAGCCAATTGAGTTCTCAATCTCCTCTATCTTACATGTAAACTTTTAGGAATCAGCACTTAAATCTCAGAATTCATAACTCAGAGTCTAGAAAACTGCACTTCTGTCCCAAGAGGGCCTGTTTGGTCTTAATGGAATAAACCTCAGTGCTTATTTTAACAGAAACAATCTTGAGTGGGGAACAAAGGAAAGGCCAGTCCATGAGACTTGTCTGTGTAGGTTTGTGGTAGGGGAAGTGTCCTGCCCTGGGTAGGCAAAGGTTTTTCCTTCTAAATTCCTGAAATGCCACTGATTTGGTGCTGCTTGCACAGGTGCTTTTTTCATACATTATTATGAACCAAATTAGTAGAGGTTCCTTATTCTCTTAGTATCCCGTACTTATTGAGTCTGTGTCAAAGCACTATGCTTTTGGTACATTCTAAAGCATTACTTTGGAAGTAGGTTCAGGAACTTCCCTTCTCCATTCTCTTTCTGCTTCAGCTGCTACTTCATCTCCATTTCCTTGCCCATGAGCTCTGCACTATCTCTTTCACTTTCACCATCACCACCACCGTCTTAGGTGTAAGTCTGATTAGAATTCTGAGAATCCTGCAGCTCCCCAGGCCATGCACATGTGAACTTAAACCATGCAGAGCTCCCAGAAGTTGCAAGGTTTTCCCAGTGAGTGACTATAACGTTACAACTCTGAAGTCAAGGTTTTCATAGGCAGTTAACAAAGAGTGCTGCTCAATGTTTTTCTAGCACTGCTATTGGTTTCTAAAGTCAAAGATCAAGTAGCAAGATCAGGACTTTCCCCATTCAGCCAGAGACCAAGAATGGCCAAGGAAATGAGTGCTATGGCAGGAACGGGAACTCACTTTTTCTTTTCTCTGAGTAATGCTGTCCCTTTCCAGAGCTGTGGTTCATCCATTCAAGGGAACTGAGGAGGGATGAGGAAATTAAATAGAATTTATTCTTTGCTAATTGAAATCAAATACAAAACTCAATCTGCTGTGAGTTCCCACGCTTGCATCTAAATAGGGTATAAGTATTATCAATCCAGTCTCTTAGCGGGTTCATGTAGCTTTTCTGGAGAGAAAATAAATTTTTGGGTCAAATTTCCACACTGAAGGTTTAGTGATTCACCCCCAGAGTCACACAGATCAAGCTAGAGCAGACACTGCAGAAAACAGAAGTTAAACATGTCAAGCTTGCATTTCTTTTCAGAACCATATGCTTTCAACCATGTCGCCAAACAGTTCCATAAAATAAAATCCTCAAGATCTCTGGGCTTAGGCCTCAGTCTTATTTCTCCAGAGAATTTTAGTCTACTGTTAAAATATGTGCATACTTGAAGGGGCAGTGGGAAGATTCACTTTTATTTCTCAGGCAAGAATGGTTTATTAACCATTCTTGTTTATCATATTAAACAACAAATTTGTTTGTTCTATTTATGTGAAGGAATATATTTACTGGATGTGGGGGGCCTGGGGATGGTATTTCTGATAGTACATTGCTGCTAGGCACAGTGTTGGTGAGAGTTATGAGACTAGACACAGCTTAGTTGAGGAGGGCAGTACATGGTGCCTAGGAAGACACTTGGGACCTTTGCATGCCGGACACGTTTTCCAGCCCTTTGAGCTCTCTTGGCCCCTTACTGGATTTCCTTTTAAGTAGCTCTTAAGATTCTAATGTTCTTCATTTATGGAGACAGGGATATAAACAACGTGAAGGTGTGTCTGAGACCTCAGTCATTGTGCACCCACCCAGGAGCGAAGAGATGAAGGTAGTGATGGTTATCCTTTGCTGGTAGGAGGAAACACCTTTGAAGCTTTCTTATAACAGATTCTAAGACCACAATTATGTCATTCTTACGACTTCCTAAAGAGAGAGAGACAGCGAGAGTCAGAGCGATAGAGACAGAGAGGCAGAGAGAGAGAGAGGGAGATAGAGCCAGAGAGACAGAGCCAGAGAGACAGAGAAAGAGACAGGGTAGATAGAGACAGAGAAAGACAAAGAGAACAAGAGAAGGAGGGAGGGGTTATTTTCATTATGTTTGTCAAAGGATATGGATCATTTTGACCAGAACTTCAGAAAACACAGGAAGGTTACCAGGGAGGATGAGAGCAAAGACTGTCTTACAAAACATGTAAGACTATCCTCAAAAAAATAATCCCAAGAATATCCTTCATTTTCCTCAGTTTTCATAATAGTATTTTTTAAAAGTATCATGACTTAAACCACTCCCCAAGAACTTCTAATCCACCAAGAGCTGCTCTGGAAGCAGCGGCCTGAAAACCCCCACAGGTGGCTCTGCTCTAGGCCTAGAACGTAACTACCAGAAAGAAACAGGTCTCAACTGGGCGGCTGTGACATCATCTGAACAAACGTGAGTTTCAAGTAGGTGCACATCATGTCTGTGCATGCATGCATGTGTGCACATGCTGTTGCTGTGTTTTTAACTTTGGTAGTGGAAGCATATAGGCCACCCAGTAACCACCTTACATCCCAAAAAAAAGTGTTTCTAATGTTGCTTCTGAAACCGGCATAGCAGTTTATTTCTTGCTGTGATTGATGAGGATAGCAAACACTTCCAGGAAACACTTCCTTGATTCAAGTTCAAGAAGCATACTATTCCAGATAGAAACTCTGAGCTGTCTTTGTCCACCCACCCTGGATGAAGAGATGAGGGTATTAATGGTTATCCATTGCTGGTAGAAGGAAACACCTTTGAAGATTTCTTATAGCCAATGCTACTTTGGAATTATATGTAGTAATATTACCTTTATGTCATTATTACTGACTTCCTAAAGAGAGAGAAAACACACACACAAAGAGAGAGAGAGAGAGAGAGAGAGAGAGAGAGAGGGATAGAAAGTCAGAGAAACAGAGAGGAATAGAAAGAAGCTCCTGAAAGACTCTCTTGCCCTAAAGAAGGCATTGGAGGCAAGGGAGAGAGAGAGGATAGAGGTGGCTAACATAAACACACCACTGAAACCCATTACTTAGGTTGCATTGAGCTTTATAACAACACAGTTTTCATTTAGCGGGAGAAATGACAGTTTAATAACAGCTGAACAGATTTAACTCCCCGACTCATACATATTTCCAATTTTCTTGAACAATTCCTGGTTTTGGAGATTTGTGAACAAGTGCTTTATGTCAAATGCTGCATTTTAATCCAATCAAGTGAAAGGGAAGGGGCACTTTATTCAACAGCCCTTGAAGGGGGTGTCCACATACAACCCAAACCCTCCCCACCCCCAAAACTGATCTGACAAATGGAGTCAGCGCTCTTGCCACTCCCCCAGACCTGCCATCTCTAAATTGAGGGACTAAAGCATGACATGGCCATGAGGGGGATGGTGGTGCAGATGGAAGATGGAAGGCAGACCCACAGTTGGTTGCATTGCTAAAGATTATTTTTTAACCAGAGACATGCCAATTTCCTGGCCCTTGTCCCTCTGGATATCCACAGAGCCCAACCCAATGCACATCTCAGAAGCATTTTGTGACATGGAGAGAGATTTTTTGGGAAACATGGAGTTTGCCCACGAAGGGGGTCATGGGCTTGTGGTTTTCCACCTTAGATGTGGCATCCTCTGACCAGCTCAGGACTCAGCTTGGAGATCAGCACTGTGGGCCAGGTTCTCACACAGAGGTATCAGCTGATCTTGGTCACAACCCATAACACTCATGAAGAGAGAGATTCAACTCTCCTCTGAGGACCCTTCAAAAAGAAGGCGTTCAGGGCTGTCTAGATTTTATTTTTTTGGTAGGCATGCCTGTGCCTTCATAAGATGAGATGGAAGGAAGCCAAAGGGTTGTAGAATGAGATCTTTAAGGTAGAGGTTAGAGGCCCCTTAGAGGGAGAACCTGGCTCCCTCGGAGTCCTGGAGCTCTTAGCCACAATTAGCATTCTGGAGAGAAGCCAAGGTACAGATTTACACAGCAAGGACCTATCTCAGACAGAGGGCTAGGTGTCAGGCTTCCGCAGGAGAGAGCACACCCAAAGCAGTAGACTTTCCTTTCTTGTATTCTCACTTAAACATTGATGGCATTGCCTCTAACCTATACAGCTCAGCTCTATCCTGTCTTCATACTCTCTCTATTAAGTAGCAGAAGACAAAGATTAGCAGTGATCCTGGGTGGCCATCTGGTCAACCAGATGTTTCTGCCCAGACAGGCCCGTTCCTCTATGAGGAATGCCATGGGATCCAACCCTTCACCTAGGTCAACAGGATAGACACAACCTGACTGGTCAAAGAAAGAGATCTATGTGGCCTTCCAGCAAGGCTGAGGCTGCAAACCCAGGGGAATTCAGGGCTCAGATAGGGATCCCCCAGAGCTATTCCCTAGCCTTCTTGCCACCCTGCCCGCCTCATTTATCACCCTCTTCCTGTTCCCACTGGAAATCTTGGCCAGTCATTTGGTAAAACATCATGTTAAAGGGTTTGTAGAATTTCCGCAGTCTGTGGATCACATCTGGATCGATGCGGGGATGAGTCCGCCCTTTGCTCTTGCCTAGGCACCTGGGGGCACTGCTGTCTTCTGGCTTCTTCAGGCAAGGGAATCCCTTGGTTTTATTGAAATAGAAATGTTTCTCAGTCACCACCCGCTTCAGGCCAAGAAAGTCCTGTACTTTGGCCATTTCTCCCGCAGGGTCCACGATGAGTCTCTCTCCACTGACAAAGAGGATCTGGGAGAGAGGGAAGTATTGGAGCCAGTTCTCCAGGTGCAGTGCGTAGATCCCTATCCGGATGGCACTCCAGGAGGCATCAATGAGCCCCAGGGTCCGGTTTTGAAGGCCAGTACCTCGAAGGTGGGGATCTCAGGTTTCTTTGACAGAGTCTGGGTGTAGTCCGAGATGGCCCTGGTCACAGGGTTCCTCACCACCACAATCAGTTTGATGTCCTTGGCCATGGAGTGGATGCGCTTTGGAGCCTCATTGGTCACAAAGTAACTGGGGGGTCTTCTCCATGGTGATCTGTCCATCCACAGTCGTAGGCATCACATTTCTGTAAGAGTGAAGGGGAGAGAGAGAGAGAGAGAGAGAGAGAGAGAGAGTGAGGAGTGGTTATTCCTGTCAAGAGATATTTTAATTATTTGCATTTTGTTATCTGAAAAACAATAGATAGCTTTGTGTGGAGCTATTCACTGATGAACACTTGGAAATTATTCTTTTAAATTTATTTCTGGCTAAAGTAGGATCAGAAAAGGCAGTCCGAGCGTGTGCATTCATTCTTGAAAATTTCATGCAACCTAAATTACTGCTTTCATTCACTCTTACCAATTATATTTAACCTAGCTATACTCTTGTTTCTCTGTATATTAGTTCTAGATTCTCTGAAAGGGAGATAATGAGGACACTTCCTTCACACTATAGTATAAGGATTAAAGAATATAATGTTTGGAAGTATTTAACAGAATTTGGCATGTATAAGAGCTTAATAATCAAGGTTGTTATTACTATTGCAGTGGCTTTAGAAAATGTTGAGCTCAACAAGACCTCACAGATTATTTCATCCAGGGTTTTGCAAGCTACTACTTGTATATTATTTTAATAGGGCCTGCAGCTAAGCATGAATTTTAATCTTTAAATAGTAGGGGGGAAACCCAAATAATGATATTTTGTGATACAGGAAAATTATACAAAATTCTGATTTCAATGATCAAAATAAAGCTTCACTGAAACATAGTTACACTCATTTCTTTGCACTATAAGTAGAGTTAAGTAACTGTAACAGAGACCATCTGACACACAAACCAACATACTTATTACCTGACCCTTTAAGAGAAAAAATTTTGATGACTCTAACCTAGTCTAAAGGTATTATATGCAAGTGAGATAACAAAGACCAGAAGTATAGGGATGGACGTGGATATTAGACAGGTTTGGCATCCTCAGAAAGTTGAATTAAAGTCGCAACTCTTAATACCCTCATTTGTAAAAATCCTAAAACTTCTTCCCAGATCATTCAAGAATCCACTAACATAGAGCACGGAAGTCTTCTGCAACCTATGGGACTTTTGTTCTTTAATCCTACAGTTATTTTGTGAGCTAGTTAGTGATAGATCCCACACTAGGGTTCATGTCTTTGGGTTTTCTTGCTAAGTTTACTTCTTTAAACATCAAACACACCTCTCCATCTCTGTTCCTTCTGACAGTGGTCTCGTTTGGAAGCTTCATGATAATAGGGGAGTTTGATGTGATTCACCCCCTAATCCTAGTATGTCAGGCCCATGACTACTGTTATGAGGCTGGACATTCCGTCACACAGTCAATTTGCTATAGGCATATGCAGATGGGAGTTACCTGATGATAAACCTGTGCGATACCTGTCAGTACTGCAGGCCATCTGCCACCATGCGCTCCATTAAGTCTATCCACTTCTGAGCCATGCACCAAAGTGGTACATTCGGGATTACACAAGACCTCTTTGTTCTGATGACATGCTTTTAAATGTCTCTGCTAAAAAAAAAACTTAATATGGACGAGGATCCCTTAGCTTCTCCTACCATAATTAAATTTATTTACAATAGTGTGTGTGGAGTAAAAACGCCTTTTCTTTTATCTCTAATTCACATGCTTTGTCAATAATTAATTGCTACTGGGTTTTGTGCTTTCTCCTGAAGCACTTTTTATTAGGCAAGAGGATTTTCCCTGGTAGAGAATTTCACAGAGAGCTAGTTGTTGCTAGAGTGTGATGAGAATCAGCAAAATGTGGTTTTCAGAGCAAAGCATTACTCTGGTCATGAACATTCCATGTTTGCCCTGGAATGGCGTATTCCCCCAAAGTATTTTGAGTGCCACCACATTTGAGTCTGCTTGGGGTTCATCAGATTTAACTACTTCATTTAGAGGGGTAGAAAAAGGAAGTCTTTGGAATCTACATATGCATGATTTAAGACTTCTGGATACCCAGGTCATCTCAATGAAATTACTGAATCCACCTGGAATTTCAATTTTCTTATCTCAAACATAGGGTTAACATGAAAACCTAATTTATAGTGAAAATAATGCAAGTAAATATTTCAAGAAATCACTTAAATCAATGTGATAATGCAAGCTAATCACTTAAATCAATCAATGCCTGAATTTTATTTTAGCTTAAGCAAGGTGTACAATATTTTTGGCACAGTCATCCTATGAGAAACCTTAGAAAATATATTTATATTTAACCAAATGGAAAAGCTGAACCACACAGGAACTAAAGAATTGATTTAGAAAACAAAGTATATTCTGATTCAAGGCAATATCAATCAACTGCTCTTCCTGATTAGGAGGCCAGTGCCTGGGGCCTCGCTCAGTCAGAATGAATGTAAGGAACTCATGTTGGTATTTTAATTTTATCTTCCTTTCAGAAACTCATAGGATGAAATTACTGAATGGGTGTTTAGACAAAAAATTACCTGAAGATATTTTTATGTGACCCTTTCCAGATTTTAGCTCTTCAGATGTATTTTTGCTGGTTAATGTTTTCTTATGCAGAGGAAGAGCAGTGAGAGTTTTCCTCTTATCCTTTCTCTGCCCACCCACTTCTTAGACCTCAGTGCCTGTCTTTACATCGAGCCCCATTCAAATTCATCTCCTTCACTTCAGCTAATTGCTACCATCTGTTAAGATCTTTGTGGCGCTCCAGTCTTTTATCCATAGCATCTGGGATGAAATGGCAGCCAACCAATAAGCCATTGTGTACAGAAGTGTGTGTGTGTGTGTGTGTGTGTGTGTGTGGTGTGACTTTGTTTATTGCCATGGGTTTTGAGACCAGGGGTCAGTGCTTAGCGCAAATGGAGATTGAGGACAAAGATTTTGGAAAAAGCTCCAGAAAAGAGGGGTACAGGGGTATCTGAATGGCTTTGACAATCATGTTACAGATGAATGAAGTCAAGTAACTGGGAGAGATGCCGTCTTTTAGACATATGTGGTAAGAGCATCACAGTGAACTGAGACCTAACAGCAGTGGGTTGAACCACTCACAACTTTGTTATTGTTACAAATAAGAAGGTAACCAGTAGCTGCTCCAAATGCAGAAGTAGCAGTGCTCTCCTTTCTTAAACCGACTCCTAATCAGTGTGTTCATTCATTGACTTGACTGGCTCACATCCGCAAATGGCCAACAGAGTAGTAAATAAAACAGACTTAGTTCCTATCTCCACAGAACCTCCAATCGATCACCCCTACATATATTATGTCATATATCAAATATATCAAGCATCTCTGAATGCAGCAGCTATGTGTACCTAGGTTGAAAAGTCAATATGATGAAGGACCTAAAAACTGAGCTGCGCAGGAGGAAAGAGTGGCAGGGACTGCCTTCAAAAAACATCAAAGAACTAACTAAAAAAAACAAAGAATCTCCAGCTCTGGGCACGCCTCTTCGACTCCACTGTTCTCCCTGCATTAACATACACCTCAGAGACACTACGAAAGCAGGATGAGAGTGCTGTTTGGTCTCCCAAAGAGGAATCGAAAGAGCCATGCTTGGAATATCACGCCTCACTCAAGTGAGAGAAGGAATCTGGAGTTCCGACCTCCATCGATGTTCCAAAATCAGGGACGCTATCTCGTTTGCCAAAGCATTGAAAATCAGATGGGCTGGACATGTAATGCAAATTAGAGATGACTGCTGGACCAGAGCCATTACCGACTGGATCCCACGGATATCAAAAGGTCACGTGGCCGCCCAATTACAAGATGGTCAGACTTCCTTGTCAAGACCCTGAACAAAAGGTTTGAGGCTCTTCACATTCCTGAAACAACCAGATGCCATTGGGCTACACTGGCATGTGATAGGATCAAATGGAAATAATGCTGGCACCCACTCGATCAAATCGATGAATAACGGGATGTCAAGTGATCAAGTGATATATAATATACATATATGATGTATCAAATATCATAATGTATATCAAATATGATATTATATATTATATACATATATTATATATACATATTACATATATACATATATTATATACATATATTATATATACATTATATATACATATTGGATATATATGATATATGTATATAAATCTGTTTACAGTGACATTTACACAACCAGTTTAATCAATGGAGACATTCTCATTATTATGGAATGGAAACTGGTTCAGAATCTACATACATGGTTTAAGGTCTCTGTGTATATACACTTCTCTGGTTTCTAGACTCAGTGGCTGAGGAAAAAATGACTTAATGTCAACATCCTAAAACAGTTCCTAAAGCTGCTCCCAGAAAGCTTAAGTGAATGGATAAATGCATCTCTTACTGAAGGACCAGACTGAAGCAATTCGTCTTGTTGTCTTAATCTGCCTTTTCTTAGCCCTTCATTCTCACCTATAACTTCAATCCAGCAACTATTTCTATGTTCCTCCTGTAGAAGACTGACTTCTCACCAGTGGGGCTTTGGATCTCATTTTTCTTTGCCTTTCGGGAACTTTTCAGTGTCCATTTCCTTTCTCTCTCCTGAGCTGCAGTACATTCTCTCATTAAACCTGACATTTCAACATACAAAGTCACACCTTAGTGCCCCAGAAGACCAATAATATTAAAAAGAAGTGAGGAAAGTAAGGGTTTTATTCTGGATGCTCTACCCAGAACAGACAGGAACATGGTAAGAGCAGAAGGCAGGTTGCTTGCTAAGATACCTCATGAGAGCAGTGAACAATGATGGCAGTTGGGTATAGGTAAAGAATATTTTAGTACATGGTGCATGGGACTGCTATGTATTTTATTTATTTATTCATTTATTTATTTGTTTGTTTTTCAAATTTTATTATACCACCATGAGATATACAATCACAAAACTGTTCATGATACGGTTTCAGTCATACAGTGTTCCAGCACCCATCCCTCCACCAGTGGATATTTCCCACCACCAATGTCCTCGGATTCTCACCCCTTCCCAGCCTGTGTCTACAGCAGGCACTTTCCCCCTCTCTCTCTCTCTCTCTCTCTCTCTCTGTATCTCTCTGTCTGTTTCTGCCTCTGTTTCTTTCTCTCCCTTCTCTGATCCATTGTGACTTGCAATACATACATTTAGGGATTGTCATGGATATGGGATACATCTTAAAAAGTCAGGCAAACAGACCATGGAGATGGCTCAAAGAACTATATTTCCCCGGCACCTACACAGAAAATAGCTCCTAAGCATCAATGAGTGCCCCTCCACACCCACTCCCAAATAAAGAAAAGTCGACGTGAAGATATCTGTACAAGAGTGTGGCCCTCATCGATAACCCCAAGATTGTTGGCCTGAGTTAATGGTTGAAGAGATGTAGAGAATAGTCAGGAAAAAGCTCATTTGGAAGAGAGGTATCACAACTAATTGCGAATTGGTAATAAAAAAACATCTGTTACATACCCAATTAAATGTTTTATCCTGAATAGAAAAAGTGGTTAGATGCTGGTTGTGCAAATTTCTTAGTTCTGTTACAAAGATTTTCACTAACTTTTTAATTCCCAGAAATAGTGATAACGACCTATTTTACAAACAAAGCGATGCCAGTACTATTTGCTCCCATGCACTTCACAATGACCTTTAGTTCCGCAAAGTCACGGGCAGTGTTAATTATTCCCTTTTAGAACTCCACCGTGGTCTCATCCAGCACCGGCCACATGGTAGTGGCCTAATTAACTACTTTTTGGTGAATGGATGAATAAATAAATGCATGGTCTCTGGAAAGCAGGAAAAATTGGGGATGGGGGGAGTGCAGTGTGAACACAACTCCTCTAAATAGTTTCCAAGCACGGGGTGCAGCTTTCTGAGTTCTCCACCATCCCCATCAGAAAGCCCATGCACTTCAGTGAGGGCCATATGGTGAGAAAACACCGCATCTGGGCTTGGAACAGCTCGTTAACAGTATCTGGGGTGCTCAGAGCAGCCGTGACATCAGCGTCAACACACAGTCCTGAAGCGAGAATCATTCCGCGAGATCACACAGCTGCTCTCGCAGCCCGAATGTTTAGGAGACTCTACCCAAATCCTGTGGCCCACCCCCACTCCCATCCCACTGCCAAAGCGCACACATACACAAGTGTGTGTGTGTGTGTGTGTGTGTGTGTGTATGTTTAGGAGACTCTACCCAAATCCTGTGGCCCACCCCCCCACTCCCATCCCACTGCCAAAGCGCACACATACACAAGTGTGTGTGTGTGTGTGTGTGTATGTTTAGGGAGACTCTACCCAAATCCTGTGGCCCACCCCACTCCCATCCCACAAGCGCCACAACCAAGTGTGTGTGTGTGCTGGGGGTGGGGGCTTTCCTGAGTACAATCCCACATGCACGTCGGACTGGGGTTCTTGGAGGAAACAACCAGAATAATATTACACATAATGAATCAGATTATAGTTTTCCTAACATTTTCTGAGTGTTTGTTCGTTTGTAGTGCAGAGGTTAAGTGCAGATACCCAATCTCTTAGCAGTTCTGGGTTGTGGGTTCTACAGTACAGTTGGGGCCCTAGGCTCCAGAAACGTCATGCTGGGATCAAATTTTAGCTATGTGACTTTTGGAAAATTACCTAACTCAGGTCATTTGTCATAATATCCTTATCAGGAAAATAGGCATTAAGCAAATAATTACCATTTCATAATGATTTTAAGAAAGTTATATGAGAGCATCTTACATGTGTCAGGCTCCTGATACATGTGTTGTCTATTTTTAAAACATGTGCTTAAGAATTTTATTTTGGGGGAAGATTTATGCAGTTGACAGTGGATCTCAGAGTTCACTCCTAACTCTGTGCTCCAGAATCACTCCTGGTGAGCAAAGGGGGCATTAAGGCTGATGGGGACAGAACCCAAGGTGGATGCATTCAAGATAACATACCCACTGTACTATCTCTCTAGTCCCAAAAATATTGTCTTACAAATTTTCTCCACTCAGAAATCAGAAAACTGAGGCCCAGAGAAATTGATTCATTTACTTTAAGTCACAAGAAGTGGAGAGGAATTAATTTCATGTATGAGTTTCAGACTGACTCTGGCTCTTTGCCCATGCTTAACCAGTCTCAGCATAACCCAGCACAGATGTGACTGACCCAAGGTCACTTTACCAGGAGGTGGCAAAGTTGCACCTTCAAATGAGAATCATTATGTGTTGCAAAGGTGGTCTGTCACTAGCTCACCACTGGGGAGTTACAAAACCCCAGGCTAGAATTCCCAGAAATCTTGCCAGATCAAGCTACATCTTTCAATTTGTGCTATGTCTCTCTTGGGGCTCCTCAATTGAAGCAAATGGAACCATCATGAATGCCAAGGGAGTGAGCAATCACCAGTGTGAGATATAAAGTGTCCATTCTCCCCGGAAGGGTCAGCTGCACAGCTTGCCTTTGGCTTGCCTGAATTAGAGGTACACGGATGCCTCAGCTTTTCCCAAATGCATTATCTGGAGGAGCAAATGGTGCATAAATTAGTAATATTTTCTGAGTCCTCTTGATGAACTGTAACCCCCTGGGAATGTGGTTTAGGGCAAGGGCAGAAGATGAGGCCATTTCCTCTGCACAGAGGGAAGAAAATTAGAAATTCAGTCGAGCACTTGCAACTTGCCAAGGTCCAAGCAAGGCGGTTTCATGTGTTATACTGCTTACGCCTCACTTGTACACCAGACAGTAAATGGAGTCTATTACATGTGACATGGAAACTGAAGGCCTGAGGAAGCAATGACCCCAGTCCAAGGACACATGGTGAGACTGTTCTTTGCCCAGTTCTGTTCGAAAGTTTACGTGATGATCACACTCCATGTAATGCATGACTGAGTCCCTGCAGGTGAAAGACCAGTCGTTGGGAAGCTACATTTCTCATCTAAAGAGCAGAAGAAAGCAGCCTAAGCTTGGGGCTGTGTGAGTATCAGCTAAGGAGAAGGCTGAAGGAGAAGGCTAAGGAGAAGGGACTCAGAGTTACAGCTCAGGCTTCACAACCAACTAACTTAAAGAGGCCAGGGACTGCCCTTCTCTCTGGACCCAATGAAATGGCTTTGTTAAGAGCCAGGCAATAATACAGTGAACAGGGTGCTTGTCTTGCATACAGCCATTCTAGGTTTGATTCCTAACATTCCATATGGTTCCTGAAATCTGCTAGGAGTGATTCCTGAAGCAAAGCTAAGAGTAACCCATGAATACTGCAAAGGGTTGCTCAAAACCAAAAGAAAAATATAATAAGGGCTCTGTTATTACTGATTCCTCATTAATTCATGTAAGTGCTTTTATGTATCAGGTGTCAGGTACATTTTGATGGTACCTGCCCTTTAAGAACTGGCAGGTAGAGGCTGGAGCAATAGTACAGTGGGTAAGGCATTTGCCGTAAATGTGGACAACCTGGGTTCAATTCCAGGCATTCCATATGATCTCCTGTGCACTGATAGCAGTAATTTCTGATGCAGAGCCAGGAGTAAACCATGAGCATCCCCTTGTGACCCAAAAAGCAAAAAAAAACAAAAAACCGGCAGGTACTGTGAAGGAAAGAGCACGGTATCAATTCCACTTTATAGCAGATCTATAGTTTAAGCAGGACATCTCTGCAGTGGACAAGGGTTTCTTCTCAAACAAAATCATATCTGCTAAGTCTTCTGTGTTCTCACAAACCTCTGAAAGGGAGGAGGATGGAGAAATGTGTGGGGCAGAAGACAGAAGAAGAGGACAGTGAGAAAACAAAGGATGAAGGAGAAAAAAGCCAAAAGGAAGGCTGAGAGAAACAGGAGTTGGGCATTGTTCACAGAAATTGTTGGCTGGGAAAAAAGAGGGAGATGTCACGGGACTGAACTGCGGGCTTGGGGAAAGCAAGTCCAGGTGGGGGGGTGATTTTCTGGTTTAAAGTTGGACTGAGGCAGGTACAGGTTCTTTAGGATTAGAGGCTTATGGTGCTTTAGGTCAAAGATATTTCACAGAGGAGGTAGGGGATTAGTCCTGTGGAAGCTGGTGAAGTATGCGGTCCACATTTCCCATGTTATTAATGACTGAGCCTCAGAGAAGAGCCTTGTCTAAGAGCATAGCTCACAGGTGTAGGTTGGAGCCTGAAACCAAGCTGAGTTGTGATCTTACCCACTATTCAGGGAGATATCTCAGAGAAGGTCCAGTGTGGAGCTGGAGGGCCAGAGTGATAGTACAATGGGCAGGGCATGCTACCAACCCTGGTTTGATTCCTGGCATCCTATAATCCTCCATTCCCTGAGAACATAGTCAGGAATAAGTCATGAGCACAGTCAGGTGTGGTCCAAAGGCCAAAAATAAACCCCCTGAAAATAAAATGTACCAGAGATGAAAAATGGAGGGAATGGGATAGTGGCCCAGTGTAGAGAAGTGAAGGCTCAACATATTTTGTTACTGAGAAGAGCCCTGATATGAACAGACATGAAAGCGGATAAGGCTGCGAGGCTCATTCTCGGTTGAGGGCAGGAGTGGAATCATGAGCACAATATTTGGGAACTTCCTGCATAATGATACTGGCATTGGGATAATGATATGGCATTGGGAACACTGGGGACAGAGAAAAGGCCTGAGGAGCGGAGAGGGGAGTTGAGAGCACCCAAGAGAACAGAATGTAGCTGGATCATAGGTTCAAACTAAGGGTTTTTGAAAACATATTAAGATTTTTTTTCTTGGTTTTGGCCTCCAGAGACTCATCTAGAAAAAGAAAGGCAGGGGAATTCCAGGATCTTCACCCTCCCTGAGTCACTGCCTCCCTGAGTCTCGTATCCAAGGACTGTTGCTAGTTCTTTCTTCTTAGGATGTAGAGAGTTTTCACCCGCAGGTAGGAAGAGCAATAGAGTGGGCCAGGAGACTATTTCATGGACTTAACAAGAACTCAGCGTGGTAGATTTTGGTGAATAACTCCACTGAGAGAGAGAGAGAAGAAGCCATGTTTCCTGGTTCCAGGCTTAACTCTATTTATCAAACTCACACCCAGTCTTGCAGGGCAGGTGATTTTGTGTTGGTGGGTGGGAATTACAGGACTGCATGACAGGATGATGAAGTAGCATCCTAACCTCTATCCCTAACATTCCATAGCATCCCTGTACAATTGTAATTTTAAAAAAAGGACAACAGACACTTCCAAATGCCGTTTGGGGGCTCAAAATCACATCCTCACTCCAGTTTAGTCACTTGTGGAAACAAGTTGGACTGACATCTGGGCACATATCATAGACAGGTCTTAGAGAAGTTGCTTAAATTTTCTGTGCTCTTGCTGTTATATCTGACATGACAGATGATGGGAAAATTATGATAATACCTCGGAAGCTTATACTAAAAAATTAAATGGGTTAATACCTACATGGTCTTTACAGTCTGATAGACGATAAACACTGCTTTAAGTGGTTGCTGTATTTACTGTGGCTTTTAGGCCAGAAACAATTAATCTGCTATTAATCGTCAAGTTGTCCCAATAGCTGGAATGGCAAAATCTCAGATGATTGAACACAATTACTGGATTCAGTAAAACTGAATGTGATCTATAGATTCTGCCCCATTGCTTGTGAGGTGGATTCTCTGGACTGAGTCTTTAATAAAGACCTTCTGGTCACACTTGGCACAGAAGGAACATGACTACCACAAAAGTCATCAACCAGCTTGAGAAGGGCTCTAAGAGGGTTCAGAGGCCAGAGAAATATTATAGTAGATAGGGCATTTGCCTTGCATGCAGCTGGCTTGGGTTCTATCCCCAGCATCCCACATTCTGCCCCGAGTTCTGTCAGTAGTGGTTCCTGAGTACAGAGCCAGGAGAAAACCCTGAGTATCACTGGGTATGAACCAAAAAGCAAAAGAGAAAAAAGGGTCAGATGTGGCATGGAGTAAGGGAGTAAAGAACTTCTGTTCAAGCTTGCTACATGGGTTTCAACGTGTCAGAAAATAGAAATCTTTCTTGAAACTCAAATATCGAAGAGTACTTCATCTGATTGACACAAGAAAACCCTCACAAGATATTAAATTGGAGTATTAGCTGAACTTGGTGGCTATAATTTGAAAGGACGAAAATGTCAAAACAAT
Source organism: Cryptotis parvus (assembly GCA_021461705.1). NCBI lineage: Eukaryota > Metazoa > Chordata > Mammalia > Eulipotyphla > Soricidae > Cryptotis > Cryptotis parvus. The sequence continues at coordinate 276,648 of JAJIBD010022680.1, read as the reverse complement.
ATACAGGGGCCAGATATATATTTAAGGGCTCTGTCAGGTTCATGGACCACAATGATCAGAATGGAAGGCTCATGAATTTTTGAGGTTAGGTCTTAGGTCAAGTTAACACTCATCTTGGTGATATATGAAGAAGCCCAGATTGTGAATGGACAGGAAGACAATGAGGAGTGGGCGAAACTCTGAGTATTTACATAGATGTTGGAAATGATGGGTTGACTACCCTTCTGGGTGTAATGGGGAGAAGAATGGAATTATTTTCATGATATTACTGATGATCTTGTTAAAAGTAAAGCAAATAATGAATTTCTCAAGATATATCACGGACAAGTAAGCTAAGTGCGACAATTAGAATGGAAGGAATGGGAGTGAAGATAGACGGTTGGCAACTGAACCACCTCTGCTTCACTGATGACATCGTTCTAATAACACCAAACATTAGCCGAGAGCGGCACAAATGATGGCTGACTTTGACTGAGAATTTGGAAAGATAGGTCTACAGCTGAATCTCAGCAAAACTATGTTCATGAAAATGAACTAGTTCCAGAGGTCCCATTCACTCTCAATAGAACAAACATCTCTAAATGCAGCAGTTATGTCTACCTAGGTCGAGAAGTCAACATGATGAAAGACCTAAAACCTGAGCTGGGCAGGAGGAAGAGAGCAGCATGGAATGCCTTCAAAGGCATCGAAGAAATAGCTAAAAGGACAAAGAACCTCTGGCTCCGGGCACATCTCTTCGACTCCACAGTTCTCACTGCATTAACATACGCCTCAGAGACCTGGGCCCTACAGAAGCAGGATGAGAATGCTACTTGGGTTTCCCAAAGAGGAATCGAGAGAGCTATGCTTGGAATATCACGCCTCACTCAAGTGAAAGAAGGAATCTGGAGCTCCAACCCAGTCACTATTCCAGATTCAGGGAGGCTGTCTCATTTGCCAAGGCATCGAAAATCAGATGGGCTGGACATGTAATGCGATTTGGAGACGACCACTGGACTAGAGCCGTTACTGACTGGATCCCATGGGATGTCAAAAGATCATGTGGCCGCCCACCTACAAGATGGTCAGACTTCTTTGTCAAGACCCTAAATGAATGGTTTGAGGCTCTTTGTATTCCTGAAGCAACCAGATGCCATTGGTCTACACTGGCACTTGTTAGGGTCAAATGGAAATATTACTGGCGCCCGCTCGAGCAAATCGACAAATAATGGGATGTCAAGTTTTCAAGTGATATCACAGAAAAGTAAGCTAAGTGTCCAGGATATCAGTAATACCACAGTCAGAAGGAAAGAAGGAGAAATAAGTCTTCATTCCAGTTTGAAAAGAGAGAGGTATAATGCAATGTTTATTGCACTTTTCAGAGAACCCCAAAGGTTATGAACCATTTGAAATGAAACTTTCTCAAATGATCAAAAAAAGAAAGATACAGCCTATCCCATTTGGAAATTTCTTTGTGATCACAGGAATGTTACAAGATAGATAAAAAGGGGGAATGCTCTTTTTAAAAACTAGGGGCCTGGGGCCAGAGTGATATAGTGCAGAAGGTAGGGTAGGGTTTTCCTTGCAGGAGGCTGACCAATATCCCATATGGTCCCCTGAGTAACCCCCAGGAGTAACTCCTGAGTTCAGAGCCAGGAATAACACCTGAGCATGGTCAGATGTGACCCAAAAACAAAAAAGAAAAAGAAAAAAATATGGACCTCACTCAGGTGCTCTGGGGCCAGACAGTGCTGGGTTGGAACTGAGGGCCTTGTGCAGGGTAGACATATGCTCTACTGGGGGGACCATCTCCCACGTCCCCATTTTCAGCTCTATCACACACGGAGTCACAGATTTTTAAAACTGGCTTTTGCTTTCCCAGTGATGATAAAGAGAAACACATTTTTTTTCTGTCCACTAATGGTACTTTCCGTCCCTGGTTAGTCTGATTATTATATTAAGATCCCTACTTCCATGTCCTTGCATCATTTTTGCCAGCAAAACCTCCCCTGAAGGATTCGTGGCATATGTAACTCAGAAGTCAGGGTGTGCTGGTGCAATTAGCGCCCTCTGAGGGTGGAGAGGTGCCAGCTATCACAGGAAGTTCCAGGCCTTCACTCTTGTGCCCTTAAAGTATTTGCTTTCTGGGTCACACCCAGGCATGCTCAGAGATTCCTCCTGGCTCTGCACTCAGGAATTACTCCTGGTGGTGTTCGGGACTATCGGGATGCCAGGGATCGAACCCGGGTTGACATGTGCAAGGCAAATGCCTTCCCCACTGTACTATTGCTCTGGCACCCTTATTTCCATATTGCTTATACTAAGCATGTTTTCCTCTGTGGGATCTGACTTATGAGACCAAGGCCACTTATTCAACTATTATAAATTTATTATTTTATATTTCCTATATCAGAATTATGGGCAATTATGTCATGTTTCTACATGAGAGAAAACCAAGGTCACTTCGGTTTTTGTTTTTATTTTGACCTTTTGGGTCACACCAGCAGCTCTGCACTCAGGAATTACTCCCATGCGATGCTTGGGGGACCATATGGGATACCAGGGATAGAACCTGGATTGGCTGCATGTAAGGCAAATTCCTTACCTACTGTACTATCGCTCTAGCCCCAAACCTTTTATTTTTTTTCTTTTTGAGTACATCCGGTGGTGCCCAGTGGTTACTCCTGGCTCTGCACTCAGGAATTACTCTTGGCAGCAGTTCTCGGTGGACCATATGGGATGCTGGGGATCGAATCCAGATTGGAGGAATGTGAGGCGAATGCCCTACCCGCTGTACCATCTTTCCGGCCCCAATCATATTTTTGATCCTCAGTTCCACCCTTCGCTGAGCATGGAGAACATCCATGACACACACACACACACACACACACACACACACACACACACACACCAACCCCCTCCTAAGATAGTAGGCACCCTGGCACACCAACCCCCTCCTAAGATAGTAGACACCCTGGCTCAAACCAGGATAGATAAATGCACTTGTTTTTGTTGTGGTGGTTGCTATTGCTCATGTAGGACAGCAAGAGTGGTTGCAAATCTGTTGAGCGAGGCAAGAATAGCCAAGCTCAAATTCTGATTAAACAGGACACTTAGAGGTGTCCCTACACTCCTCCAAGGCATTCATCTCAATGATGACTCTACTTGGTGACAATTAGATGATTTCTCCTTGACACTCATAGAAGCCCAAACATCTGAAATACCTCCTTGCTGGACGGAGCTCAGTCACTTCTGAGGCCCAGACTTCACATTACACAAATGATAGGCTATATTTGTTTGCTTTATTTGTTTCTCTTTGTTGTCCCTGACTTTTCTCAGAGTGATCTTTCATCTTGAGCATCAATAGACCACCATATGACTGAAATTTACTTCTTCATATGGTTGCATTTAGAAAACACATATGGACAGAATGCAAAGATGAATTCAGCACTCCTTTAAAACAAATTTGAGGTTGAGTCATCACCACTGAATCTACATTTTTTGAGAGGATCCATGTGTATGTGTGTGCATGTATTTATATGAAATATTTTTATCGACATAGTTTATACACAATGCTTGATGTCTATAGGGCAATGGAAATCCATTGCAATCATTCTCAGGCACACAGGTAGAGAAGCGCTGTTCTAAAACCCAAATCACTACATGGAGGATGACCATAGGGGGTATAGAATGAAGGATGAATGGTGCTCCGATAGAGAATCTCTGTATCAGGTTTTGTGTGCCTGAGAAACTATACCGTGTTGGGTAACTGATATGTGGAGATTATTTGTTAATAATTAGATTTTTCCTTGACTAAAGCAAAGTATTTTATTTTTATTTTTTTAAGTATTTTATTATACCACCGTGAGATATACAAATAAAAGCAAGTGTATTTTAGTGTATCATGTACAACTTAAATAAAAATGGAAAAATTATTTATAAAACAAACAAATCACCCCTGCCTATAGTCTCTATTCTTACAGAGCCTTTCCCTGATAGAGGATGAAGAAGGCTCTAGAACCTGCCCCCAACCGAGTCCTTTACCTGGGATGCCTTTAGCTTAGTCCACCTTCCTCTTGAGTCACTCACACATTCTGATGGTGGCCTGTAACCGGTTGCTTACAAGTTTACCATTTGTGGTTCATGTTTGTGAACTTCGGTATTCTGCCCGCTTGAATAAAAGCTGTCCACATTACTCCTGCTGCACTGACACTCTTGTATTCCTTTGGGATCCAGCCTCTGCCACCTGGCTCTGAGGGCTTTTGTGAAACATATTGAATCAAATGATACTTATTTCATCTCCCTATATAAAATGGGGATCACATGCAAGACGAATGCCAGCATGTTTTGGGAAAACAGAAGCATGTGGTTGATGGAGTTGCTTAGATACTCAATGTATGTGTCCCTACAAATGCACACATTAAATCTTAATGGTCATAGTGATGGGGTAGGGAGTTAGGGAGATGAATAGTCATAGGTATGGAGCCCTTCTGATGGGATTCGTGCCCTTAGAGGAGAGACTCTGGGAGCTCTCAAGAGGAGACAGGGAAAGATGAGTATCTGAAGTGGTCCTCAATGGGTCTAAGTCTGTTCATGCCTCTATCTTGAAATTCTCAGGCTTAGAACCATGAGAAATTTGTGTCCTATTTCAGCCCACCAAGTCTGCTATTGTTTGTTCCAGTTCCCCAAATACTAAGATGTACTTTCACAGAGTGACTAAAAAGGAATGTCTGCTCCATCTTGGCATTGGATATTACTTTACTGCTGTTATGTGGGAAAACTTCCCAAGTAGTGAATTCCTGAAGATGCATTTCTGTCTTAGAACCTGTGATGCTGGTCGGATCCTTACCATTGGCTTCACATGCATCCTTAAAGTAAAAGTTTCTTTTAATAATAATTTCTACATTTCTTGTTTCATATCCCAGGATCTGGTCAGTTAGACAGATCAAGTTCATACAAACACACTTAATGCTTTTTTGGTGAAAGGGTTGCTCAGGTAAACTTGTATAATGCCCAAGGACTTGAGAAATAAGCCAGCCAAGATGAAAACATCTATCTCTATGAAAAATAGGTGGGCAAGTTGCTGGATCCCCATGGCCATGTTGCCCATGGCCACACACAATCTTTTGAGTTTTGTTTCAGTTGAGATTTTGTGTAAATGAAAACATGTATGTCGATTATAGATTAAAGCCCAGAAGGCCCATTTTCCCCTACATTTGGTCAGGATAGCAGAAAAATCACTGTATCACTGTCTTCCCATTGTTCATCGATTTGCTTGAGTGGGCACTAGTAATATCTCCATTAGTCCTGTCACAAGCAAGTGTAACCCAAGGGCATCTGCTTGCTCCAGGGACAGGAGGAGCCCGAAACCATTCTTCAGGTCATGGAACTGAGGTCCATAATTGTTACTAGTTTTTGGCATAACAAGTAAATAAAACACAGGTAGCTTGCCAGGCTTTGCCGTATAGGTGGTATAGTCTCAGTAGAAGGTTCTCATCTCGAGCATTTACTGATGAAACTTAAAGGGGGAAGATCAGGTTTTCTCTTGGATGGAGCTCTGAGGAACTATGGAGTCTGGATGTTGAGACTGACTTACTGCATGGTGTGTGGTTTGCTCTGGCTTCTTGTAAGGCTTACTGGCATCAGTTAGAACCTGTCTAGAACTGTATACAATGTATAAATGTGAAAGATCTTGGGAAGGACCTTATCCTAAAATCAGCATTCTCTAAGAATATTGCCAAGGGAGCTGTGGGTCTGGCGTGGGTGGGTCTCTCTCTTCCGGGGCAACTGGCATGGAAGGTGGAGGAAATGGCAGGGCCCAAAACTCTACTCCAAGTCTGGCCAGTGTGGTCTCTTCCCCTCACCCCTCGGAGAGCAAACTCTTGGAGCAATGTTGGACTCGGCCAGGGGCTGGCTGAGCCCCTTACCAGGAGGTCAGCTCCATGGGTTGCTTCCACATGGGGCCAGCCAAGCAGCGCAGCTGTGGGTCTGAAGTGGATCAGCAGAACAATCCTTTTTACAAAATATACAGGGCAGTAGCCTCTAATTTGTCCTTGAGACATTTCTTCCATAAAGCTGTATCTCCAAATCAAGCTTTCTAGCTTCAAAAAATATAAACTACAATCATAGATTAATTAGTACATCCCATTACATCCCATCATGCCTGTATTTAGACATGACTTTCACAGCTTGGGCCCCCAATAAAAGCAAACAGATTTCAAACCAATCAGTCTGATCGCATAACATATGGAGAAATGACAAATAGATTAGAAAGAACATGAGCACACACCTAGAGAGACCCATACAACAGCACAGCATGAAGGTGGAAAAATATTCTATAATCAGATACTCACATGTCCCAGTTGTTTAGAAACCGTCTCTTTGTCTCTTTCACTCTCTCTGACACACATAAAATACACACACACACTTAATTCTCTGATCTTCCAACAACTGTCTTCTCATTATTCAAATTTTGATCAAACATCATCAACCTAGTAATTTCATTCTCCACACACCCCTTCTAAAGTTACTCTCCTTCACAACAGCCTTTTCCATACACTTCACAGTGATTATTATTATAAATTACCCTGTTTATGTGTTAATTTTCTTATGTATAACCTGCCTGTTCTAAAAAAATATGAGATCCGAAGAAGAAAGAAGCGACAGGAGACAGCCTTGCATATGTGAGGCTGAGTTGAATCCCCTGTGTTGCCACATGTGCAGAGGGTGATCTTGGCAGCCCTGTGACCTGAAAATCCCCACGTTATGAGATTTATGGCAACACAGCAGCTAGATGTGTCCAGGCATGGCAACTAAGGGGTTGAAGCCCTGGTGAGCACCATGAATAAAAACATGTGCAAGCACTCGGCTGGGATGTAGTCACTAGCAAGCACAAGTAAACACTTGAGCCCCACAATCAGTGTATGTGTATGTGATCCCTGTTCACTGAAATGGAAACAACAGAGGTAAAGGGCCGTGGGGTAAATATAGGAGAAAGATGATTTGCCACTTAGCTCCATAGCTGTATCCCCTGTACCTCATAAAGCACGAGAATCATCTAGGTATCAATGTATATTTACTAAATGAAGAGAAAATGGAAAGTAGAGAGTCATTGGAAGGAAAGGGAAGGAGCATAATGTTTCTCTTCCTGTCAACCTGGCTTTTACTCATTCCCAATCTTCCTAAATCCTAAATCCTAACAGCCACCCCATTGTTCAGCCCCAGTGCTGAAAGACTTCATTGATTCCTTCTTTCACTTTTCCATAGAAATCTGATTATGTAGGAAATCCTGCCTGTGGCCTCTGTTTCTAAACAGTTACCCCTTTCCATAATTCATGGTGCCCTCACACTGTGTTAGTCTTCAGCACTGTCCTCTAGCTCTGGCCACCAAACCCAGTGTTGTCTTCTTTACATGCACCATCCACATGGACCAAGAGGGAGATTTTTTAAGCTTGTAGTAGTCAAAGGGAGGCAGCAGAGTATGGAGCCCTCAGCCAGCCACCTAGATCCAGTTTCTACATGTTTTCTTCTGCTTGTAATATGACATACATGGATTGAACCTCTGTACATTGGTTTTCCCACCCCTAAATAGAAGTTTCAGTGATAATAAAAACATTCCATTGGCACTACTGTGGTGTAAATATTTCATTATATATAAAACTCACTTGATCAATCTACTTAGAGGCCAGAAATGGCTCAAATGCCATTTCCGAACAGGTTCAGTCTCTACAGTGCCAACTGAGACCTACAAGCAATGCACTGAAAGTAGCTCTTCAGGAGCTCCTTCAGGTCCACCATGCGGACCCCCAAATAAATAAACAGGTCTACTTCACCTTTAGCTATTATTATAATCATAGTAATCATTGCTGTATAGTTCCCCTGCTTAAATACTTCAAGTAATTTTCCCTAAATTAAAAAAGTAACCCTTTCTCATGATACAAGCTTTTATATATTTTCTGAACTCAAGCCCAATTTTATGAAAATCCCACAATACTGATATTTCTTCATCTACACTCCAAATTTATTCCTTTCTCTCATTTGCTCTTTATTCATTCACAAATGGACTTTTTTGCATAGCTGTGCAAATATTTGCCAAGTTGGTTGTTTATCATCAGGTTTTATATTAAATGTCTGGTTCTGTGCTGTCCAATATAGAAGCCACAAGAAGCTATTTAACTTTTAATGAATGATAATTAAATAAAATTAATGATTTAATTCATTAGTAGCCATATTTCAAATTCTATACAGCAAAAATGATTCATGCTCCTGTGATGGAGATACAAACACAGTAGAGTCCATTATTACAAAATTTCTATTGGGTAATATTTGACCATCAGCTATTCTTTTTGTTGGGAGGCTCAGAGGGACATCCAAACTCAGTGGTGCTCAGAACTTACTACTGACTCTGGGTTCAAAGATTATTCTTGATAGTGCACTGAGGACCATATGCAGTGCTAAGGATTGAACTAGTTAACCACATGCACGGCAAAAGCCTTACTTAAATTCCTATATTATATCCCTGGCCCCAGCCATACATGTTTTTATGATGTTTACATAGCACTTAAAAGTCATTTCTCAGGGAACTCAAAGTGGAATAGTAATTGGTGGAGCATTGAGAATAGTATGGAGATCCCCTAAAAACATAAAAAGATAAAATGAGGCATGCTAAAAACAATATGGAGACTTCCTGAAAACATAAAAATAGAAATTCTATACAACCCAGTTATCTCACTTGTGGGAGTTTACCTGAAGGATATGAGAACATAGATTTGAAGGGATAGATAGATAGATAGATAGATAGATAGATAGATAGATAGATAGATAGATAGATAGATATAGATAGATAGATAGATATAACCTATTTGTTTATTTTAGCATTGTTTAAAATTTCTAAAAGTTGAATACAATCAAAGTATACAGCTACAGATGATAGGGTAAAAAGATAAGGTCTAGCTATACATGGAATACTACTCCTTAGCTATTAAAAAAGTAAACTGGCAATTTTACCTGGGAGCACCTGGAAGATATGCTTAGTCAGACGGAGAAAAACAAGTCCTATATCATTTCGCTTGTATGTGGTCCAAACTCAAAACAAATAGATAAACTAAAAAGCAAACACAAGTTCTTAGACATATGACCAAATTGATGTTTAGCACCAGGGAAAGGACTGACATGGGGGCAGCAGGGAAAAGATGATGATGAATGGAAGCTATGGAAGCTAGAAATTTTGTGGTGAAACACAATGTGACCTATGCAGACTTTGATTTATAACACGTGTATCTGGTAACTAGAGAATGTTACAAACCAATGTTAGTTCAACAATATATTTTTAAGTCAAATGAAAGAAGTAATTTTTGTTATTTTGTCAAAAACAACATCTGCTAGAAGTCACTCCTAGCTCTCTGTTTTCATTTCTTTGTTGTATTCCATAACATTGGTCAGGATATAAAATTATTTAATTAACTTACTGTATCAGATGGTTTCCGATGTCTCCTTAACTAGAGTTCAGATCTATGATGGCATAGCTTCATCTAATTCACTAGGTATAATAAAACCTAGACTAGAGAACGATATGTGATAGATGCCTTTATTTTGTCTGCTGTTTAATTTTTATTTTTTACCCTGGCAGTGATCAGTACTCCTGGGCTCAGTGCTCCTGGTAGTGCTCAGTGCTCCTGGCTCTGCACTCAGGGATCACTCCTGGCAGTGCTGAGGGGACCATATGGAGTTCTGGGAATTGAATTCAGGTTGAACATATGCAAGGGAAATGCCTTACCTCCTGGACTTCTGCTCTGGCCCCGAGAAAATAAGAAATGGCTGAATGGCTCCTCTGGATATCCACATACAAACAAACACATGCACACCCAAAGAGACCAGAAGCAGAACAAGAACTCTTAAGATGGGAGTAAGTAGGACACAATCTTTTGCCTACCAGCAAACAAGAAGGTAGAGAAGGAAAACCTACTGAAAAAGTTGATTCTTGCTCTTTGCTACAGTTGAGTGGCAGGAATACTGAATACTGAAAGACCTCTGAATTATATATACACACATGTTATGATATATATATATACAATTTGCATTACCCACCTCTGGCTCTGAAAAGGCAAATCAGACACTAGAGAGGGAATCTGAGTTAAAGATCAATTCCACTGTGTATAAAATCGATGGCTGGATAAAGAAGCTTTGGTACATCTACACAATGGAATACTATGCAGCTGTTAGGAAAAATGAAGTTATAAAATTTGCCTATAAATGGATGGACATGGAGAAGATTATGTTGAGTGAAATTAGCCAGAAGGAGAGAGACAGATACAGAATGATTGCATTTATTTGCATGGCATAAATATATATATGTGCATATTATGATACCAATATCCAAGGTCAAGTGAAACATATATCAGGAGGTCTTGTCAAAGGTAGAAATTATCACAAACGTGTGGGAGTCAGAGGTTAGGTAAGACAGAAAATGGAACAGGGTGCTAATAATTGTCGAGGGTACTAATGCCAACCTAGAACTGAGCATTAAATAGAGGAAAAAGGATACACATGACAACCTTTTAATGTATGTTCTGTAATCCATAGTCTGGAAGGGAAGGAAAAGAGAAAGAGAGAGAAAGGGAAAGAAATAAAGAACATGCCATGGAGGTGGGCTGGGGAAGGGGAGGGAACCGGGGATGTTGGTGGTGGGAGATGGGCACTGGTGGAGGGATGGGTGCTGGAACACTGTATGACCAAAACCCAAACATGAACTTTTTAATTGTATATCTTTTTATTTGTATATCTCACGGTGGTATAATAAAATACTTAAAAAAAAGATCAATTCCAGACTTCATGCTGAAGTTATGGTGAAAAACAAGAGCCACGGCTGTGTAGATCTGTCTGGACCTTCCTCAAACTCAACCATATATCTGAGAACCCATTCTCAGAAAATGAAAGATGAACTTGTGGTCTGTGGCTATAAAACCTGCAGTCTGAACTTGTAACCATTCCTCCATCTACAATTCTTTAGCAAATGAGGCTATCTCCCACTTGGAATTCCTGTACCTGGGAAATTCCACCTTTGTTCTATTTCCACTCCTTAATTATTAGTGGGTGGACTGCATTTCCTGGTCCTTTTTCCTGAAAAACATTCTAGCTCTCCTTTACTATTGATGCTTCCACTGACCCCATAATCCCTAGACAGGGGCAGGGCGGAGCCTCAGGAAGACCCTGTTCAGGAGGTGGAGGGTGTTGCAGGCTGGTGGCTAGGATACATAAAAAAACAGATTTGTCACCTGCTGAAGTCCATCTGCCTGTCACAATTATCCGCAAGAATACAGAAACCATTATGACAATGTGGTTTGGGGAATATTTTTGGAGAAATACTCCCCTTTGCTGTCCTCTTTATACACACCTACCTGCCCTCAAAGAGCAGAGCTGGAAAAGCCAGGTTTGGATTTTGCTGTAAGATCATGCAGAGGCGGGATACTGACCCCACTAATCTTGGATCTCATCTTCTGTCTGGACTCACTCCACCTGATCTACAGACATTTTCGTTTCGTTTTTTTTTTTCTTTTTATTGCAGAGTTAAACTCACATTTTGCATCCTTGGAGAAAAGACTTACTCTTTTCTTATCAAACTATGCGTATGTTTATTTCTTTGGTTGATGTTTGTTCACTTGTTTTTAGGCCATACCTGGCAGCACTCAGGGCTTCTTCCTAGCTCTGCACTCAAGAATCACTTCTGGTGGGGACTGGAGGACTGGGCCAGGGCTGAGCCCAGGTCTGCTGCATGCAAGGCAAGCGCCCTTCCTGCTGTAGTTTCACTCTATCCTCATGGGTATAAGTTCTTAGTAAGCTGAAAACAGGGAACTTTGAGTTGAGGGGTTCTATATCCAGGGAAAGAAAAAGTTTCCCCTTCCAAGGTCAGATGGGTGGCTTCCTGCTCATTCCATTGCTAACTATATACAGAGAGTTTCTTCTCCCCTTACCTGAGTCCCCCATCTGCCTTCATTCCATTGTCATTATTCTCTGAACTTACCCTACCGGCATGGAGCCCTCCGTGAGAGCTGGTCTTGTTTGGAGATGATGGTGTGTGTCCTATGTGGGAGTGTATTGACACCTATAGTATCAGATCCTATGGAGCGTTTCACAATTTAGGGCTTCAACAAAGGTGTTTTTTTTAAATTCCTGATCAACACATACCTCATTTTAAAATAAATGTTGCTGTCTACAGTATACACAAACTACTATTTATTTAGTCAAGACTGTAAAGGATCCTCTAGTTTAAACTCATCCTACATTGTGACAAATCAGGCTTAAGTGAGCAATCTTCATGTGCTCCTCTGCTCGCATTTGGGTCTTTGGCTGGTAGGGCTCTACAGCAGCGGACTTGTGTCATGGTAATGAGTGTCAAAAGGTTTCCTAGATTCAAAAAAAAAAAAAAGGTTTCCTTAGCAGATTCTGGCAGATGCCTCCTGATGGGGGGTATTCTAGCTAATGCCCCCACTCACAGAGGAAGAGAGCACCTCTATCACCTTACCAGCTCTAAGTAGAACAGAATCTATTTATTCTGACCAAGCTAGTAAGTAACCCATGACCAGCCCCAAAAACTCAGTTCCAGTTTGCTGTTTCCCAGGTATCAGGACGCTTCCCTGTTCTGGTTTCCACCTGCTGTGCCTATTTCCATTATTGACCCATGACACCTATGACCTATGTGTAGTCCCCTGACTGCTCAGTTTGACAGTAAGTAAGAAGGGAAAAAGGCCAAAAAGGACTCCCAGGGAAAGTGTGTTCAGTCAGATGAGATTGACCTCCTGCTTTGCCAGATGCCAACACTCTCTTTGACAGGAATTCTGGAGCCCGTGACAGCATAAGAAAGAATGGAGTCTTGTGAACTTTCAGCATTGAGAAATCCTAATGTGAAACTATACATCATATAAACAATTATACATGGAAGTGGATGTGGTTGAGAGAGATGAGAGGAACTCTCACAGTAAGAGAGGAATTCGTTATTCACTAGCAAGATTAATTATTAGAAGTCAGATAGATAGTACAGTGGGTAAGATGCTTGCCTTGCACACAGGTGACCCAGGTAAAATCCCCAGTACTATATATGGTTCCAACCCAATCACCAAGAAAAATATCTGAGAATATTGTTAGGAGAACACTGTCAGAAATGGCCTGAAATCTTATCACAGAGCCCCCTGAACATTACTTGGAGTGACATCCCAAACAAAACACAATAAATATTAACCGATTCCTGAGATAACTCCTAGGTTCAGCTACTCAGTAAGCAATCTGTGTTATGGTCATTGGACAACACCCCCCCCCACACAAAGACACACCCTATCTGAACCTCTCTGAACTGTGTATTAAAAAAATTGTAATTGAAGCTCAGTGAGATACAGTTACAAAAATTATTCATGACTGTGTTTCAGTCATACCATGTTCTAATAACTGTCCCTTCACATTTCCCACCAACAATGTTGCCAATTTCCTTCTATGGCAGGCATTTTTCCTCTCTCTCTCTCTCTCACACACACTCACACTCTTTCCTTTTGGGCATTATGGTTTGCAATGAAGATACTGAAAAGCCTTTACCTACTTTCAACATTTAGTGCTTATCCTGAATGATCATTTCCAACTATTATCGTCATATTGGTCCCTTCTCTATCCTAAAAACCTTCTGCCCTCCACACATTTGTGGCAAGGTTCAAACCATTGACCAGTCCTCCTGGTCTTGTTTTCCCTGGACTTGGGTATTAGTCTCATACTATTTTTTATTATCCCACAAATAAACACAATCATTCTATGTCTGTCCCTCTCTTTCTTATTTCACTCAGCATGATATTCTTCATGTCCATCCATTTATAAGTAAATTTCATGATTTCATTGAGCTTTTAATTTGTAGAGGCTATACCCAGTGATGCCCAGGGAAGGGACACGGTTGATCCAGAGATGCCCTGTGGAGATGCACCACCAGGCACCAAAATTTTGTACTCAGCAGAGGAAACAGGGCATAGATCTTGGGGTTGAAATGTTTCAAGTGTATCAGTGTCAGGAGATGAGATGAGAGAAGCAGTGATGACATGTATTCCTAGTGTTATGAAAAGTTCTTGGAGCTTTGGGGGCAAAAGCTAAGTAGGATGATGCGAATTATCATTCTTAGGAGCACTTTGTTAGCTGTATTAGAATTGACTGAAAAGGACCTAGAGAAGGGAACCTAAGGAATTAATGGCAGCAGTCTAGATCAGGGATAAGAAGGAGGTGTGCTGAGGTGGGGAGTTTTGGGATGTATCTGTGGAAGACAGTAGAATCTGCTGATGGATTATATGATGTTTAATAGTTATAGAGGTTTGGGAAACCTCAAGGTGATAAACCTAGAATACTACAAGAACACAATTGCTTACTGAGTTGTAGTAATGGGAGAAAATCTGGGTATGGAATAAGAAGCTCTATTACAAGCATAGTATGTTTAAGATGCCCAGGGCACAAAAGGTGGAAATGTAGGTAAACATTATGCTCAAGGATAATTCCTGGTGGGCTGGGCTCAGGGGCCCATGTGGGGTGCTGGGGATCGAACCTGGATAGGAAGATGCAAAGAAAGTGCCCTACATGCTGCATTATCTTGCCACCTCCCAAAGCTTCATTTTGATATACAATTAAGGATATTACACTTGCTTTATGATTTATGCATCTGGGGGACCCTCGATGGCCCCAAAGGTAGGGCTTCTGTCTAACGCTCTGAGAAACAACTGTCAAGAGGATATGCAGGAAGATAAAGCAAGAGGCCTATTTTGGGGCCATTCCAGCCAAGAGCACTGTGGCCTGGAAACCCAGGACAGAGCTGATCCCAGTTGAAGAAGATTGGCCATTAAAGACACACGACTAGAGGAGGAAAATGATCCAAAGACTGAGCTCTGAAATACCTCTATTTTGAGTTCATGGGTTGGAAGTGCAGGAGCATGATCTTTCTAGGTCCTGGGCCAGAAGGATGTTTCCTGTCCAGCTTCATGCTGGCCTGCATTCCAGACCTGGGAGACCATGTCAGGGCACTAGTGCTGTGTCTGGTTGCTCCCACCCTTTTCTTCCTCCACCCTGGGATGAATTACTAGCACCCATAAATGTTTGCTTTGGCTCATAAATGCATAATGTCAACCACACAAACCTCAACTGCCTGTAATCGGGACAGGTGCACACGGAGAAAAGACTGTGTGTGTGGAGGATATAAATGATGCTGCTGCCTGAGGTTGCTGCAGGAAAAATGGGACCACCGAAATGGAAACCATAGCCTGTTTTTACTGCCTAAGCAACCTGCCTCCCCTGGTCACCCTGCAATTAGCTGTAAATATTTCATCATTGGTAATTTGTGGAAGGAAATCACAGCACAAGTTTCTTTTTGAGGGTTACTGGTGATCTATCTCATCTGACTGGTTTCAAGTCATATTTAATGCAGTGCTCAGCTTGCCAGGTTTGGTTTCATAGTATAAGTCCCGGGAGACGGGCTGGGGTTGTGAGCAGTGTGTGGAGAAGGGAAATTCTTTGCTTTCCAACAGGCCATACTGGACAGCGACACTCACTGAGCACCATTATTTATTCATTCATTCATTAAGCAATTTCTGCTTGATATCTATCAGAGTCTCGGCTGAGTCTCAGTGACAAAGATCAGTAATACACGCCCTTGTCACCATGGAGTTCACAGCCTATTTGGAAAATCCCTGATAAAACCTAAAACTTATAGAACAAAGACTTGATATTAATATTTACTGAGATCTGACTACGTGTCAGACACTGTTCCACATGCTTTACAATATTAAACTCATTTAACCTTTACAACGATTCTAGAAGGGCAGGAAATTGCTTTTTCCCCAATTTTATGGATAAGGAAACTAAGGCACAGGGCACTTCAATGACTTGCTGGAGGTCACAGTGCTGGAGGGATGCCAATAACCATGCTCCCTATAACCACTATTTTAAGCTATTTGTATGGAAGCACACCCAGCTATGCTCAGGGCTTGCTTTAGACTCTGTGCTCAGGGATAATTCCTAGTGGACTCAGGGGCCCTTGTGGGGTGCTCAGGATTAAACCTGGGTTGGAAGTACACTATCTGCTGTATTATCTCTCCAGCTCCTAAAAAGCTACCTTTTGATATATAATTAAAAGCATAGGATTACTTAGGATTAAACCTCTATTAAACTTGCTCTATGATTTATGCATCTGGGGAACCCCTCAATGGGCCCGAAGGTAGGGTTCTTGTTTAATGCTCTGAGAAATAACTATCCAAGGGGACATGAAGGAGGATAAAGCAAGAGACTGTATTTGGGATCTCTTGCTCTCACATTCCAGCCAAGAGCACTGTGGCCAGGAAACCCAGGAGAGAGATGATATGTTGTTTAAGAGGAGGTGTGGGATTTTGAGGGGTTATTTCTGTGTCCTCGGTTATTCAGGCCACCTCTAGTCCCAACCAGCTTCTATCAGCCCACACAGAGTGATGTCCAGGTTCCTTCCCTGAATGTCAGGACCATTCCTCATGTATGATAGATTCTGGCACATGTGTTCCTGGGGGTGTGGCACATGTCATGGCATGGTGTCTTGTCCCCTTGGTCACTCAGGTTTTCCCTTTGTGGTAGGCAGACAGGTTTGTTCCATTGAACATCCAGTTATGTCATGGGTTGATCAAGGAGATTTTCACTTGGGTTGTTTTAACCAAAACTTATTGGTGTACATGTAGAATGGCTCAGATAACTCTTCTTCAGACAAAGAAACACTCTCCTCCAGCAAAGCTACTTCCTCCTTCCTCTGCTTCGACCACTACTGACTCTTTGGCCTTAGTCTTAGGCGTGCCTACACACCAGTGGTTGACCACCTTGTTTGGTGATAGTTATTTAAGGCTGAAGCTTGGAAACCTAATTTGTGACTGGGAAGTGGTGAAGGTCACACTCGGCTAAGGGGAGAGATATATGCCTTTGAATCTTGTAGACTCGGAGCTTGTAGACAGAGGTTCTCTGGCTTCTGGAGTCTGAATTCCTCCAGTGGGCATGCAGAAGACTCCAGCACCATAAGTTGTGGTACTGGTGCAAACAGAAGGGTAGAGACAAGATCAGTGAAGAAAAGGAGAACTTAATTGTTGTGCACCCCTGGGTGGGCTCTACTGACATCTGGTGAGGTTGGGGCAGGGCCACACCTGGAAGAAACTCAGTGGAGTTTTATAAGTCTCTCTCAGGCAGGAAGACGAAAGACAGAATGGTTTCTCGGGCAGGAGGGGCCAAACTCCCTCCCTCCTAGTCAGAAGGGAGTTGGCTGGTGTGATTGCTCTAAAGTTCCTTTATCCACAGGGGGCGGTAGAATGTCTGGTAGGATGCAGTCTGGTCCTCTGTGTGTGGAGAGAGGGCAGCATGATCCTGAACAAACCTTCCAAGCACCAGGCAGGACTCACAGCCTGGATACCAACCATCTTTGAGATGAAGACCTCAGAAAGCTCCACAGAGTAGCCAGCACCACAAAGGTACCGAGAGTGCAGCAGCTTCTTTTTGCTCAGTAAAACTGGTTTGATCAACAGAGGCAAGAGAGAAGAGACAAGAGGACAGGATGTCGAGATTACATGAGTGAGATCTGCCAGGAGGAAGCTGCAGATCTGAGCACAGGGTGCCTGATGTTAGGCTCAGCAGGGTGGTATACATCTTGCTGTTCTCCAGGACACCCTACCACTAGCTTCCCAGAAGGCCAGCACAAATCCTGGCTACTTTCTGTTGAGTGCAAGGCCCAGACCTTCTTTAGGAACAGTTCATTATTGATGTTAGCTCTTTTTTGGACCTGCTTCCAATGACACTTTATTACTATTTTAAAAACAATTATTGTGGCACTATAATACACAAAACGATTCATAACTGAGTTTCAGACATACAATGTTCCAACACTAATCTGTCCCAGTGTCAGAGTCCCTCCACCTGTGTGGAGCATCCCTCCACCCTCCACCCATGTAACCGTCCCTCCACCTGAGGCTCCAGGCTTCTTCTCACACCCCAGCCTGCCTCCTTGACAGCCTCATTGTTTGCATTTTGTTGTGTTTATACATTGTGGTTTACAATGTTGTTCAAGGTAAGTCTTCATGCATAACACAACCCAGTGCTTCTCTATTCCCCAGAGTGTCCACTTCACCTCAACATCCCCTTAAAACCCCTCTCCCCATGGGAGCTTCTACTGAAAATCTGTCCTCAGTTTCTATTGCTTTTGCATATTTCTTATTCCCCGGCATTGTTTATTTATGTTCCACTGACGAGAGATCACTCAGTGTCTGTCCCTTCTGAGCAGCTTCGCTCAGCATCCCTCCACATCCCTCCACAAGGCAGCAAACTGCAGGCTTTAGCTTTTCGTACAGCTGAGCAATATGCCATTGTGTAGATATGCTCCATAGTTTCTTTATCCAATCTCTGTTCTTCGACACTTGGGTTGTTCCCAGATTTTGGCAATTGTGGATAGTGCTGCAAGAACAAAGGAGTGCAAATGTCCTTTCTGAAAAAAAAATTCTCTGAATCCGTAGGTAAAACACCCAGTATGGGTTCTTCTGGGTCACATGAAAGGGTGATTCCTAGTTTGTAGATGACTGTCTATTTTTTTCCCCAAAAGGTTAGATTAGTTTGACATTTCTACTGGCTGTGACTGAGGGTCTCTCCCCCTCCCAATCCTCTCCAACACGGTTTATTTTTATTCTTTTAGATATATGTCAATCTCACTGGTGTAAGATGATGTCTCACTGTTGTTTTGATTTGCATTTCCTGATGATAAGTAATGTAGAGTATTTTCCACATACCTATTTTCCAAGTAAATGCCTTCTTTGAGAAAAGGAGCTGTACTTTTTATTTCTATTATTGTTTAAAGATATCACACAGCCTGGTAATGAAAGAGGAATCCTCAGCTTCCCCTAGCCAGCTGCTGTAAGTATTTCAACACCCCTATTTTTTTTGCTGGCCAATGCTATATTTTTTATTTTAAAATTTTTATTATACCACTGTGAGATATACAATTACAAAGATGCCTATGTTTGGGTGTCAGTCATACCATGTTTCAGCACCCATCCCTCCACCAGTGCCCATTTTACCCCACCAATGTCCCCTGATTTCCCCTCCCCTCCACCAGCCTGCCTCTATGGTAGGCACTTTACCTCTCTCTCTCTCTCTCTCTCTTTCTCTCTCTCTCTCTCTTTCTCTCTCCCACACATTGTGGCTCCCAATACATAATTTAGAGATTATCATGAATATCCCTTTTCCTACATTCAATGTTCAGTTCTAGGTTGGTATTAACATTTCAAGTAATTGTTAGCATATTGTTCCCTTCTCTGTCTTACTTAAACTCTGACTCCACACACTTGCAGTAGAATTCACCCACTGACAAGACCTCCTGAACCATATTATGCCTGACCCTGGATCATATTTTTATAACCCTGCAATAAATGCAGTCATTCTATATCTGTCCTTTGCCCTCTGGCTACTTTCAATCAGCATGATCCTCTCCATGTCCATCCATTTATAGGCAAATTCCATAACTACATTATTCCTAACAGCTGCATAGTATTCCATTGTGTAGATGTAGCACGTTCTTATCCAGTTGTCTGTTCTTGGGCACTCTGGTTGTTTCCAGATTCTTGTTGTTGTGATTAGTGGTGCTATGAACATGGAAGTGTAGATTGTGTTTCTGCTGTGTTTTTGGCTTCCCAGGGTATACTCCCAGGAGTGGTATGGCTGGGTCAAATGGGAGTGCAATTTCTAGTTTTTGGAGGAATGTCCATATTGTTTTCTAAACAGGCTGGACCTGTTGACATTCCCACCAACAATGGATGAGAGTACCTTTCTCCCCTGCATCCATGCCAGCACTTCTTTTTTTAACTTTTTTTTATTTTTTTTTTTATTATACCACAGGAAACATACAATTACAAAGGAGATCATAATTGGTCTTGGTATACGTATCCAGCACCCATCCTCCACCAGTGCCCCATTTCCACCACCAATGTACCCCACCCCCTCCTGCCCACCCTTGCCTACAGGTACCAGTTTCCTCTTTTCTCTCTCGTCTTTTGTCTCTATCTCTCTCTTATTTTACACATTGTGGCTAGCCCTGAGGTATTTAGAGTTTACACTTAAGTCTTTGTGTATATTCATGGTGAGTCTTATCCCATTACCATTTCCACGTTAGTAAACACTGATCATTTTGTCGTTTGGTCCATTGTTTCCTTTGAAATTTCGTCTCCATGTCCCAGACATATTATTTTCTGACACCATAGTATTCCAAGTGTGTGAACCACAGTCTTTAGCAGTCCTCTGTTCTCGGGCTTGGTTGTTTCAGAGATACAGATAATGGAAGTGTTTTTCGGTCTTTCAGGGTGTATTTTAATGGGCTCATATCTAGTTTTCGGAGGGCCCATTTTTTCCAAAAGGGCTGGACAGGCCCAAAGTTGACATAAATGTTTGGGTGTGCGTTCTGGTGTGGTGGTCCCATTTTGTTTGTTTGCTCCTGATTAAAGTGAAGAACACTCATTGCGCATTATTTTTCTTTTGGAAGCTTCTGCATTTCTTCCCCATTTTTTGTGGGGTTGGCTGTTTTCTTGTGGGTGCTACAGTGCCTGAATATCTGGATATAACCCCTTGTCAGATGGGTATTGGGTGATATCCTTCCCCTGTTGTCTTTTTCTTGGACGTTCTTTTGGGTGCAGAAGCTTTTAGTTTTATTCCATTTGTATCTTTGTTCCATTTGCTTTTTTCAAAGAACTTCGTTCATGTCTAGGCGTTTCTATGTTTCTTGATTGCCTTATGTTCTGTTGTTGAGATCTAGAATCCATTTTGATTGACTTTTGTGCATGGCGTTAGGGGGTTAAGTTCATTTTTACATGGGAGTTTTCAGCCATGTGAGAGGTTTGTACTAAATTTTTGCCCTTTATCAAAGATAGTGGTGTATATTGAGTGTGTTCGGACCGCTTCCATAGGTAAGGTGTATCAAAATGTATAATGTTAGTGAGCGGGTTGGGGGAAAGTGTACTCCATTTTTCCCAAGGTTGCTTAGCTATTCGTGGGTTTTATTATCCATACAAATTTCGGAGTGTTTGTCAATTCTTTGAAGAAAATCATGGGTACTTATAGGGACCGCATGAACTGATAGCTCTAGGGGATTACATTTGAACGTAACCCGATCAGGAGGAATATGTCTCCAAGGTTTCTTTATTTCGAGTAACGTTTTGTATTTTCTTTGTGAGATCCACTTCTTTGTCAACGCAGGTTTTGGGAGTGTGTTCTAATGTCTCTCGCTGTTTGCTATAGGAAGGCCATTGACTGGGTATTGTGTACCCTGACTGTAGGGTATTATTTCAGGAGCCTCTTGGTGGAGTTTGGTTTTCAGGTTAATTCATGTCATCTCAAATAGTGATAACTGTCTTCCTATCTGGATCCTTAAGTTTTTTCTCCTGATTCATAGCAAGTACTCCAGTTCTATTGAGAGTGGTGGGGTGCCAGCACTTCTTGTTCTTACTATTTTGGATGTGTGCCCGTCTCTGTGGTGTGAGATGATATCTCATTGTTGTTTTGATTTGCATCTCCCTGATGATTAGTGATGATGAGCATTTTTTTCATATGCCTTTGGCAATCCAAATTTCTTTTTCAAAGTTTCTGTTCCTTTCTTCTCCCCATTTTTTTGATGGAATTGGCTGTTTTCTTGTAACGTTCTACCAGTGCCTGATATATACTGGATATAACCCCTTATCAGATGTGTATTGGGTGAATATTCTTTCCCACTCTGTGGACTGTCTTTCTATCTTGGTCACTGTTTCTTTTGTGGCAAAAAACCTTTTTAGTTTCATATAGTCCCATATGTTTGTCTTTGCTTCCAATTGCTTTGTTAGTGGTGTTTCATCTTTGAAGATGCCTTGAGCTTCATGTCATGGAGAATTTTTCCTATATTTTCTTCAATGTACTTTATGGATTCAGGTCTGATAGTGAGATCTTTAATCCATTTTGATCTGACTTTGTGCATGGTGTTAGAGGTCTAAGTTCATTTTTTACATGTAGCTTCCCAGTTTTCCCAGCACCACTTGTTGAAGAGGCTTTCCTTGCTCCATTTCATACTTTTTGCTCCTTTATCAAAGATTAAATGATCATGTATTTGAGATGGGTGTCAGGATATTCAACTCTATTCCATAGGCCCACAGATCCATTTTTTACTCCAATACCATGCTGTTTCAATTACTCAAACTGTACTAACTTTGCAGTACAGTTTGAGGTTAGGAAAGGTGATGCCTCTCATCTTCTTTTTCCCAAGGATTGCTTTAGCTCTCTGTGGGGGCTTATTGTTCCATACAAATTTCAGGAGTGTTTGGTCAATTTCTTTGAAGAAGAAAATGGGTATCCTTATTGGGACCACATTGAATCTGTAAAGCTCTAGAGAGATTACCATTTTGACAATATTAATTCTCCCAAATCATGACCAGGGAATGTCTCCATTTCCTCGTGTCTGATTTTTATTTCTTGAAGCAACGTTGTGTAGTTTTCTTTGTACAGGTACTTTACATTCTTAGTTAAACTAATCCCTAGGTATTTGATTTTCTGTGGCACAATTATGAATGAGATCATTTTTCTTAATATCCCTATCTTCTCTTTCGTTGTTTGTATATAGGAAAGCCATTGACTTTTGGGTATTGATTCTGTGCCCTGCCACGCTACTATAGGTATCTATTGTTTCTAGGAGCTTTTTGGTAAAGAGGTTAGGGTTTTCTAGGTATAATATCATGTCATCTTAAAATACTGATAGCTTGACTTCTTCCTTGCCTCCCTGGATGCCCTTAATGTCCTTTTCTTCTATGATGGGAATGGCAAGTACTTCCAGTACTACATTGAATATAAGTGGTGAGAGTGAGCAGCCTTGTTCCCAATCTTAGGGGAAGGCTTTAAGGTTTTTCCCCATTGTAAATGATGCTCAAGGTGGGCTTTTGGTAGATGACTTTGACTATATTGAGGAAGGTTACTTCAATTCCCATTATATTGAGAGTTTTTATCATGAATGGGTGTTGGATGTTAAATCTTTCTCTGCATCTACTGATATGTTCATATGGTTTTTATTTTTTCTCTTATTGATGTGTTATGTGAGACTTGTGAATGTTTACCCATTCTTGCATTCCAGGATGAATCCTACTTGGTTGTGATGTATAATCTTTTTATGATTCTTTGGATTCTGTTTGCTAGTATTTTGTTGAAGATCTTAGCATCTGTATTCATCATGGGGATTGGGCTGTAGTTTTCTTTTTTCTTTTGATGTCTCTGTCCTCTTTTGTTATCAGGATGATATGTGCCTCGTAGAAGCTATTTGGGAATATTTCTACTTCTTCTATTTCCTGGAAGAGCTTGCAAAGGACTGGCAGTAAGTCCTCTTTAAAGATTTGAAATAATTGACTGGTGAATATCCGCACCTGGGCTTTTTGTGTTTGGGCAGACTTTTAATTGCTGTTTCAATTTCCTCGATAGTGATAGTCTTATTCAGGTATTGCAGGTCTTCTTGTTTCAGTCTTGGGAGGCTATAGGACTTCATGAATGTTTATTTCTTCCAGGTTCTTCTCATGTTTCATGGCATACAGACTCTCAAAGTATGATCTTTTGGATATCTGTGGTTTCTGTTATGAAGTCCCCCTTTTCATTCCTGACTATTTTGTTCTCTCTTTTCCTTTTCTTATGAGTCTTGCAATTATGAGATTTGTCAATCTTGTTTATTTTTTCAATGAACCAGATTTTGGTTTCATGAATATTTTGATTGTTTGTGGGATTCCAGCTTGTTAATTCACACTCTAAGTTTGATTATTTCCTTCTTTCTGCCTGGGTTGGGCACCTTTTGTTGGTCTTTTTCTAAGATTTTGAGCTGTGAAGTCAGTTTATTTATGTGGACCCTTTCTTTTTCTGATGAATCCTTGCAGAGCTATGAATTGTCCTCTTAACACTGCTTTCACTGTATCACACAAGTTCTTATAGTTCGTGTTTTCATTTTCATTTGTTTTCAGAAATCTTTGGATTTCTCCTTTGATTTCTTCTATGACCCACTGATTGTTCAGCAGTAAACTGTTCAGTTTCCAGGTGTTTGGCTTGACTCTGGTTTTGTATGTTGTTAAATTCCATTTTAGTGCAATATGGTCTGAAAAAAATAGTTGATGCGATTTCTATCTTCTTGATTTTATGGAGGTATTTTTTGTGGCTCAGCATGTGATGTATCTTGGAGAACATGTTCCATGTGCACTGGAGAAGAATGTGTATTCAGCCCTTTTTGAATGAAAAAGCCCTGTAAAAAACAAACCCTCTTCCATTTCTTCTTTCAGGGACAATATTTCCTTGGTGAGTTTCAGTCTTGTTGATCTATCAATTGTTGACAGAGCAGGGATGAAATATCCATCTACATTTGTGTTACTGTCAATGTCTTCTTGGAAGTCTATTAGCAGTTGTTTCAAGTATTTTGCTGTCCCCTCCTTGGGTGTGTATATATTTAGGAGTGTAATTTCTTCTGATATGAAGAAGAAAGAAGAAATTTCCTCACAAGAAACCAGAGGAACCCCCACACCATGAGGGGCCGCCATTTTCACATCTGGACTCCCCTCCTCAGAGCTCCACCCAGCAAAAGAGTTGATTACAGCCAGGCTCACGCAGCCGCATGGTTCATCAATAATTGCTTGAGTTTTGAGGTGACTACTAGAGTATCCCACCCACACGGCAGAACCTGGCAAGCTACCCGTGTCATATTTGACATGCCAAATCCCAGTAACAGTTATAGACCTCATTCCCATGACCTGATAGAATGGTTTGAGGCTCTTTATGTTCCTGGAGCGGACAGATGTCCTTGGGCTATCTCGCATGTGACAGGACATATTGAGATGTTACTGGTGCCTGCTCGAACAAAAATCGATGATGTAACGGGAAGACAGTGAATTTCTTCTGATATACATAGCCCTTAAATATTAAGAAATGGCCATCACTGTACCTTATAACCTTTTCAGCCTGATATATCAGATACTAGTAGGGACACACTGACCTTTTGGAGGAGTTATTTGCATGGAGAATAGTCTTCTAGCCTTTGAGTTTGAATCTGTGTTTGGAGGAGTTATTTTCATGGAGAATAGTCTTCTAGCCTGTGAGTTTGAATCTGTGTTTGGTTTGACTATTCGGATGCATTTCTTGTAGGCAGCAGAAGGTTGCATTCATTTTTTTTAATTCATTTTGCCACTGTGTCTCTTAATTGGTGCATTTATATCATTGATGTTGAGAGAGATTATTTCCATGGGATTTTGTGAAATTTTTTGAATAAGTTTATTATGCTTTGGGGTTTGTCTTATAGTAAGTAGCTCCTTCAGTCCTTTTAAAGTTGGTTTTGAGTCTAAATTTCCTGAACTGTTCCTTATCCATGAAACTGTGTATCTTTCCTTCAAATCTGAACGTGAGTCAGCCGGGAAAATAATTATTGGTGATGCCTTCATTTCATTGAGTCTCTTCACAATATCCCACCATTGTTTTCAGGCTCAGAGTGTTTCATCTGAAAAATCTGCTGTGAATCTTAGGGATGTGCCTTTGTATGTGATTTCCTTACTTGGTTTTGCTGCTTTCAGTATTCTATCTCTATTTATAGTTATTGTCATTCTGATTAGGCTGTGTCTTGGAGTATTCTTATTTGGATTTGTTTTAGTTGATACCCTTCAGGCCTCCTGAATCTGGGAGGAAGCACTCTTTAGTTCTGGGAACTTCTCAGCAATGATGTCTTTGATAGTCGCTTCTTAATCAGGGTTTTCTTCCTGGACTCCAATGATCCTTATGTTATTCCTTTTGGCTTCATCTTGGTTATCTCTTGTCTGTTCAGTTATTGTGAGTCTTTTTTCCATCTTCTGTTGTTGCCTAGAAAGTCTCTGCACGTCATCTTGGAGCTCACTAATTCTGTCCTCAGTGGTTTTTACTCTGCTGCAGAGGCCTTCCAATGAGTTTTTCATTTCACCTACCACATTTTTAATATCTGTTATTTCTGCTTGCATTTTCATTTCCATTTTCTTCACTTCCACTCTCATGTCCTCTTGCATTTTATTGGCTCTGTATTCCATTGCTTCTTTGAGCTCCTTATACATCCTAAAAAGTTCCCTTTGAAATTCCTTATCAGAGGGTTATACAGCTCGTCACTATTGCTTGGTTCATGATGGCAAGTGGCACTGCTCACTAAGCTTGGTGGAATTCTGCATTGCTTTACCAATTACGACCTTTACAAGTTGCAAATATGTCTTCTTCTCTCCATACTACATGTTTAACTTCCTGAAAATTCCTGCACTTTATTGACAAACACTGAGTTACCAATCTTTTATCAAAAAATTCTGCCTCAGAGCTTAGGCTCACAGGGAGACTAAGATAATGGACAATACCTGAGGCAGATGGTCAGAGAGACCCAAACCAGCCAAACCACACTGTAGATTTCTTCCATTCCCAGTAGCACAAAGACCTAGTTTTCCTATAAAACCCCACAAGAAAGAGCCAGAGAAAATTGTATACTAAGTTCTTCTTCACATGGGTTGCTCCTTTTCTTTTTACTTTCAAGTATGCTTTTCTATTTCCCAACTCTGAGACTGAGCATCTTTATTACTCAATATTTTCATTCTTGAAAATATTAAAGAATATTGGGAATATGGTTAGCAAAGACACCTGCCACTGCTGCTTCTGCCTCACCTGCATCGTAATGGGTTGATCAACGTGTTTTGTTTTTGTTCCATTGTTTTTCAGTAAGTCGAGGTTATCAGTTCAGCCTACCCAGATGTGAGATTTCAGTCTGGTTCCTGTTTGTCCCTATTTTTGTAAACACAATGGGCCAAGCTATTTTGCACCTCATAGAAGAGGAGTTATTATGCTGGGAAGTGAGAGTCAAGCTAAGAAAGTAAGAGTGTCAAAACAGTGTCTAAGAGACCTTCCCTTCCCTCCTTCTTCTTGCTGGAAGTCAATGAAAAGCATATTCTAGTTTCACTTTCTTCCCATTCACATTTTTGGTGTCAGTTTCTAAGCAGATCATTGGACTGAGTCTTCATTTATTCCCTCTGTTAAATATTCTCAAAGGCATTCAAAGGCAGGATGCTGAATAGGCTTTTCAATGTCTCCATTCTTTTCAGAGGTTGTCTTGAGTGATGTCACCATGATTGACAACTCTCTGTCTTCTTTAAGACTCGCCATACTTCACTGTGTCCTTCCATGCTCAGCTTTTGCCTTTTTGCTTCAATTTCTATCTATGCTTTTTGATCCATCACTAAAAAACTGGTTTTCAATGTGTAACAAGAACTGTTTCTAGCTAACAACTGCAAAGGGATATTTGCTGAGAGAATATATAAGGTGACACATAAAGAAAGCTTTTCAATAGGCTTGGTAGAGGCCAGAGATGGAAACTGTCTGGGTGCTCAGGTGGTAGTACTGGAACAATAGTCATCTAATGACATGCCACATATTCAACTGTTTCCATGTTTCCTTACTTTTTCCTTCTTTCTTTTCTTGTTTGTCCTCATTAAGCATTTTCCTTTTACTATACCACCTCACTAACCCCCTAAAGAGCTAAAGTCCTGGGAGTAAAAGCCGATTATTTAAATGTATTATCTAAGTAATACTTCACAACCACTTACAGTAGACAACAATACAGGTAAATTGGTAAATTGGCGTGTTGTAGCATGGAGCCAGATCAGAGGTGATGGGTATTCAGAAGTCCTCAAGTCTCATGGAAGAAATGCTAGGTGCAGAATTCCAAATATAAGTGTGTTCAGAATGTCAAAAGTATCTGAATTTGCATATTGATTGGATTTAAGAAGAGTGAGAAAGAGATATCCAAAGTGGACTCTAGTTTATTTCCATAAGTAAATGCATGGATAGAACCAACATCCTCTGAGCAGGGGAAGAGTCACAGTGGGACTGAGTGTAAGAACTTAAGAAACGAAGAGTTTGCTTTTGGAAATGCTGATTTTGAGTGGCTACATAGAAACACAGACAGAACCTTAAGCAGTTGGATTTACAAGCTAACAGTAATAGGCCTGGACAGAAAGCTATCAATTAGCAGTAAGTATAGCGGGGCAGAGTCATAGTATGGTAGGTCATGTTGCTACCCTGGGTTCAATCCCTGGCAAGCCATATGGTTCCTCTGAGCCCACCAGGAGTTGTTTCTGAATGCAGAGCCAGGAGCACTGAGCACTGTCAGTGTGGCAAAGAAAAAGAAAGGAAAAGAAAGAAAATAGCAAAGACAGGCAGCCACACTGCCAGAAAGAAATACAGAAAGAAAAAAAAAGAAAGATAGGAAAAAAGGAAAAGATTGAGAAAGTAAGAAGCAAAGACAGCCAACTAGAAGGAAAGAGAAAAAGGAAAGAAAGACAGAAAGATAGAAAGAAAAGGAAAGGAGAAAAGAGAGGCAGCTAGGCAGCCAGAATGATAGAGACAGACAGGCAGAAAGAAAAAGGAAAGAAAGACAAAGATAGACAGATAGAAAGAAAGAAAGAAAGAAAGAAAGAAAGAAAGAAAGAAAGAAAGAAAGAAAGAAAGAAAGAAAGAAAGAAAGAAAGAAAGAAAGAAAGAAAGAAAGAAAGAAAGAAAGAAAGAAAGAAAGAAAAGAAAGAAAGAAAGAGAGAGAGAGAAAGAAAGAAAGAAAGAAAAGAGAGAGAGAAAGAAAGAGAGAGAGAAAAGAGAGAGGAAGAGAGAGAAAGAGAGAAAGGAAGAAAAGCAAGCAGCATAGAGGGGTACTGATGCCAAGATAAGGACTGAGCTTATAAAGGGTGTCTGTAACAAGGAGAGTGAGTGGCAAGCCTTTGTGAGTTTCAAATGATTCCACATGTCCATTCCCCAAAAGGGGATCTACAGAGCCTTTGACACCGAGTAGTCATTTGGGGGGCCCACTCTCTAGAGTCAGAAAAGTTAAGTCGAGCATGACTCCAGCTCACTGGTCTACACTCCTTTGTCAAACATGTCAATCACCCATGGCAGACCGGTCCACCACAGGCCATTGTCATCAACCATAGAGACACCATGGATCCAGGTGGGTTGGTGAGAGAGGGGCTGGATTCACAAGCTTCCGTTAGTTGTTTCTGTTTCCTGAAAGACTGGGAGGAGAACTTGGAAAACAAACATCTTCAAACAAGATAATGCTAGGGCTACAAATGAATTAACTGTTGCTGATTTCTCTAATCTAGCCTCACTTAATAAACAACCCATGGGGTAGGTCAGGAAGTTCACGCTTCCTTTGAGAAGTTTTAAATCTAATTCAAATCTAATGTTCTTTTTTTAAAATCAGTTTTATGGCATTTAAAACTCTCAGCAGTATGTTTAAAAAACTTTGCAATTTAACTTTATTTCCTTTGTGTGTGTATTTATAAAATTTGTCCATTTAATAAAAGATGGGCTTTTTCTGAATTGGTGTAGGTGTTATCTTCTATTTTATCTACCTTCAAACACATAAAGTAGTTTTTAGTGACAATGATAAAAACCCAACTTTAACATTTGGTTTCCAGGGATAAAAGGAACAGCATACACAAATGGATGTGAGACACTCGAGGGTATTGAATTTTAATGATAGGGTTATTAAGGGAATTTATCGTTGATCAAAACGATGTTAGATTAATTAAGCTGGGAAGGTTCTGCTTAACTACATACCAAAAGCCCCATCATGAGGATCAAATAAAATGGCCAGATAGATTCATCTGAAGCAATAAAATTAAGGAACTTATCAAGACGTTACATGGGGAGGTAGGGTGGTTAAATACATCCTAACAAATATACCCCAGGAAATTCCTGCTCATCCTGTGAAGCCAATGAGGAATTTACTCTTCATTACATATTTTTGAATATTCTATGAGCTCTAGATTTAGGCATTTTTCTCATTTGAGGATGAAGTGGGATTATCAGAGGAGAAAACTATGTTCTCATATGAACTTAAGTACAAATTTAGACCCTAATGCTTATTAGCTAAAACAGTAATGCATTCTCTTGCATTTTACTTTTTGTCTTTGACCTCATTAATAAGGAATGAATAATTTTACACCTCACCGTTACAAAGATCAAATACGGAAAATATATAAAATATTCAACTCTGTGTGGCTAGCTATTCTCTAAATCCCATTTGTTATTCTCCGCTGGGCACTTTCCAGCCTCTCTTGATCTGCAATCAAGAGAGAATCTGGTCAGGTGACTCCATTCTTGCTAAGAGAATGTGAACTAAGGTAATGTGCTCACTCCCTGTAAAAATATATGTCCCATAAAAAATTCTCTCATGATCCCCCATGTTCTTTCCTTGTCTGCCCGTTGGATGTCTACATCCAGATTGGTCTTAAAAGTTGGAGGTTTTAAATGTCAAATTTTCCATCAATCTCTGCTTCAGGATCATTGTGTGGAGCAAAACTTTCCTCCTTTGCCCAGTAACCAACAATTCCCATGACTATTTATGTGAGGAAAAAATAAAATGCTACGGTATAATGTTTGCCTACTCTAACCAATATCGGAGGAAACTGACACCTAGTAAGTGCTAAATAAACATTTGTTTTATTTATCCCCCCCACATTCTTGGGGGACACGTGAGCAAATGAAGTAAAACTCAGAGAGAGTAAATAACCTACTATTGTACCAGAGAGGGGGCCAGCAGACACAATGCCTGGCAGTTGTTGGATAGAAGCAGAATGCATTTGTTTTGTACAACTGGATCTTGAATGGGATAATGAAGCTCATGCTGCCCAGGGGACAGCTATTTCAGGGACTGGTATTTTACTTTGCTTGATTTGTTACCATGTGAAGAAGTGGATAGGTAGAAACAGGTGCCACCAGGAGAGAAAGAAAGCAAGAGAAATGGGGGAGGGACTGGCAGGAAGTTTAGGAACTTTTTTCTGCAGCACTGTGACAAATTCAGGGATCACCTTTGGAGAGCCTATGGAGTTTGCCTATAAATAGATGGACTTGGAAAGTAGCATGCTGAGTGAAATCAGTCAGAAGGAAAAGGGCATATATAGAATGATTACATTCATTGGAGGGATATAAAATATTATGATACTAATATCCAAGGCCAGACAAATCATGGGCCAGGAGGACTTGTCACTGGTTGGAATTTATCACAAGGGTGTGGGAGTCAGAGGTTAGGTAAGATAGAAAAGGGACCAGTGTGCTAATAATTGCTGGAAATGGTAATGTCATACTAGAACTGAGCATTGAATGTAGGATAAAGTGATATACACGATAACCCCTAAATGCATATGTTGCAAAGGGTGCTGGAACATTATATAACTGAAACCGAATCATGAACAGCTTTGTAAATGTCTACTCACGGTGATATAATAAAATTTAAAAAAAAATAAAAAATAAAGAATTCACGACAAATGCTCCAGAGAAAGGAAATAATATAACTAAAGATCTGGGTGTAGATGATGCAAATTTTTGGAAAGTCATCTTGCTAACAAAGCTCCTGCTATGACAGAACCAAATACCTTGTAATCACAAGATTTTGCATGACTAGATTTCAGTACCATGTGGAGTGTGTAGACTTACAGTACCGGACACATCTTCAACTGAGCCATTTTCAGTATCTGTAAATTAAGAATGTCAGAAGGTAGATGCACTTTGGTATCACATATATTTTTCCCCTTGGAAAAGTGGAAATAATAACAGAGACATAATACATTTTGAAAGCAACCTTATTATTATGGTAAGATCTTAGACATAAGACTCTACTGTTTGGGAAGAAAAACACAAACCCAAAGCAGATTCTAAAGGAGATAGACTATATTGCAACATGGAGAGGATGGTAGGCAATCACAAAAATATATATTGTATATTTTGGGTTGTGCAAAGCAAGAAAAAACAAAAAAAAAAACAAAAAATCACCATCCATCTAACGATAGTCAGTGATGGAGGGCGTTTTAATACTTAATCTTCCTATAATTGAAAAAAGTTTCAGGAAAACTAATTAGGAATACTGAAGAAAAGTGAACAATTAGAAATATTAACTTTTAACATTGCAAATATGAGACTCACATACATGGGGCAGAGCTGCTATCAGCTCTCTCTGTGCCCAGCTGATCACGAGGTGCCCAGGAGGGATGGCGGGTTTTAGCCCTGGCCCGCCACCCCAGCAGAGCCTCGCAAGAAGCCAGAAGACCCCCCTACACCACGAGGGACGCCATTTTCCACATCCAGACTCCCCTCTCATCAGAACTCCACCCAGCAGAAGAGCTGACCCCAGCCTGGCTCTCGTGGTCACAAGCTGCCTCGTGGTTCATCAATAAATGCTGGAGATCAGAGGTGACTACAAGAGTATCTCACCCACATGGCAGAGCCTGGCAAGCTACCCATGTTGTATTTGATATGCCAAATACCAGTAACAATTATAGACCTGATGGAATGGGTTCAGGCTCTTTATGTTCCTGGAGGGAGCAGATGCCCTTTGGCTCTACAAGCATGTGACAGGACATATTTATATGTTACTGGTGCCCACTTGAGTAAATTGATGATGAGCGGGATGACAAGTGATAAGTGAACATTGCAACCAACTTAATGTTTCATTTCAAACATTTGTTCAAGCTTATTCATTTATTCCGTAATCCCTGGATATGGAGATAAGAGAAAATGGCTCTGGTTGTAATGGAACCTATACTTCAGTATTAACATGGATGCATTGTGAAGACCCTGAAACAGATATTTTAAAAAGAAAGGACTTATAAGCTCTAAGTTTTAGAAAGGGAGGTGGTAAGGACACACTCATGTTGGGGTGACCAACACTGAAGTTATGAAAGGAAAGATGCGAACTCCAGAGACGCCCAGCCACCAGGCAGAAGAGAAGCAAGTGTGTGGACCCTTGACAAGGTCTAAATCTGGACCTTAGTCAAGGGATTTATGGAGTCAAGTGGACGCAGCAGCACTGAAGCAAGAGAGATTATGAGACTGGATAGGAGAAAAGGGCCTCGGGAGTTGGGATTTCATTGGAGAAGTACTTTAAATTCAAGAGTGGTTTGAAGTGGGGACATTTCAGAATCCACCCAAGCTCCTGTGAAGAAAAGGAGGCGATCAAAGACTCAGGGATACTATTTAAGGAGGATGATAGCAACTTGGCCAAAAAGGTAAGAGAGGAAACGGGGGGGGGGGGAGAGGCTTGGAGACGCATCTTAGAGTAAAATGATCTGCTGACAGGCTGAATACGAGCTTTGAGGGACATTGGAATGTCAAGGATGACTCCCATGCTCTTGCCTTTGGTAACTGACAGATGGTGATACCATTTACAGAACTCCTAATCCAGGCTTTTACATCCTGCCTTTACTCTGGCCAAGTCAGGGAGCTGTCATTACTCCAGCTGCAAAATGGGGATCATAAGAGGTTCTTTAACTATTTTATCAGACTAGTAGGGCTATTAGCAGGATCATATGAGATAATGTGATAATAATGAAAACACTAATGAAGACTTTATAGAAGAATATGACTTTCTATGATGCCAGGTGGCAGTTCAAGAAAATTCCTTTTAGACCTGTACTAATGATTCCAGGTTGGGTGTGGGATATTTATGAGGCATGAAAATAATGCAATGGAACTAATTTTCATAAATAAGAGTGGAAAAGTCTTCTCTTTATTGTACAGTTCCATCATGAGTTGGAAGCAGGTGGAAAGGGTATAAATGAGTAATTCAAACATACGATTAATCCTAAAAAGCAGGATTACTAAGTACATCATCCACAGAAGCATCAGGAAACCAGAAGGAATCTGTTCAAGAGAATGAAAGGAGGCTCTCAAAAGACCCTCCCCCCACAATTCCATCTCATTTGTAACAACATGCCCAAATTTGCTGCTGCTCTGTGCTCTTAAAACAAGTACCATGCATTAAACAATCACACTTATTTTCTTTCATAATACCCATAAGATTAATGTTTTACCAGAACCATTATTTTGTAAAGGTGATGATATACGCTACAGGAACATCAACAACTCACCTCCCAACTTTCTGCATGCTCTCCCTGGAAGCCCCTTCTCAACATTTCCCTGTAAACTTCCTTACCACCGATTCTTATATATAATAATTTAGGACAATGTGCCCTTCCTAATTCTGATTCCTATATACATTTACTTAAGAGAGTTTACATCCACCACTAGATTGAATGTTGATTAAAGGCAATAGTTTCCTGTTGTTCTCACAGTTCTATTCCTTCTGTATTTCCCTACCCATCAATAAGCCATATCTCATCTACTTACCCATAACACCATCTACTTATTCAAACATCTATATAACCCGATCACTCAACCATTCACAAATTAATTTATTTAATAAACACTTTTTAAGCACCTTCTCTGTTTCAGCTCCTTTATTCTATACTACAGATCCCAAGTTACCTATGTATGATGCTTAATTTATTGTATAAATTTGATATACCATAGGGTAAATAGGTATTAAAATGATGGTCCAAAAGGGTTAGGGCTATCTATCACTTATGAATTTATTTGAGCAAAAGGTAATCACTCTTACAATCTTTTGTTGGACCTGCTCTGCAGAAGCTGTAAATATTCCAAGTGTTTTGCAGGAAAGATCAACAAGCAGTTTATTTAACTACCCCTCTCTGTTCCTACTTGCAATTTACCTTCAAAACAGTTGTAACAGTCCAAGATCTATTACTACCTACATTTTAGTGCTAAATTCACAGAAACCACATTATCTTTGAAGCCAGATGATGACATGAAGTCCTGATTAAGCTTACCACAAGACGTACCTCCCATTTTCTCCTTTCTCAGAGTTATGCCATAATTTATTTCTGGGTTTTAAAGAAATAGACAAGATTGAAGTTTCAAGATTTTTTCTATCTAGGTTAATATTCTCCAAAAGTAAGACAAACAGGGATAGTTCTGAGCATAGCCCCCCACCTTCCTTACATTACAGACTGCAATAAAGCCTTTCCCTTCTGGCAAAAGGTGGAATGAAAGAGTTTCTTACTATCTGGTTCATTGAACAGAAGCCCATGTGGACCTTCAATATGTGGTTAAACATTACCTCTGGGTGTGTCTGTAAAGTGTGTTTCTAGATTTCATTAAATTTGAATTTGTAGCCTGAGTTTATGAGGTTGCAACTGCCCAATGTGGTTTGAAAGCATCCAATTAATTGAAGGCCTAAATATTACAGAGATGGACCAACAAGGCTCTTTTTTTCTGCCTGGGATATCTGAGATATTGGTCTACTTTTGTCATTGGACTAGGACTCAGGCTGGAACTTATATTATTGGTTTTCCTCTTTTTCAGAACTCAGAGTTTAGATGATCTGAACTTAGGCTATTGTCTCTCCTGGGTCTCCAGTTTGCTGAGTACAAATCTTGGGGTTTCTCATATCTATCTTCTCTATAACGGCAACAAAAGTACAAAAATGCCTTAAGTTTCTAAATCCTCTCTCCCTTTCCCTAATATTCATCCTTCCTCTCTCCCCTTTTATTTCCTTCTTTTATTTCTCTTCTATGTTTTTCCCCCTTTCCTTCTCTCCTCCTTTCTCTTCTCCCTTCCTTTTCCTATTTGTTTTATTTTTCTAGAGAAAGAATACTAATAAAATAAGACCATACTCCCATTTACAAGACCTGAAGCTGTGGCCTGGAGACTCTACCTGGTTTGATGAATCTCCGGGTCCAGTGGGTTTGAAGCAGTGAGAACAGCACTGCTTAGCTAGGACGGGTTTTCCAGTCACTTTTTAAGGATTCTTGACCAAATTCTCCATTGCTTTCCAGATGCTCAAGAGCCAAATGATGTCTTGTGTGTAAATTTTGTTTATTCTCTGCCATGTAATCTCTTCTGAGCAAAGCACTGTCATTGGTGCGATTTACAATAGCCCAGAGACCAAATCTTGAACATTCACTCATGAAGAGGGGCCTAGAGGTCTCAGAGCATAATTCCCCATGTCTGTGCCCCCTCTGTCTTTTTTTCTAGTTGATTCACCATGAGATACACAGTTAGAGCTGTTCATAATTGGGTTTCAGTCACGCAATGTTCCAGCACCTGCCCCTTCACCAGTGTACGTTTCCCACCACCAATGTCTCCAGTTCATCTTCCCGTTCCCTCCACAGCCTTTCTATAGCAGACACTTTTCTTCTCTCTCTCTCTCTGCATATTTTCTTTGTTAAAATAAAAAACAGTTTTTATTGAATCACCATGAGATTCACAGTTACAAAATTGTTCCTGATTGGGTTTCAGTCTTACAGCATTCCAACACCCATCCCTTCACTAATGTATATTTCCCACTACCAATGTCCCATTTCCCTCCTGCTCTTCTACCCATTCCCCAAACCTGCTTCTATGGCAGG
Source organism: Cryptotis parvus (assembly GCA_021461705.1). NCBI lineage: Eukaryota > Metazoa > Chordata > Mammalia > Eulipotyphla > Soricidae > Cryptotis > Cryptotis parvus. Next base: position 240,385 of record JAJIBD010022680.1, on the reverse strand, counting down.
TACTTCTTTTTTTCTCTCTCTCTTTGTCTCAGAGAATATTTTCTATGTACACCTCACTGGGTTGCTTTGAGAGCTCCCAGTTTGCTTTCACATAAAACCTCTGAGTATGTAAATAGTTGCCAAGGATTTTAGATCAGCTTTTCCCAACTTGATCCCATACTCCCTACCGCACACTGCTCCATCTCTTATAATTCTATAATGCCATATTCCAGCAGAATTTAAGCCTTGAGAGGTCATGAATTTTTCATCTCTTTCTTCAAGGCTGTGACCCCTACATCTGAGTAGTACTGAACACAGGTTAAGAGCTCAATATATTCTGTTTAATTATTATTTTAGGGTCAGAGTACAGTAGGTAGGGCACTTGCCTTACAGGCAGCTAACTTGGGCTCAATCCTTGGCACCCCAAGAAGCACCCTGAACCCACCAGGTATGATCCCTGAGAGCAGAGCCAGGAGTAATCCCTGAGCACCACAATGTGTGCTCCCAAACAAAAAAAGAAAAAAAGATTGTACAGGGATTAAGGCCTTGCAAGCAGTTGACATTCAAGCTCTGAAATGGTCCCTTGAGAAGATCCCTGACCACAGAGTTAGGAGTAATCTCTGGACACTGCTAGGTATAGCCCACTCCCCTGAGGTTTATCATCCTTTGAAATGGTGAATCTTGAGATATAGTATCTTTCCTCTGGTGATTTTATCTGAGGTCCTGGAGCCTTCTGATTCACTTTTCCCTTTACAGAGGCACCTCGAGAAATAGAGGCAGGATGACGGATGGGCCCCCAATGTCAGAAGACCATCACACAGGATATAAAAGGTTCACCACAATAATATACCACCTTGAAAGGTTACCAAATTCTTCTCTGATACCAGAGAAGTGGTGTGTGTGTTTGTGTGTGTGTGTGCGTGTGCATGTGATTAGGCAAGAATTATACCCAGGAAGCATTCACAGAATATCTATTACATGACAGATACTATGCTAGATGTTTGCAATCTATCTGATGACTATTTTAATCAACAACACACCTGATAACATATATTAAAGTTATAGAGGCTTAATATCACCATATATCAAGGTAACATTATAAGGAAAAAAGAAAGCCTCACAACTTCCTATCTTCATTATCAGACACTGGTTAATTACCTAGAAGCCAGAAGGGCCAGATATTTGTATATAGGCACTGCTTTTGCTTCTTTCTTTAGTGCAGCTTAATGGTTCTCAAACTATAATGCATAAAGTGCAATTGCAGGACTACCCGTAAAGTCTCAGTTGCTATAATTGATGCATGGCGGTGGAATTCTCAGGGGCAATGTTCACTCTATGCATTGAATAACTCTTGTGCTGGCTTAGGCTTTTTTTCTGCTAGTTACTAGACCTCCTCTACTAACCAAGGCTTTATCCCAGGGCCTCCTATCTTTATGTGGGTTTCCCCATGATTTTTGACGCACTGCTCAGAGCCAGGGTGAAGAACCAGGAAGAGAGTTTTCAATCTTTGGCATCATTCCATCTCTCCCTATAACTCAGGGTTACTGATTTTCTTTGCTGTTGCTTGGAGGCTCAGCATCTCCAAATTAGAATCTCTTATGACTATTTATGATTGTATGCCATTTGGATGGTGGTACAAATCTTCTGCACAGCCCCTGGGGTCTGCACAGGAGAGCTGCCATTTAACAGTGAAGGATTCTCGGTCACCTTTGTGAATCCAGTTGCTTTTATAGGTTTACCTCCTGGGGTCTTATAAGTTCTTGAGCATAGTTCTCTTTTTGGGGAAAGGTGATGCACCTTTTCTACACATTCTGCTTAAATAAAGGAAAGGAAAATTCTCTAGAAAAGGATCCAAGTTCTTTACATACTATCACCCTCCCACTCCATATTAGTCAGGCACCTGGGGAGAATCCTGGTCCACGTGGATACACAACAATGATTAACAGCATTTCTAGATTGGACGAAAGGATCATAAGCATTCAAAATGTGATGTACTAAACTCTTCATTTTAAGGGGAATACTGACAGCTCAAGCGACTTTGCACCCAGTCTATTGTGGTTCTACTCTGTGCTCTTGGAAGAGTTTTTGAACTCATCTGTGTCTTAGTTTATTTCTGTAAAATAACTTGCATACCAAAGTGCTGTGCATATCAGAAGGAAGGAAAGAATAATGGTTAAATGTTAAAGCACCTAGAGTGTTCCTTGTGATTTATATATATTATATATATACACATACATATTTATGTGTGTGAGTGTGTTGTACACACATATAATTATATGTGAAAATTATTAACACATTTTCTGATGCTGCTTACAGCTCATCTGAGGTAGGCAGTGATGTTCCCCATGTCCTGTCCTATCACAGAGGAATCACTGTTTCCATTCTGTGAATGTAAAAATTTACAGCTACATGAGATAAAGGCTATTGATACCAGTTACATACTTGAAATGGCAGATGCCAGGTCTAGACACAATTCTGTCTCCTGCTGCAGCTTTTGCCTCCGGATCAAATCGGGTTTCATGTTATCAATGCCAGCATCCAGTTTCTGGCACCAAGGAGCATAGAGTACGTTGAGAATCCTTTCTTCAAGTGTCCTTGTCTTCCTATCAGACACTCTGCAAAAACACTTTGCAAGGTGTCTCTTTACAAAGCTGTTCTAACCCCTATGGGCCCTATAGAAACTTCCCTCCTCCATCAGCTTTTCCACCTGCCTAAATAAGTCAGACTACCTATCCCTGCTAACAGCGAGCAGTATGGTCATGGCAGGCCTTGAAATTCTTCTGCTATCACATGCTGGGGGCTTTCCTCAGACCTCCCAGCTCTAAGCAGTCATCCTTCGAGGCCAGAGGGATCGAATAGGGGTCTACCTGGATTAGATCCCCAGCACCTCAGCGTCATATATAGACCCCTCAGCACCACCAGAAGTGATCCCTGAGCACATAGTCAAGCCTGACTGAGTGTGGTTCAAAAATCAAACCAAAACAAAATAGTTCGAAAAAGCCTTCTCAGTCTGAAAATGGATGCAGTCAGTTTTGTTTCTAGGGGTTCTGGAGGTGTTCTCACATGTATTTTCTCTGGGCAGGCTGAGAAGTGCGGGCTCTGTGCAACTAGGGATGCAGAAGGATGGGACGATCATATTGTCCTGCTCGGAAAACTCCTGCTATTATGATGATGTAGGTAGTGTGTGTATGTATGTGTGATTGTGCATATGTGTGCTGCGCTGCATGTGTATGAAGCTCACAGGCAATACAAGAATACCCTATGGGGACCATGGGGCAACTCTACAAGCAGTAGTAGACCTGTCCTCTGGGTTCATCTTTACTCAGGGACAACTTAGCTTCTGCTGTTTGTATTGAAGGGAAAAAGTGAATTGATGGATTTTGCAGGATTTTAAAATGATATTTTTGATGGTCTGATAAAATATAGCCTCTGTGGCTCCATGGAGGATGAATGATGGGTAATTTTGTGGAAAGTACAATAGAAAAGTCAGTCTTTCAAGTCTTTCTCTCAAGACTGATGCTGAGAGAAAATGAGAAACCCATGTGATTGCTAATTGGAGAGACATAGCACACGGCAGGGTCTCAAATAATCTCATTTAGCTCAACTCTACTTTGCAATAATGTTGACGACAAAAAGAAAAGGCAGACCTACATTGAACATATTTGAGACCTGCTTTCATTACATGTCATTTCACTTAGTTACATTTTAGAACTCATTGATGATATTAGGTGAGAACTTACCGCACTTGCTCAGACACAAAGTGCTGATAAAATAAGCTCAAATTTGCCTCTGAACTGACATGCTCAAGTGCTCAGATATTCCTTATTGCAGGAGTTGGGATGTACGAGCAACAATTCACACAAACAGCCACACATCAAGAGCTCCTCCATTTCCCAATTACTGAACCAAACGGACATGGACTTGTTTAGAGGCATAACTTAAGTTAGAGGTAGGGTTCTATGTTCTTATCTCCAATTCACTCCATTTCCAGCCAACCTCTACAGGGAACAACTAACCAAACCACAACCAGTCCCTATAACAACCAACATAAAATAATTCACTATAAACAGACAACCAATCTGAGCAATAAACACAGTGATCAAGCACTATCATGCCTAAACAGACACAACTGTGCCATTATAACCAAGCAAAATAAACAACTAAACACCACCATGCAAAATAAGCCATCTCATATAACCACCTGTTTTTTTAAACCAACCCTTTACTGTCACCAAGCATAACAATATACCATAATAAACCATCAACTACGCTCATAGTGACCATCATGACCAAGCATCACAGCCAACTATTAACATAATCAACCACCAGCACAACCTACAACTGCCTCTGTATTGACTCAGTCATCATCACAGCCCAGCACAGCAAGTAACCAAATGGCACATTATTTAGCATTTACCAAAAATGTCACTTATCACTTGTGTTCCCGTTGTTCATTGATTTCCTCAAGCGGGCACCAGTAATGTCTCCATTTGTTGGCAATGAGGTCCATTATTGTTAGTATTTTTGGCACAGATTGCACAATGTGCTAAGTATTTTTCAGGTACACCAGTGAATTAAATTATGAGAACCTCACACTAACATAAATACACACATTTTCACTGTTGTTTCTACTACTAGAACTATTGTATATATATATATATATATATATATATATATATATATATATATATTCTCCACTCTGCCACAATGTTCATCACAATGAAGACAAAAAGTTGTGATAGAGACAGGATAAATAACTTTTCAAGGTCACACACTTGTAAAAGACATGTTGTAAAACAACCAATAGATTATGACTTGAAACCTGTAAACAATAACCTGAGTGACAGATATCATTTATTAAGTATCTACCCACCATCAGATGCTGGCTAAGTACCTTACCTCATTTACTGCCCTTAATTTCTTGTCAACCCTAAAAGAAAAAAAAGGCTCTGATTTATTTTTTTTTTTGGGAGGACTTGATTTATTTTAAGGTGAAGAAAGAATCATAGAGTTAAAGATACTTGTTCAGAATAGTTTAGAAAAGCAATGGTACAACACTCATTCAACACCCTTAAGGGATGGAGTAGCACAACTGATACTGGAAGGGCTTCCTGTCATCAACACTGTACCCAGGCATGTACTTGTTGACTGCACTAAATCCAAAACAGAGCAGCTGGAATAGAGATCTTTTCTTTTTAATGGTTCGTCACCCATATTACAAAGCCATCACAATGAGACTACCATGCGCATTCAAGAGGAAGGGCAGGCAGCCTTGATGCTTCATTCTACAGGTGCTGGAACAGCAGGAGGCAGTCCCTACTGAAGGAGGGAGGGCAGGTATACACCATGTCTAGGGATGCCAGTTCTACCCCTTGTCTTGGAACATGGTATAATTATATTGCTGCCTTCTCCCGACATAAAGTGCTGCAGATAACAAGCTTTCTCACTCTGACCCACTAAGTGGCACCCAGGAAACCCCACGGTCTGCCCTCTTGGTTTCTGCTCTTCTTTGTCCTCTTTCAACTGGACTTCTTTTGTGGTGGTATACAATAGAGGAAAATCATGGGAAAAATGAATGCAGTCCTGCCTTCATGGAATTTAAACCCTAATGAGAGGAATAGACATAAAATCTGATGATCAAATAAATGTTAGATAAAAAGCTGATTTGACCTAGCCAGGGAGGCAAATAAAACTTGCAGGAAGAGCTTCAGTGGAGCTGTAATCTGAAGATTGGTGTGTTAACGAGAGACGGAGCATGTGTCTCACAGATGGTTGGCCCTAGGAAGCAGGCAAGTGGCTGAGCAAGGGAGAGGCCTGGCCAAGACTTCCAGGACCTCAGAGGTCAGGTTTATGAAGAATATTGGCCTTATATGAAGATAAATGGGAAGCATTGGAGAGTTTTAAGTGAAGAGAGATAGAATGATAATAATTAAGACTAGTTTATGATTTTAAGTAATCACTCTGATTGTTATAGGAAGAATGAATTGTGGGATGATAGGACCAGAGTGGAACAGAGTAAAGAGTCCAGCTGAAAGTTTCCAGGCAAGCTATTTCAACAATCCAAGGAAGAATATTAGCATGACCCAGGATGGCAGGGGGCATTGAGAAAAAAAAGTCTAGCAATTTGGTATATTTGGGCTTTTTTTTGGCTTTTTGGGGCATAAGTTTTGATGTTTGGAGTTACTAACAATCTCTGCACTCAGGAATTTCTCCTAGCAGTGCTTGGGGGACCAAAAGGGATGTCAGGATCAAACCTGGGTTGGCCGCATGTAAAGCAAATACCCTACCTGCTATCACTCAAGTCCCAAGTCCATCAATTGGAAGCAATTTATTTTTATTTATTTATTTTATTTATTTTTATCATCATTATTATTTTTATTATAGCACTATTTACAAAGCCGTTCATGATTGGGTTTCAGTATTCCATTGTTGCAGCACCCATCACTCAACCAGTGCGCATATCCACCACCCATCCCCAGATTTCCCTTTCCCCCCAGCCTGCCTCCCTTCTCCCTCTTCGCCTTCTTCTCCTTATCTTTCTCTTCCTTCTCCTTCTTCTCCTCTTTTTTCTCCTCTTTCTCCTCTTCCTCCTCCTCCTGTTCCTTCTTCTCTCTCTTTCTCTCCCATCTCTTACACAATACGGCTTGCCATGTATGCATTTAGATGCTATCATGTATATCCCTTTGCCTACATTCAATGCTCAGTTCTTGTCTGGCATTATCATTTCCAACAATTAGTAGAACACTGGTATATATTTATAACCCACAAATGAATGCAGTCATTCTATATCTGTCCTTTTCCTTCCGACTAAATTCACTAAGCACGAATCTCTCCATGTCCACCCATCTGGAGGCAAATTTCATGACTTTGTTTTTCCTGACAGCTGCATAGTATAATTGAAGTAATTTAAAGGTTTAAGTTGGAGGTGCTGGTGTGACAGTTCAGTGAGGAGAATGTTTGCTTTGTACATGGCCAACCCAGGTTTGATCCTTGGCGTCCTAATGGTCCTCTAAGCACCACTATGAGTAATTCCTGAGTGAAAAGCTAGGAGAAACCCCTGACCATTGCTCGGTGTGACCCAAAAAGCTAAAAAAATTTAAGTTGGAGCACTTTCTGGTGGTTCTGGGTCTAGGTAGAAGGACAAGTTAAAGCAGCTTCTGAGCTTGGGGTCTTCTCAGTCAGGTGTTCATTGTTTTGCTACAAAGCCTTAATTTATCAGAATTCAAAGCATGGGAAGGCCATGGTCATTCCAACTGAGCAAGTGGCTCATTATTTACCTTGTGGTACATTGTGGGGATTTCTCTCACCAGTCTGAGATTAATGAAATCTGCCAGTACCCCCTCTATGTGCCCTTCATCTCTCCTCCATCCCAACCAAATGGTCAAATCACATCAACTCAAACCCTTGGGGAGTTGAAAGAGAAATATCAGTACACTGTACAGTTGCCATGGGCCTCTGGACACTAGCAGACAAGCAGATGTGGAAACTATCCAACCCTCAAATTCTTAAGGAACAGTTTCCTTAAGCATGTTCCACATTAAACAAATTGAGGGAAACTCAATTTATAATGAATGAGAGGATCTGGGGGAAAAACATTCCACACTGCAGTGATGGCAGGTAGGCAGGAGAGGAGGGCAAAGAGGAAAAAAAATCAAGAAGGACTCCGTGGGCATGGACATGCTGGGAATTAACCCGGTCAGATCAGGTAACCAGAAAATATAGAGGAAAGACTGAACTGTGCAGGTAGGAAAGATACAATCCGAGATGGGTGAAGAAAGACTTAAAAAAGAAATTGATACTTTTCAGGGCCAAAGATCTTTCTGCATTTCATTCATTTGGATAGCATTTCTTGTGTGCCTACTAAGTACCAAGCATGAATTCCAGGTATTTGGAAAATAGACACAGTTTCTCTCCAATGGCTCTGGCATTCCATCAAGTAAATCAGGTGATAGAGGGTAAACAAACACATAAATGATATTTTCTCATGTAAATATAAGAACCAGAAGGGGGAAATACTAGAAGATGAAGAGGGAAAATGTTCTCACAATCAGATAATGAGGTGACATTTGAGCAGAGGCCTCGGGGGCAATGGAGACAGGTGTTATTTAGGATTTACTGCAAATAGTAGGAGCATTCAGACAGGTAGCATGTGAAGAGCCAAGCCAGTGTACTGATGAGCACTGATGGCAGATTCTTCAGGTGTTCGGGTCTGACTTTGTCTGGGCCGGGTACTGTTCATTTCTTTACCAACAAAATGGAATGTCGGATTTCAGAAAGGAGAACATTGGGAATGACATATCCATCCTGCGAAATTTGGTATGTGGGCAGGTGGACATGGCTATCAAAGAGACCCGAGTAGAAATCATTGATAATCTTCTCCATTGCCTTTCTGGAAGATGTGATCAATCCATCAGGATATCGGAGGGCAGTCATCTTGGTCGAATAGATGGCGAAGGACAGGCAGGCTTTGCCAATGCTTTTCCCGGCTTCTGCTGCATCGGCCAGTATTTCTGCTCTTCTCTCTTTGAGGTCTTCCTTTTTGGCTTCTCTTCACTGCTTTGAGAGCTTGGAAGTTACCATTTGGTTGCCTGAGGCTTGCACCTTGCCACGCTGGCAAATGAGCTCGAGAGTTTTTGAAGACAGACGTTCTTTTGTGGCTTTCTCTCAGGCATTCTTTGCACAATCATGGAGGTGCGGAAACAGTCAGTTGTATTCTTTATCAATGTCACCAATGATGGCATCTTACCATGTTGGCACAATAGTGCCAAAGAGTTCCCAGTTGGTGGTCATTCTGGGAATTCTCTTAAGCTTTGCAGCCTTTTCCCACTGTTGTGTGAAGTAGAATTTCGCATGAAGGAGACTGTGGTTCTATCCTGTTTGGAATTTTGGGATGACAGTGACATCAATCAGGCAAAACTGTCGATAGAATATGGTGTGGTCAATTTCATTGTAGAAAATGTCCTACAGGAGATTTCCATATCCAATGTTTCTATTCAGCCTTCTGGAACTGACGGTTACCATGAATGGTCTTGGTGGACATGATGAACTCAGCTAGTCTCTCACCCAGCTAAGCTCTTCACACGCTACCTGTCTGAATGCAAGGTGACCACCCAACGGAAAACTAGCAGGGCAGTTCCACTGTTCAAGAAGAGAGACATACACAACATTGGTAACTATCGGCCCCATCTGCCTGTTGTCCATCATCTACTAGCTGTTCACTCGAGTCATCCTGAACAGGATTGGCAGAACACTAGATGAAGGACAACCATGAGAGCAAGATGATAACTGAAAAGGATTCAGCACAATCGACCATATCCACATGGTAACCAAGCTCAGCTCATTGAGGTTTGTAGGGAGTGAAAGATGCTGCTCTGTCTCTTCTCCATTGATTTAAAAAAGCCTTTGATTCTGTGGAGACCAAAACGGTCATCAAAGCCCTAGCCAAACAGGGCATTCAAACCAAATATATCAAGATCCTTCATGAGTTGTATTATGGATTCACCACCAGTACCTCACCATTCTACAAGGAAGTGATTATTGATGTCAAAAGAGGGGTTTAGCAGGGTGATACCATTTCCTCAAAACTCTTCAGCACCATCCTAGAGAACATCATGCGACAATTAGAATGGGAAGGAATGGGAGTGAAGATGGATGGTCCGCAACTACACCACCTCTGCTTCACTGATGACATTGTTCTAATAACACCAAACATTAGCCAGGGGCACAAATGCTGGCTGACTTCGACCGAGAATGTGGAAAGATAGGTCTACAGCTGAATCTCAACAAAACAATGTTCATGAAAATGAACTAGTTCCAGATGCTACATTCACTCTCAATGGAACAAACATCTGTGAATGCAGCAGTTATGTGTACCTAGGTCTAGAACTCAACATGTTGAACAATCTAAAATCTGAGTTGCGCAGGAAGACAAAGGCATCAAAGAAATAGCTAAAAGGACTAAGAACCTCTGGCTCTGGGCACATCACTTCGTCTCCAACATTCTCCCTACATTAACATACATCTCAGAGACCTGGGCCCTACGAATGCAGATGAGAATGCTATTCAGGTCTCCCAAAGAGGAATCGAAGAGCTATGCTTGGAATATCATGCCTCACTCAAGTGAGAGAAGGAATCCAGAGTTCCGACCTCTGTCGACGATACAGATTCAGGGACGCTGTCTCATTTGCCAAGGCATCAAAAAATCAGATGGGCTGAACATGTAATTCGATTTGGAGACAAATGCTGGACTAGAGTCATTGCCGACTGTATCCTATGGGACGTCAAAAGATCACGTGGCCATCCACCTACAAGATGGTCAGACTTCCTTGTCAAGACCCTGAAGGAATGGTTTGAGGCTCTTCATATTCCTAAATCAACTAGATGCCTTTGGGCTACATTGGCACGTGATAGGGTCCAATGGAAATGTTACTGGCGCCGCTCGAGCAAATCGATGAATAACGGGATTCAAGTGATCAAGTGATCAAGTGATCACCTTTGTGTAAGTGGACCCAATGGAATTACTCTAGGAAGTAAATCAACTAGTGGACACTCAGTCTTTAAAAAACATAATTTATTTTCTAGACTTTTCTAAATGAAATTAATCTCTCATGTCCTTGTTTTACAATTCACTGTTAAAGTACTTGTGTTCAAATCAGCCAATAAATTGTGCTGTAGATTGGTGGTGATGAGACTGTGTATATATTTAATGTGGTTGTGGTTGCCAGGGACCAGCACTGAGATTCATACACACTAGTATTGATGACCCCCTGAGTCATATTCCCAACCCTGAGAGTAAGGGTTTTCATGAGGCTTTAGAGGTCTCTGTGATACCCTGTGGAATTCTACCTGTTTTGTAGTCAATAGATGATATGTAATCTAAAATAACTAATAATCCTTTGGTAAATGGAATCTAAAAATAATCTTGGATTAAACAATAAGTATTTGCAACATGAACTAAATATATAAACACTTATTCTAAGACTTTCTTGGGTTGTGGGGTGGTAATAATAGAGAAGTGGTAAAAGAGATCTGCCTTGCAATTGTGAAGCCCTGACTTTGATCCCCCAGAGCATTATTCAGTGTAGACCTAGCCTTTGAAGAGCATCAACAACAATAACCATTACAACAGCATTTACCAAAGTTATTTTACTTGGAAACAGTCTGTTCCTACCTCAGAAATGCAAACATGCTGGCAAACATGTCTTCTAAGGATTTAATTGGAATAAACTACCCTTTTAACCTTTATGAAGCTAATAATTATGGCATCTATGAATTATACCCTTCTTTCTATTCTAATTAAGTTTAACTCTTATTGGTTCAGACCACTGGTTTTAGAGACAGATCAACTCAACTTAGAGCAAGAATAAGAAAGACAAATACAGGATGATCTCATTTCTCTGTGGAATATAAATACTGGATGGGGAAATGTATTGTAGTAAAAGGGGATGCTTAGATCATTCTCAACCCCAGTGTTTACAGAGGTGACAGACAGAGAAGGAAAGAAATCAAAGTGTGGGAGAAGAGAATAAGAAGCAATGGGTTAACAGGCGTCAGGACTTCAGTTATACCAGTGATGTGAGTGAGGGTTAGAGCCATATCTTCAAAACACAGATTCAACAGAACTGAAAACATGAGATCTAAGAGGCAACCACTGAACCTTTATAATGTGCCTGTCAAGTTGACAGGCAGGGTGGAGTGTGGGTTGGATTGGGGAGGGAATCTGGGAATGCTTGTGGAGGGTAGTTGACACTGGTGGAGTGATTGGTGTTAAATTATTATATGCCTAAAATAATTTTGAAAGAACAAGAAAAGTTCTGAGGAACTTCAACCCATTGAGCAGAATAAGGGTATTAGGAGATGAAGACAGTGGTGAAAGCAGGAATGTTGTTTGAACCAAGTAGTTTTAATTAATCAATGCTGACAGTCTTGTGGCATAAAAAAGAGGAGATATGGGGCCGGAGCAATGGTCTAGTGGGTAGGGCATTTGCCTTGCACACAGCTGGCCCATGCCGGCCCAGGTTCGATCCCTGGCATCCATATGGTCCCCCGAGCACCGCCAGGAGTAATTCCTGAGTGCAGAGCCAGGAGAAACCACTGAGCATCGCCCGGGAGTGACCCAAAAAGCAAAAAAAAAAAAAATTTTTTAAAAAGAGATTATCTGGGGTGTGAACTTGGAAACTTCTGAAAGGAGGAAAGGGTAGCATTGCTTTCTAATAAAGTTTCAACAAAAGGCTGTATCTGAAGTACTCTGATGCTACTTCAAGCCCCTAGAGTTTCTCTTGAAAGCATCCAGCTAGTGTTCTTGGAATATCAAAGAGGTATTCAGCAAATGGAATCTGTTAGTTGAACACACAGGGAATAAGCACTCACACAACTGAAGGAAGAGCTACAGCAAGTCAAGTACTTGAAAAGTTTAGTCCCCAAGATCTGACTAGGAAGGAGTGACAAGGCTAAGTCAAGGGAAACTGTTGGGCCAAACCCATCTGTATCAGGAAATCCATCTCACCAGAAGCTACTAGCTCTCTTTTGTTTTCTTCCATTCCCTACAGGAATGGAAGACCTTTCACAAGCCACTCCTCTATACTAGCATGATCATCTGTCCCCATGCAAACCCAGATCTTCCATTTTCTCTAGCATTAGTGAAAGTTATCACCCTTAGCAATATCCTGGCTATAACCCTATAATTCTCCTATAATTGCCCCTCAATTGCCAACAAAATACTTCTGTTTTATTTTATTCAGAGCGCCTAACATATGTGAAATTACTGTTTTCATTTAACTTTGTACTGGCTTACATTTGATCCTTTTACATAACGGAGGAGTGTAGACACTTGTCTAGATCAAAGATCAGCCAAATAGTACATAGGGCTAACTGGCTTAGCAACTGTTTTTCTAAATACTAAATACCATTTTATTGGAAGAAAGTAACATCTATCTACTTGTTTTTCATCTGTGGCCCATCTCTCTTTAAAACTCAGTGCTGGTAGAGTCCCTGGTCTGTGAAATCTAAAATATTTGACTGGATAAAGAAACTATAGTACATCTGCACAATGGAACACTATGCAGCTCTCAGGAAAAACGAATTCATGAAATTTTCCTACAAATGGGTGGACATGGAGATTAACATGCTTAGTAGAATTAGTCAGAAGGAAAAAGGACAGATATAGAATGACTGCATTCATTTGTGGGTTATAAATATATACCAGTGTTCTACTAATTGTTGGAAATGGTAACACCAGACAAGAACTGAGCACTGAATGTAGGCAAAGGGATATACATAATAACCCCTAAATGAATGTATAGCAAGTATAATATGTAAGAGAACAGAGAGAGAGAGAAAGAGGAGGAGGAGGAGGAGGAGGGGAAGGAGATAGAAAAGTGCCTGCTATAGAGGTAGGCTGGGGGAGGGTGAGGGAATATAGGGACTTTGGTGGTGGAAATGTGCACTGGTGGAGAAATGGGTGCTGAAATATTGTATGACTGAAACCCAATCATGAATATCTTTGTAATTGTCTATGTCAGGGTGGTATAATAAAATTAATTAAATAGAAAAAAAAGTAATGTTTACCATAGAACTAAAACTTGCCTAGGACAAGTTTACCAGCCCCTGGTTCTAGGTACCCCTAAACAGATATCAGTGTTTAAAACATATTTGATAGAATTCATGAATAAAATTTAACTAAAGATTTGAAAATGGACGAGAAGATACAGTGTTCAAAAAAAACTACAATTACTATAGAAATTTTCAGATAGATGCAATGCATTTGAATTAATACATTCCTGAAACATCTACTCTAATGCCATGCTTTGGGCTTAGAAACTGGGGCAGAAGTGGGAGAAATAATGGATATAACTCCAGCATGGGAATCCTAGAAGCAGGCATAGGAGAGAGCCTAATAAATAAATTTTTATAATCCAATTGCTGCAGAGGTATATAGAATGTGCTGACAGAAGTCTAAGGAAGAATAGATACTTCAGACAAGGGAATAGAAGCAGATGAGGGAAAACACCACTGAATATATGACATTGCATTCTGGCTTGAATACCATTAATAGTGACTTCCACTTATTGAGCATTTTCATTGTTCTAGGCACTGCATACATTTGATCCTTACACAAAACCCTTTGGTGGGTTGCCTATATTAGAATAGGTTCTCTTGAGCTGTAGTGACAACCTTTTCCCAGATCCTAGTATCTTAAAACAACCAAAATTTATTTATTGTTCATATAACATATGAAAAAATTGGTAGCAGGGGACAGGATGTGGTGAGAAGCTCCATAAAGGTGGCATATTGGACCCCAGGGTGACAGACACTCCACATCTAATGAAGTCACTATTTTAACCTGAAGCTTCAGGCATGCAGCTGCAGGGTAAGCAGGAAGGTACCAGTAAGAATCATATAACAGCTCTTAAAAATATTCTGCACACAAGTGGCATGTGCCATTTTTCACAAATCCAAACAAGCACTGTGACCATACCAGCCCCAATGGGGCTCGAAGTGTCTTGAAGAAGTAAGAATGATTGGCTGAGGGTTAGTCATGTCCACCATCATGAGTTTTACAAATGAGGGACCTATAGTAAAGTTAGGTAACGGTCTCAAGTTTACAGCAGAAATAAGAACAGACTGGATTCAAATCTCAGTCTACCTGATGCTTAACCCACATGGTTAAAATGATCCTAAAGGCTGAAGAAGAGATTTTTCAGGGAGAGTGAGCATAAGTTAGGGTTAAAGAAAAGGGAGAAAGACCAGCAAGCTGTTAATCATCGATAAATAGTCATCTCTGTAGCCTGGAAAGTGTGACTAGATGGAAAATGGCTTTAGTTAGGTAAGGATTAGAGAACTTGGAAGGAACATAAAAGTGATCTACAGAATAGGATGCCAAGCACACATCGCCATAAGATCCGGGTGATAAAGACCCTGCGAACACCAAGTCAGCTTTCCCCTCCCAGGTATTTCAAACAATACTTCCTCCGAGTTCAATGGTATCTGACTCTGCTGGAAGTTCCTCAATGCTTTGGCTCTCTCCTCCTGAGCATCTGCCATTTGCTCTTTTCAGATACTTCTGACTTTCATCACCTGGAGAAGTCAACCTAATCATAAAGAGTTCAGCTTAGAAGTCTCAGGTCGTTTGAGCAGAGCGATCTTACATACACCAAAGTGGACTCCTCAGCCCCTCCCCTGACTCTTCAACCGAGTACCAGGCACCTTTGAGATTCTGATTTCATGTCTCGTGAATGAATGCCTGATTGAACTGGAAAGAAGACACCAGACAACCCGTGCATGCTTCTCCAACACAGAGGTGAGTATTTATTACCCAGAAATATTTCAAGATCTATTTTGATTTAGCAGACTGGGAAGGCTCCTGAGATAAATTTTTATGCTGGTCCACAGACACTTGAGTTGAAAAGCTGTAGCGGGTGCTATGATGTCCATCTGTATCCACTCATCTCATTGTTCCATGAGCACCAGCATGGCAGAGTGAAGCTGTCAGTATCTGTGATTCCTCATTTGAGGTCTTTACCTGGCTACCAGATACCCAGGTAGGACAAGAGTTGAAATGGCTTCCAATGGACCCAGCAGTAGCCATCAACAAGTGATTGATCAGTATGAACCAAGACTCCCTCATCCACTGGTGAGGACACTCTCGAACAACTCTAGAATTTCTGCATGAATCTGGGCTTCTCTCACTCATATTGATTATGTGCTTTGTAGAACAACTTAAATTTGCCCTTTTCCCCCAGTCTCACTTCCACTCCTCTTCTACTGTTTCCTATCTAATGCTGAGATGGAACCTGAGATTAATTCACTGTAATCCCATTCTTCCCTCAGGGGCTACATTCAGGGGACATTCCCTTAAAGCTTAAACTTTTGGCACTGTCCATGTCTGCACTCATTCATATAGTCAACAAGTGGGCTTGTAGTGAAAGATCAATCAACACCTGAGAGTAGAAACTAATTTCAGTCCTTTCCACAAAACCATTTTTCTATGAAAAGGAGACATAACATGTATTTTTAAAAGGTCCTATTGGTTGAGAGAAGGAAGGAAAAAACTACTTTTCCTTGGCTTCTTGAAGGCAGCCTGGGCTGAGGTGGATGGGACTCTCTACACAGCGACAAGGCCAGCACAAGGGAATGAACATTTCTGAAGATTGACACTACCCAGTGGGTTAAGTGCAAGTTTCCTTCTCCCATTTTTCACAATGGCCATGAGTGCTCTGTGCTTCAGGGTCCTCCTCTTTAAACCTGGACCCTCAATAGAATCAACTCTTTGGCACAATTATTAGGAGTATTAACAAGACAATGATCAATAGCAACACTGTAAGATATGCCTAGCGCACGGAACTCTGAAAGCTGTAGGTCCATTACTGCTACTCTTACCATGGGCTTCCTCTGAGAAACCAGCTCCCACGCAAAACCTTTTCCGACTATGGTCTGAAATAGAGTCCATAATAGAGGCAGCCTGAGAGAAGCATGGACACCTCCAGAAAATGATTCTTTCCAGCCACCTACATACAAATTTCTCTATCACTGAGGAGCACCTAAATTGGCCAGTTAGAACTGGGTTCACTCCCTGCTCTTCTCTCTGCTCCTTCACTTCCCCATCTGTGATATGGACCCAGCCACAGAGCTCACAACACTATAATCCCTGGGATGCTGATGTGGCATCAGCTGAACGTGGTGCCGAATCAGCAGGAGAAACCTGTGGCTGTCATTTTTCTCATGGCTGTTATTGACACCAGACCTGTGGAGCCAAGAGGCCTGGAGTTCTTTGCTCCTTTGTGTTTCCAGTACTAGCTTCCCCCTGACAGCCAGCTTCAAAAGAGCTCTTCATTTTCAAAGGATACATGTGGTATGTTTGTGAATTTGCATGCTGCCCAAAGCCCCCTGTGGCTCCTGCAAGTCCTGATTATTCTGTTTATTCCTTCAGCACAGCTGTCCTTTATCGAGTGGAGGCAGCTCATTTGTTACGTCTGGGGCTTCCACAGGCACCCATTCAGGGCAGCCTTTGTAAATTGTCTGCCAGCCACCACCACCGAGTGCAATGTTGACAGTTACACCCACAGTCCTTTGGACCCACAAAGAAGCCCAAGACACTCTGGGGCTGGGAAGTTCCCAGGAAGTACCTCTTCTTTCCGAACTGTCATGAAGAGAGCTGTCCTGTTTCATTACCTTTTATTCAAAATTGGTACCAGCAGCTGCTTTGAAATCCTTACATAAGGCAAACATAGCCGCTCCCCTGTTTTGTTATTAACACATTCTGGCATAATTGCTTGAGCTCTCAACTGTGACCTGTTAGAGATTCACTCGGTTGTGGAATTTTCAAGGGGAAAGTGCCTGGTTAAAGACAGCACTATGTAATTCCCTGACCAGAATTGTTTGTAAGCCCCCCAAGTCAAATCTCGGGTTGAATTTGCTCAAACATAAATTAGTAGTTGAATCTACATAGATTTAATGTCTTATAATCTCTGTGGCCTGGGAATCTATATTCAAGCTTAGATGCATTTACTAGGATACCACACATTTAATACTAGAAATAATTTGAATCCCTCTAAAGCCTGATACTTTCTAATAAGATGCATGAAACCTGTGACTGCCAATGAACAAGCCCACATTGCTGAGATTTGAGTCTTAAGAATAGCTTGTTTACAAAAACAGAAAAAATTCCAGCACAAACAACTTTTGAACTGAACTATTCACACAATCCCAAGGCCCACTACCTCATTGACATGATAGCAATGTTGTTTGCTAGGGTGGGCAATGGAATTCCTTCAACCACACCCACTAAAATGTCCCTTGGACCAATGCAATTTGTGTGCAATCAATATTCATTGAGTCCAATATGTGTCAGACAGTGACCCTGGTGCCATGCAAGTAGTAGAGAACTCAACCGTCTCAACAGAACTCAACCTAACTCAACAGATCAACCGAGTATCTATTTTCCTGGAACACATATTTCTATGTCGGAGGCAGATGATTAAACACAAATGAAGTTGCAGCACATCAGGTAGTAGAAAGGGCTCAGAACTGAAGTCGAGGGAAGTAAAAGGCCAAAGATACAGTGATGGCAGGTACAGTACAGGACATGGCAGCAGCTAAGGCAGACAGGAAATATATTGCCAGACCAGGCCAACATTTGAATGTTGTAGGCAGAGACCATCACCCCTGAGCACTGAGATCTCATTGTAACCACAGTCTTGTAACACTGACATTACCGTTCCTATCATCACCATGTGACACCCTTCCTTTCAGCCTGGGTGTGCAGTTGGTCATGACACTTGCTCCTTGTCTCTGCTTGTTCTTGTGTACCACCATGCCACAGCAAAGCCCAGAACAGCTTCCTGGAGAACCTGGAGCCCTAGAGAAGAGGCAGCATTGTGGTCAGACAAGGCCAGTCTCTAGGTGTCCAGGGGGCTGTGACTGTATGAAAGATCCCACAGGCATAGAAGAGCAACAGACACACACTTGGATGATGCCCCACAAGGGCAGCAATATATTAAGTCTGGGAGGCATTAAGCTAGTATTGTTATGCAGGGATTGGTAGCTGCACAAGCAGAGAAAGAGCAGACCCAGAAGGGAGGACAGAAAGGCAAGGGCCCTCAGGCAAATTGCATTTAATTAGGGCAGTGGGGAGAAGTGTGGAGAGAGAAGTTTGAAGAACCTCAAAATGAACAGTGTGCCTATAATGAAACTATAGGACAAGAAAATGTAGTCATAATAATTCCTTAATAATTTCTTAATAATTCCTAAAAACTATAGAGTTCCGGCTCTGTGAAGCTGTAGGAGCAGAGGCCACACTGACCTGTGCCATTCCTGTTTCAAGAACATTAGATACAACTCATGGAGGCACTTCCCGGTTGACTCATTTGATCCCCACAGCACCCTATACCTAATCTAGACATGCAAAAAAGCTTCATTTTTTGGGGGTCACACCTGGAGATGCTCAGGGATTACTACTGGCTCTACACTCAGAAATCACTCCTGGTGGTGCTTGGGGACCATATGGGATGCTGGGGATCCCACTAAGATCAGCCGTGTGCAAAGCAAAAGCCCTCCCCTCTGCACAATCACTCTAGCCCTCATAAAGCTTTTCTTGGGAAGCTCTATCCCCAGTGAGTAAGTTAAAAGAGAAGTCGTTCTAATTCAAAGCACATATTTAAATATTATGCTTTCCTAAATCCCTAATTCTTTCCCCTGCTCAAATTTGGAGCCCCTACCCACTGTCTTCACTGCAGTCTTTCTCAGAGTACAGGTGAATCTAAGACTTTTCACCAAGTTCAACTAGTGTCAATCTCTTTGGCCTATTTGACAGTAACCATTTGGGTATAGTCCAGCTCCATCTTGTAAATAGTGGGAATACATGCAATTATTCCAAGTTATGTTAATTCTGGGCTCTTACTAAATTCCTTAGCAACTAATCTCCCTCTTTCAACAGTAAGCATGTTATACTTCTTTCCATAAGTTACTGATGACCCAAACGTGTCTACCAATGTATATCACTTGTATCACTTGTCTTCTCGTTGTTCATCGATTTGCTCGAGTGGGCATTAGTAACATCCCATTACGTCTTGTCACAAGAAAGTGCAGCTGAAGGGCATCTGCTAACTCCAGGAACACAAACAGTCTCAAACCATTCCTTCAGGTCATGGGAATGAGGTCTATAATTGTTACTGGTTTTTGGCATGTAAAATACAACACGGGTAGCTTGCCAAGCTCTGCCGTGGAGGTGGTACACTCTCAGTAGTAGGCTCTCATCTTGAGCTTTACTGATGAACCTCCACAGGGAGAGATCAGCTTTTCTCTTAGGTGGAGCTCTGAGGAGCTGTGGGGTCTGGATGTTGAAAATGACTGACCTCATGGTGTGGGGTTTCCCTGGCTTCTTGTTAGGATCACTGGGATGACGGGCCATGACTAAACTCTGCCTAGAACTGTGTACAGTGTATAAATGTGAAAGATCCTGGGAAGTATCTTGTTCTAACTTCCAGTAACGTCTAAGACTATCATTGTCTATGCATCAACATCCACATATGAGGAAGAAGAAATTGAGAAATTCTACATGGAACTGGAGGAGTTCTATAAAGAAGATCTCACCTTCTACAAGATCATAGTCGGTGATTTTAATGCCAAGATAGGACCGAGAAAATTGGTCAAAGAGCTCCACATTGGGACTCATGGCCTAGAATGGAACGAACAGGGTGAGAGACTATCTGAGTTCATCATGTCCACCAAGACCATTCATGGGAACTCACAGTTCCAGAAGGATGAATAGAAACATTGGACATGGAAATCTCCTGGTGGACAGTGTCACAATGAAATTGACCACATCATATTCAATAGATGGTTTTGCCTGACTGATGTTGCTATCATCCCAAAATTCCAAACAGGATCAGACCACTGTCTCCCTCATGCAAAATTCTACTTTACGCAATGGGGAGAAAAGGCTGCAAAGTTTAAGAAGAGAATTCCCAGAATGACCACCAACTTGGAACTCTTTGGCACCTTTGCACCAACATGGGAAGATGCCATCATTGACGACCTTGATGAAGAATACAACCGACTGGTTCAGCACCTCCATGATTGTGCAAAAGAATGCCAAGAGAGAAAGTCACAAGAGGATGGCTGTCTTCAAAAACTCTCGAGGCTCATTCGCCAACATGGCAAGGTGCAAGCCTCAGGCAACCAAATGGTAACATCCAAGCTCACAAAGCAGTGCAGAGAAGCCATAAAGGAAGACCTCAAATAAAGAAGACCAGAAATACTGGCCAATGCAGCAGAAACTGGGAAAAGCATTCGCAAAGCCTGCCTGTCCTTCGCCAACTATAAGACCAAGATGACTGCCCTCCAACATCCTGATGGATCTATCACATCTAAAAGTATAAGGGGGGGGGGGGGGGGGGGGGGGGGGATCTGATTAAATAAACAAAGAAATGCAGACCCCTAAAGTATATACATTTGCAACAGTATTTAAATCTTAAGAGTATAGGTTCTGAGACAGAATACCCTGTTAGTCTCTAAATTTTCAGAATCCTAAAGACTTTTCTCAAGTAATTTTGACTATTTTACCCTCAGCACTGACATTAAAACCCTAGTTAGTACTTGGGTTTTAATGGCTGGAGCAATAGTACAGTGGCTAGGGCATTTGCCTTGCATGTGGCCGACCGGGTTTGATCCCAGGTATCTGATACAATATCCGAACACTGTCAGGAGTAATTCCCTAGTTCAGAGTCAGAAGTAACTACTGGGCATTGCTTGATGTGACCCATAAAGCCAAAAAAAAAAGTCTGCTGTAAAGGTAATCTAAAAAAGTAGTTGTAAGGTGCTCAGTGGTGCCATCAAGGGTGTTCAATAAGTGCTTCTTGAACTAGTACATGAGCAAGAACTCAAAAGGCATATTCTGAGATATGTTATAAAATGATATAAATGGTAAGAATTTAAAAGATATGTCCTGAGAAGTGCTTTAGCTCTTTGCATGTGTTCTCTTGTTTAACTCTTGTTTCAGTGGTGGGGGATCAGAGCTAGGGCACTTGACAATGGAAGCAACTGACTGGGGTTTGATACCCAGCATCCCATATTGTTCACCCCCCACATGTCTCCCCCCCCCCACACATATACTAGGCAGGATGGAATATATAGCACTGGAAATGGCATCTGATATCAGACAAATAACCCCCAGATATAATAACTTGCTCAGGAGTGATTCATGAGCAAAGACATAGGAGTTACTCCTGAGCACCATCCTTTGTGGCATCAAGACAACAACAACAACAAATAGTAAGTGGTAGGGCTTGAGCCAATTCATAAACCTGCTTTAACTAACACACTATATGTGATTGTTAAGGTACAAGAAAAGATACTGTTGCTTGGGAACCACCCCAATTCCTATGCCATCACACAGATAATCCTTTTATCAGGATCAGAGACTCTGGGCGTTATGATATCAGATGCCATTTCCTGTGCTATATATTCCATCCTGCCTATATCACCAGGACATCCAGAGAACAGACTCCAGTATGCAGGTGGAAGATGAAGCATCCTCTTCCAGACTGCTTCACTGCTTTGCTAAAAGCTCACAGCCCTTCATCTAGAATTCTAAGTAGTCTGAATCAAATAGCACTAAGAAATTATTCATCTCAATATTTTCTTGAGAGCTGAGAATGCAGAAGCTCAGGAAGAAAAGGACACTTGCTCGAGATGGATGATAATTCCTAGCTCACCTGAGTTCCAAATTTGACCTTCTATTGTGGAGGTCTCCATGTTACTCCCCCTTGGGGAGACTGGTTCTTATTTCAGTTGCATTCAAACCCAAGAGAGCAAAGGCGGGATCCTTGAGAGATAAATGGAAGAAGAATTGGCCCAAGTCACACCTCTTCAATAAGCTTCTATCTGTTGTTTTTGGTAAATATTCTAAGTGAGATTATATGCTCAGTAATTGTGCTATATTAAGAAAATTGAAAGGAGAAATGGTGAACTCAGGAGAACAAGCACATAAATGAAAATAGTGAGGTACTCAGGGCACAAAATTGAAAGAGGCTCTATTTGGAGATTGAGAAGTTCCTAACGTGTTCACTCTAGGCATCTCACATGTTTTGTTATGACCCTAGCCCTATAGTCTCCTAGCTTTAACATGAGTCCAGTGACTTGCTTTTGGTCCTACTAGTGACTGTATTTTAAAACAAGTCCTCCCAGTACATTGAAGAAAATATAGGAAAAACCCTCCACGACATTGAAGCTAAAGGCATCTTCAAAGGTGAAACATCACTAACAAAGCAACTAGAAGAAAAAGATAAACAT
This sequence comes from Cryptotis parvus, assembly GCA_021461705.1. Lineage (NCBI taxonomy): Eukaryota > Metazoa > Chordata > Mammalia > Eulipotyphla > Soricidae > Cryptotis > Cryptotis parvus. Next base: position 217,618 of record JAJIBD010022680.1, on the reverse strand, counting down.
ATGGGACTACATGAAACTAAAAAAGCTTCTGCACCTCAAAAGAAACAGTGACTACGATACAAAAGCAGTCCACAGAATGGGAACGAATATTCACCCAATACCCATCTGATAAGGGGTTAATATCCAGGATATATCAGGCACTGGTAGAACTTTACAAGAAGAAAAACAAACAACCCCATCAAAAAACTGGGGAGAAGAAATGAACAGAAACTTCAGCAAGGAAGAAATTGAATGGCCAAAAAACATATGAAAAATGCTCATCATCACTAATCATCAGAGAGATGCAAATCAAAACAACAATGAGATACCACTTTATACCACAGAGACTGGCACATATTCAAAAAGAGCAAGAACAACAAGTGCTGGCGTGGATGTGGGGAAAAGGGGACACTCATCCATTGTTGATGGGAATGCCAGCTGGTACAGCCTTTCTGGAAAAACAATATGGACTTTCCTCCAAAGACTAGAAATTGAACTCCCATTTGACCCAGCCATACCACTCCTGGGAATCTACTCTGGGAAACCAAAAATACGCAGCGGAAACACCATCCCTACTTTTATGTTCATAGCAGCATTATTCACAATAGCCAGAATCTGGAAGCAACCAGATTGCCCGAAAATCGATGACTGGATAAAGAAGCTTTGGTACATCTACACAATGGAATACTATGCAGCTGTTAGGAAAATGAAGTCATAAAATTTGCCTATAAATGGATGGACATGGAGAAGATTATGTTGAGCGAAATTAGCCAGAAGGAGAGAGACAGATACAGAATGACTGCATTATTTGCATGGCATATATATATATATATATATATATATACATATTATGATACCAATATCCAAGGTCAAGTGAAACATATATCAGGAGGTCTTGTCAAAAGTGGAAATTATCACAAACATGTGGGAGTCAGAGATTAGGTAAGACAGAAAATGGAACAGTGTGCTAATAATTGTTGAGGGTACTAATGCCAACCTAGAACTGAGCATTAAATAGAGGCAAAAGGATACACATGCCAACCTCTTAATGTATGTTCTGTAATCCATAGTCTGGATGGGAAGGAAAAGAGAAGGGAGAGAGAAAGGGAAAGAAATAAAGAACCTGCCATGGAGGGGGCTGGGAAGGGGAGGCAATCGGGGGCGTTGGTGGTGGGAGATGGGCGCTGGTGGAGGGACGGGTGCTGGAACACTGTATGACCAAAAACCCAAATATGAACTTTTTAATTGTATATCTTTTTTATTTGTATATCTCACGGTGGTATAATAAAATACTTAAAAAAAAATAAAAAAAATCCTCTGTGTACTTGTGTTACTGATAATGTTGCATAGGTATTCACAACATTGTAGTAATTCAAATTTAGTTTCTTTTCATTTATAAAAAAAAACAAGTCCTCCAAGATCATGGTATGAGCATTGCTAGATTGTATTATATTTTTATTAGTAGACACATTAAATGTAAACATTTGATATATGCTACCATTTTATAATCATTTGGAAGTTCATGATTTTTCAATATAGCAAACATCTCAAAAAACACCCAGAGCCTTGGGTGATGTCTCTGAACAGAATACTTTCATTTAGCTCTGATGTCTTCCTTAAAGGTAGGTTCCTCAATGCTTCGCCCTGCCCTTCCTCTTCATACCTAAAACAGCATGCCTTTTCTACTCTTGGACTCAAATCTCCCTTCAAATTTCTTTCCCTCAGTCTCTCTCCAGTGACCCTGCAAGTATGATCACCCCCACCCCCATCTCTTCCCTCACCCTTCCTCATCTACTCTCACTGATCTTTCCTTCATCTGTTTCATGTGTCTCTTCCTCAAATCACAAAGAATTTCATCTCTAGGGTTGGTGGAAAGCAGCAGAGGGCCGCCTTTGGGACTTCATGCATAATTAATGACAGTTCAGCTACACATGTTTTCTATTAGCAATTCAGACTCTTTTAGGACTTTTTTAAAACATACTTTGCAATTCACCCAAATTCTGAGAGGCATTTAGATAGAAAAAATCCATAAAAGCATGAATGTTTGAGGTTTTGGGAAGGAGACTTTAATGAACGATTTCTCCCCAGAGGAGCAATTCCTGAAATGCTTTTGCTCTTTACCACAAGTTTCTCCAGATGAGTACAAGACTAAATCGCAGGTCTCCTCAAAAACAATGTCAATGGAATACATTTTTAAAAGATGGTCCCAGGTTACCATAACAACCAAGGTTCCAACATCATGTTGACTAACTGCACAGTGATATGATCAGGAAGACCAGAGCAGAGAACAAAGTATCAGGTTGCTATGGCAACCAGATATACAGAAAATGGAGTGATTTCAATAAGGAAGTTTTCAGCAGGAAAGTAAGTGCAAAGCATACTTCTAGTGAATAATTACCCAGTAAATATTCTTAATATTAAAGAGTTACACCGTGAACTTATTTCACTGGCAAAGCTCTAAGTCAGAAGGTGTATTGGTTAGCTATTGCTGTATAACAAATAATGTGAATATATCACTTCATTTGTCTTCCCGTTGTTCATCAATTTGCTTGAGCAGACAATGCAAATATATAATGCATTTAAACAATAATCAACTATGTTTCTCCTGAATCTGTGGACTACTGGAATTGTTGGCCCTCTAGGTTGGATTCAGGGTGTCTATACTGGCCCCTCTTGTTTCAGTTAGCCTTATCCAAGAATCTGCAATCAAGGACTAGAGATTGTAAAGCAGGTCACTTGCCTTGCATGCAGTTGATCTGAGTTTGATCACTGGCCCCTGGATGATCTTCTGAGCCCTCCCAGGAATGAACACAGAGCAAGAATTAAGCCCTGAGTACTGCTGGCTGTGGCCGCAAAACAAAAAAAGAAAAAAAGAGAGGGAAAAAATGTGAAGTGAACTAGAAGATCAGCTGGGAACTGATCAGTGGAGGAAGACATCAGCTGGAATGACTTGATTTGTTTCTAGAAGTTTAATCAGGCTTCTCTGGATTTGCCCTAATGGTAGAACAGGGTTTTCAAACAAAGAAAAATTTCATAATACCTCCTGAGACTTTGAATTAAAACTGGAATCTTATCATCAGTAGCCTATTCTGCTGACCAAAAGCTAAACACATGCCCAGACAAGATTCATTTTCTGAAAAATACTGAAATACACTATTGCAAAGGGTGTGAACAGTGGCATGGGCATGGAGAAAGGCATGGAGTCATTTCTCATCAACAATAAACCCATAGAACAGATTTTATATGTAACATATCTTTGGAACAACATCCAAAATTTCTGCATGCACAATTCGAACAACCTACATCCACATTAAAATCCATATAGCTTTCAGAGAACAAAGAAAAAACCATAAAATGCCATATTATAGCTATGCATTAGCTACAAATTTTGACTATGTATTTTTACAATCTTATACTTATTCTGGAATTTGATTTCTTTCCTTCAAAACTGAATAGAATCAAATGACCATTGAGTCTCAAAGGGCTCTGACTAACACTGGATATGAACTTGCCTTAAATGTTCATTCATCAGCTAATGGAGACAGGGAGTTTATGAAAATGATTTAAAATCTGGGATTTGAAGCCATACTGCTGGGATTCAAATTTTTCCGTAAACTCTGATAGGTTATATGAACTTGGGTAAGAAGCTTGACCTTTATAATTCCCAATATTTTCATCAATAAAATGAGGATAGAATACTTAATCAATTTACTTTATTGATTCTAGAAGTATTTAGTCAGGATTAGAGCCATAGATCACGTGGCCGCCCACCTACAAGATGGTCAGACTTCCTTGTTAAGACCCTGAAGGAATGGTTTGAGGCTCTTCATATTCCTGAATCAACCAGATGCCATTGGGCTACATTGGCACGTGATAGGGTCCAATGGAAATGTTACTGGAGCCCGCTTGAGCAAATCGATGAATAATGGGATTCAAGTGATCAAGTGAAAAGTATTTAGTCATTAATGCTTCTGAAATTTGGGTGTACCATCCGAGACAGACATAAAATTCTTTGGTTCCAATGGATGGTAATTTTAGCATCATTGAATATACCATAAGTTCCTCACAGGTTTAAATGAATCATTTTATTGATTAGAACAGAATTTCCAGTAAGTGCTTAATAAATGCCAGAAAGATGAGAAAAAATTTACATTGACATACAAGAAAGAATCTTGGAAATATGGACTTATAATAAGCAGTGCATTACACACACATACACACACACACACTCACCACTTGAAGATCTGAAAGACAAAGGATTTTTTAAGGCCTGGTGGTACTCGGGCTTACTCCTGGCTCTGCACTCGGGGATCACTTCTGGAGAGCTTGGGAAACTATATGGAGTGCAGGGAATCGAATGCATGTAGTCACTGCAAGGCAAATGTCCTACTGGGCATCCTATTGCTCTGGCCCTACAAAGCATCCTCATCTGTTTCTACATGGTGTCCTTCCAGGATAGTGAAGAATCAGGTTATCTTGATAATTGGTTATGTCAGCAGCATTTATTGTACCTAACTGTCAGCACTTATTGTATATAAAAGTGGGTTTGTTATGACAATGGGTTTGTCATAACAAACTCATTCTGGGAGCACAATAAATATCATCTGCCAATTTTATGGAAGAGAAAACTGAGAGTCAGTGAGGAAGAAAAAAGTGGACTAGAGACCCCAAGTTTATCAGTGGCAGAGAGATATTGAACAAAGGTTTCTAACCCCAAGTTTTCTTCATCAAGTTAGGCCACCTCTGTCATTTTGGTGTCAGAATTATTGTGTTAAGGAATGAAAGAGAGACTAGTCAATGCTGATTCATAACCTCTCTAAAGGCAGTACTGTGGTTGGAATTTGGGGGATAGGTCATTGGGCTATGCAGTGAAACTGTGTCACACATTCCTCCCCTATCCCTTGTCGAACGCTTCTAGGAGGTGAAGAATTTAACAGATGACTATCCTTCATAAGAACAAAGTCCCATGAATTGGAATAGTGCCATTATTAAAGAAGTTCTATAAGAAAAAATATCCATCTGGTGAGGTTAAATTTTAAAGACTCCTGTTTAGGAAGTCTTTAGACATTGTTTATGTTGATACTTTGATTTTTGGTCTTCCCCTTCCCTAGAAATGTGAAAAGAATTCTTAATTCATCAGTCACTTTGCCTGTCATATTTGGCTACAGTAGTTTGATGGTACTAATACTATGTTTATTCATAAAGCAACAAGATTTTCACTTAATAATTATGAGATGATTGAACTCTCAGGGCAACCGATGCAGTCCATAAATTCATTAATTCCCTCCTTTTAGCTTAATGTTCTTGCAAAAACTTGCCTATTCACATTAATTTTTTTTTTTGGTTTTGGTTCACACCTGGTGGTGCTCAGGGGTTACTCTGGGCTCTGCACTCAGAAATTACTCTGGGTGGTGCTTGTGGTGGGGTCTGGGAACACCATAAACCACAAGGGATGAGATGAATGGAACTGGGGTCAGCTGTATGCAAGGCGAGCACCCTACCCACTGCACTATCGTCTCCAGTGCTTCCTACCCAAACTCCATGAAGTCACATATCTTCAATCATTTCTGCACCCTTGGGCCTTGGCTGACTAATTTCTACATTGTTGTTGTTAATACTAAATCCCATAGTATAGATAGCTACATTTAAAGAACAATCAGATGTTCCTGATCACAGCCCCTCCCCACCACCATGCAGGTGGTGACTGCTTCATAAATGGCAAACTTGTGAAGCAAGTCCCTACTGAGTACAGCCTTACTTGTACCTTGCAATTTAAGGATCACAGAAGAAACTACCCTTTTGTCTTCTTTCAGTGATGTCAGTGAAAATGTCTGCTCATACCTACTACTCACTTTTTAGCTGTTGCATAGCACGTGTTCAGGGATGTCATCCTAAACACATCCTAAACACTGTATTATATATAGTCTCCAGAATATATGTATATATGTTACACACAGAGATAGAGAAACATTGTCTAACTCACATTTTGATGGAACCCAAAGTTTCACTATTGGTCTACAAAAAATTCTTTTTATCCTAGCTCTGTACATGCAGCTGGGGCTTTTGCACAGAGCCATAACCTCTGAGATCTTTTCCAACCCAATTTAATTTGCTCTGGTGAACATCTCACCAATTCATTTTATCCATAACCAATCTGATATCAAAGCTTAGCTGGGTTTGGTTGATGCAGAATGGACTAGGCAAACAAGAAATAACTGAGGGTCATTCAAAACCTTAAAGGGTTGGGGACAATTTTGGGAATGATGGACATAACTATATAAAATTATATGTCACAAGAAACCATCCAGAGAAAAGTGAAATTTGGAAAGTATGAAGCGAAGTTATAGAAGGGGCTCAATACAGGCCAAAGGACAGTCTCAATAATATTTCTGATCTGATGTACAATAATTAAAGATGACTCAGTAATGAGGCATATTGGCAATAGATACTTTAAAAGTACACAAACAGGGCTGTAGGCATCCAGCCAAAGTGCTGGTACAACCACCTTATCCGGTGGGGGGAGAGATATGGGAAGAGGAAAACAGGTTTTATTTTGCTGGCAATACAGAGTAGGGCATGGCAGAAATCTAGACAGGTAGAACAACCAATGCTCCAGCTTATTTATTGATTGTTTTTTTTTTCTGTTTGGGACTCACCTGGTGATGCTCAGATCAGGGGTTACTCCTGGATCTGCGTTCAGGAATTACTCCTGATGGTGCTTGGGAATCATATGGGAGGCTGGGAACCGAATCCAGGCCAGCTGCATGCAAGGGATATGCCCTCCCCACTGTGCTATCACTACAGCATTCCCACTTACTAATGTTTTGCTAAGCACTGAAAAAAATCCCTATTTTACAGAAGAGCAGTATCCTAGACATACTAAACATTAGTATTAGACCTAGCAGCTACATTATATTTATTTTATTCCACTATTCATTCTGTTTCCTAACTTTCCTCAGTGGATGTTGAGAAGCGTGGTTGGATTTGGGTTCAGGGAGACTGACTCTGGAACAGAAATTTGGCGGTTTGATAGTGGCCGTGAGCTCTTTAATCACATCTCTTCATTCACCTCTTTCTCCAACTTTTAGCCCACATGCCTCAACTAGGAATTCAGTCATCAATTCTAGAAGGTAAATGTCTTCACTAAGTCTAACCAATGAAAAGGATGCACACTTCTTGTCACAGAATGATTGGCTCAAGGTTGAGCATGCAATTGGAGCCATTCCAAGCCACATGACTTGAAGGCCTGTGCTGGAATCACAGGAGGAATTAAAGACTCCCATTTTTCCATAAAAGCCAAACTTGGAGAATTGGAACACACTGCGATAAGATCATAAATGTTCTCACAATGAGGGTAACCAAAAGAGCTGAGCTTTTAGATGAAATGAAATAAAGAGAAACTGAGAAATAAGTCCTTAGTCTTTGAGCCTGAATCAGAGGGCCCTTGACACTAGAAACTATGGTTTATTGTGGTTAGGTAGGTTTCCTGTCTCTTTAAACAAAAAATTTCTAACCAAATTCTTGGTAGGAAGTAAAGATAAAATCCTGCCAAATTTCACATAACCTGACCACGATTTCTAAAATCCACCCTCTTCCTCATCAAAATGTTCCTAGACGCTGGTGCATAGCCAAGAGGTGGGTGGGGTTGGGAGTGATAGGTCATAAGAGCTTGGGGAAGGAAGGAGATACGGGGGTCTGGAGTGAGGCAAGATCAGTTACTCTCTTTCAGGACCTGGTACTGTCGTTTCAGCCAGAACCGTGTTATTCAGTGACAAGGGTCTGCTAGTAGGTTCAACTGAGCTGTTACTGCTCCTGGAGAGGGCAAATAGGCATCTAGGAAGAGGAGTTTGTGACATAATTTAATTAGGATTCATAAAAAGGCAATAAAAACAAACTTGACAAATGTCCACTTGAAACGCTTTTCAAAACTTATCACCATGGAACTGTGGGGGGTAGGTTGTGTACCCTCTGCTGTAACAGAGTTTGCTCAGAAATCAGGAAAAGAGAACCAAGCAGGCTCCTTTGAGTGCCAGGATACGTGATAAGCAAGAAATGTAATAAACTGCCTCAAGGTTCAAAGACTGTCCTCACTTGTCCTACACAAGATCTTCATGGAACATTAGGGATCTATTGTGGAAGAGAAAATTTCTAGGCTCTGAAAAGCCAAGGGAGTGATGGAGGATGAGGCACCTGCTGGAAATCCCCAACCACTCAGAAATTAATGGCAAATTAGTTCATTACAAATGCAAGTTGATCAATTGCAAGAAACTGTCTGAATCTACTCTGTCCCCACGGGCGTGTCTAGATCACTGATAAGACAAAACTGCTCATTTATTCCTTAATACAATACACATACTAGGTGCTCTATTGATCGGCATTTGCTGTCAGACCAAATTTCAGAAGACAAATACATGATATCTTGGCTACCTCCTACCTAGTGGCCAATTAGAGAATGATACCAGGCAAGAGCCCTGCTCTGCCATGCCTCCGTATCAGCGTTATGACTGATTAGCAATGTCTGCTATGGATTTTTTAAAAGCTGAAGGAAATGTGGATGTCTACAAAGATCTAAAGATGCCCATACAAACTCAGTTATCTGAAAGCAGAAAACAAGATAGTCAGGGGTGGGGATGGGATGGATATTTCAGAGGCAACTCAACGGTTACTGGAAATTCTCAAAGCAAGAGAAGATGACAGTGGCCCATGCAGAGCTGAGCCTGGGTCCATTCTGGTTCCCAAACTGGGGTTTCTCCTAGGTTAGCAAGCAAAGACATCCCTAATTCTCTGAATAAAAGAGCATGTAGGGCTGGGAAGTTCAGCTCTGTTTTAGAGCACTGGCTTCCATGCGTAAATTCCACATATCTGATCCTCAGAAATGCCTGTCCTCCCATCTTCCAGAGTAATGCCTGGGAACATTGCCATTTGGATACCCCATGTCACAAGTGTGACTTCCACGGGCCACAGAAATAGTACAGGAACTAAGGCTTTTGCTTTCATGTAGCCAAACACAGTTCAATCACCAGCAATCCTCAGTCTGCAGAGTACTTCCAGGAGAAAACTCTAAGCTCACAGCCTTGTGTACCATCAGGTGGATCCCTGAAATCAAAATAATAAGTGATCTATGGCATACCACATACAATTGAGTGCAAGCAACACAACCAATTGTGTGACTATGGACAATCACAATAACTAAGAAAAGGGTTTGGGATAGAACTACCTAAGTCAGAATCAAATTGAGGGTTAAAGCCTTAGCGCTGCATGATCCCTAAGCACTGCTGGTAGCTAACCCCATGCACCACAGGATGGACCCAAAATTGAAAAACAAACCAAATCTAAATGGGTGCACTTACATTCTAGGACACTGGTTTCTGCTATCTCTTAGAGTGCTGGAGTAATTCTTATTTATTTTGGAGTTAGGACTGTATTTCGCTGAATTGGCCATAAGATAAACACCAGATATACAGACTTAGGGCTCTGGTATCAGTCAATAATTTGTAAGTAAAGTAGAAATAAAGGTTAGTGTTGAATGGATTTCTAAATGCCTTGTGCCATCTACCTAGTGTGAGCCACTAATCCTGTCAAAATCCCCAGGAGCTGTCCTCAACACTGTCTTCACAGCTTAGGTGAGGAATATAGCACAGAGCAGGCTTGGTTCTGACCCAGTGATTGAGTGAATGAGATAATTAAGTCAGCTTTTCTGACCCATGTTTAGTATTCTCTGTATTTCTTCATTTCTTTCTCAGCAAAGGATCCAGAAGGATGCATCCCTCACTATTGTTCATAATTAGGACATAAAAGATAAACAAATGTCTTATGGAAAAGTTTTGTCTTGTGGCCTGTAGTTTTCTATAAGAAAATTAAATATTACATCTGATGGCTAGAAGGAAGGGAATAAAAGAGATAAAGAAAGAAGGAAAGAGAAAAAAAAAAAGAAAGAAAGAAAGAAGAGAAAGGAAAAGAAAGAAAGAAAGAAAGAAAGAAAGAAAGAAAGAAAGAAAGAAGAGAGAGAAGAAAGAAAGAAAGAAAGAAAGAAAGAAAGAAAGAAAGAAAGAAAGAAAGAAAGAAAGAAAGAAAGAAAGAAAGAAAGAAAGAAAGAAAGAAAGAAGAAAGAAAGAAAGAAAGAAAGAAAGATCCCAATGTTAATCCTTAAGTATTGTTTATGGCCAGGCCCCTTGATTTTCCTCTCACAATAATATTTATACACATTTCTGGGGTTTTGGGTGTGCCTATTCTTTAAACTTGAATTTTAGAATTTCTTCTGATTCTAATCTGATCACAAAACCTCCCATCTGAGCCCACATAGTTTCAGGCAGAATATTCCACCCTCTGGGTCCAGGGCATAGCTCTGGAAAGAGCACTTAGCTACCCTATATGTGTGAGGCCCTGGGTTTGATTCTTTGATTCCCAGCCTTCTCTCTGTCTCTCTGTTTCTGTCTATCTCTATCTCTCTGTATCTCTGTCTCTGTCTCTGTCTCTCTTTCTCTCTCTGTCTCTTTCTCTCTTATCCCCTACCTAGCAGGATTGCCCAGACAATTGATAGTGCTCCTTTGAATGGACTGTCAGGACATGAGCTACCAGTTCTTCACTTCAGATTTTACCAATCCTCCCATTTTCCTTCCCTCTCTGATCCTCCATTTCCCCATAGGTAACAGAAATGGGCCTAGGGAGATTTTTCCTTGAGAATGCTTCCAAATCTAAGAGTGAATTCTCTGCCTTCATTAGGGAAGACAACAGCAACCAACGCCATGAGAGAAGTGATTTCCTGTCTGGCACGCTTGTTTCTACTTTAGAGAGCGATGGGGAAAGGAGAAACAGAAATCCTTCAGCCCAGCTATAAGGTCAAGACATGATGGACAGAAAAGAATCCTGTAATCACGAAGCCGGAGAGAGCACAATCCATTAAGACCTTTTAGCCAAAACTGCCACAGAGCTGTCCACCTCCTGCTATGCCCAGGAGCGCTGTCACTCCCAGTCTGCAGGCCTCAGAGCCCTCTCATGCCAGCCCCCTTTTGCTCACTCATGTCACATCGCTGCCCTGAAGCCCACATTTAAGCTGATCAAAGGCCTGCGTGAAGCAATACAATCTAAAAAATATTACCATCACTTGGCACCTGATTTCTTTTTCTTCTTTTGACAAATGGAAAATCTCCAGGGGTTGCTCTGAGCTGATGCCCAGATAATGCTCAAGTTAACAGCCCAAGCTCAGCCCATCTCCCGTGGGTGGAATGATGAGAGATGGGAATTCAGAAACTTTCAGTGACTTGCTGGAAATCACACAGTCACAGGGACACAGATACAGGGCACCTAGACTTCAGGGCCCAAATGGAGGCAAGGTTCTGCATTTTCTTCACTTCCAATCACCCCTGTCCTTCTACTGGGACTTGCGGAAATATCCCTTGCTCATTGAGGACTTCCACACTGCCATTCAACTTTTTAATTCTCTTTTATTTATTTTAATACTTGGAACTGAGTCAGGATCAGGCATACCTGGGCTTGATATAGTCTTTGCTGTAGGGTGTGATGAGCAGACCTTGAGATTGACTTTTCTCTTGGGTGGAGCTTTGACGAGTTGTGGAGTCCGGATGTTGAAAATAGTGGCCCTCATGGTGTGGGAGTTCCTCTGGCTTCTTGTGAGGCTTTATTGGGATGGCAGACACATGGGGCAGAGCTGCTTCTCCCTGTGATCAGCTGATCATGAGGCTCCCGGGAGGGAAGGCGAGTTCTAGCCCTGGCCTGCCATCCCGTGTCGTATTTGATATGCCAAAAACCAGTAAATTATAGACCACATTCCCGTAACCTGAAGGAATGGTCTGAGGCTTCTCATGTTCCTGGAGCAAGCAGATTCCCTTGGGCTATACTAGCACACTACAGGACGTATGGAGATGTTAGTGGTGCCCGCTCGGAGCGAATAAAGAATGGGAAGACAAGTGATAAAAGTGATACATGTGATACTTGGGACTGAGAAATCAGCCCATGCCCTGAGATAGGCCTCAGAAGCGATGACCTCCCTTGTTCCCAGGTCTCTGTCACTTCCCTCCTTACCCTGTGGCAGGCTCAGCGCCCTTCCAGCATGTCACTGGAGAAATCATATCCCTGTCAGCCCTGGTTCTCCTACCTATTAAATGGGATCACACCAACTTTATAAGATTATTATTAAAGATAGACTATGACAGTAAACTGTGATCGACACCATAAAGTTCTGATAGTACTGCTAGTACTTAGTGGCATTTGTTAAGACAACCAATAAGGGACCTTTACCAAACTTGTCATCCCTAATATTCACATGATGGAGTATGCCAAGAATGTTGATCTGTGCTAAAGTCAGAATCAAGAAAAGGCAATAAGAATAAATAAATTCCAGCCCTATGACTCATCATTGAAGAAAATACATGAGGTCCTTTCTGTTTTGATTTTATGAGATTGGATGAAGCATATGAGGGTAGAAAATGAGGAAGGGCATTGGTGGAAACTCCAGCTAGTGAAACAGAGGAGGATGAAACCTTCAGACAGTGAACAAATATGAAGAAAGAACTTTCTAGAACATTGACCTCATTCCAGTCAACCCAACCTGAGCAACATACTTGTCCTGTAAGATTGTCTCTGTGCATTTCTAAGCCTTGGTATCCACGGAACTCATGGGCACACACCTCACCCTCAGCTCAGTCACTCTCTTGAACCTCTGGACTCTGGTAGAGTCTTTTGTGTGTATGGGGTTGAGGGACACTCAGAGTGCTCATGAGGGGAATCACACTCAGCAGTGCTCAGGACTTACTCCTGGCTCTTCACTCAGGGATCACTCCTGTCGAGTGACCATCTGGAATTCTGAGGACTCAGTCACATGAAAACAAGCGTATTACCCACTGTACTCTCAGGCACCTCTGAAGGGTCTTTGCTGCTGACCTTCCCCAGGTTCCATTTTTCCTCCCCTAAAAATATGAAAATAGAGGTGAAGAGGGTCTTTCTTCTGCTGGGTCCTTTATTGTTCTCAGAAATCTTCACTCTGGCCCCCTGACTACAGTTCTGATTTAGTCAACCCTTCCTAACTTGTCTTGCCCTTGAGAGACATTGACATAGGAGCAGGGCATTTAGCCTGTGCACTGAGAGGCAAAATGAGTCAGTAGAGAGGAAATACCCACTGGAATGGAAGAATGTTAGTGTCCTCCTAAAACTTTAGAACTCCTAATGCATTTTTCTCTCTGTCTCTTTCTCTCCTCCTCTTTATCATTCCTCCTTCAAAAAAAGTTAATAATCTACTTCTGCTATGTCCACTCTGATCTTATCTCTCAGTCTCCCCATTGCCCACTCTGGTACAGTACACTGAAGCTTTTTATTCCTCACAGCTAATTCATTTCCACACTACACTTTCATGAACTCAGTGCTTGCCTCTGTGCTGAGGCCGTGGCTCCACGGGTGACAATATTAGGGGATGGGGCCTAGGCAAGGTAACTGGATTTAGATAGAGGCATGAGAGTAGAGCCCTCTTAAAGGGAAGAGGCAAAAGCATGGGTCCTTTCTCTCTAGAGGGCAAGAAGAGAGTCCTCACCAGAAGCCATATTGGTCAAGACCTTGATCCAGAACCTCCCAAATCCCCTATCTCTCAAGAGAAACGTCTGCTATAGAAGCCCACCTGTCAGTACCTTCTCATGAGAGGATCCTCGAGTGCTGCAGGCAACTGTGCTTCCTGCACCACCTGTACCAGCACGGGACAGACACCACCAGGTTCATTCCTCCACCCTATTCAGATCTCAGGTCAAAATTCACCTCCACAGACTTTCCTAAGAGCTTCCACTTAAGGAATCCTGGCATGGCATCATGCCACACGACCCTTACATTCTCCCAAACTTATGTTCTGAGCTTGTTTACAGACACTGCTTCAGTTTGTTTTTCTTCTATCTCCACCAATAATAAGGTAAATTCTGGGTGGTGAGTCTTATTTATATGCCTATAATGAGCAGACCAGCATGGGTATCTGTTTACTTTTATAGAAAGGGAAGAGGAAGATGGGCCTAAATGATAGCACAGTGGGGAGGGTGTTTGCCTTACATGTGGCCCACCCGAGTTCGATCCCGAGCATCCCATATGGTCCCTGAGCACCAGCAGGAGTAATTCCTGAGTGCAGAGCCAGGAGTAACACCTGAGTATCACCAGGTAAGACCCCAAAAGAAACAGAGAAAGAGGAGATGAGAGGAGAGGAGGGGAGGGAGGGGAGAGGAGAGGAGAGGAGAGGGAGAGGAGAGGAGAGAGGGGGAGAGGAGAGGAGAGGAGAGGAGAGGAGAGGAGAGGAGAGGAGAAAGAGAGAGAGGGAGAGAGGGGTGGGAAAGAGAAGAGAGGGAAATAGAGGGGGAAAAAGGAAAAGAGAGAAGGAGAGAGAGGAGACAAAGGAAAAAGAGAAGGACCAAGAATGGCTGGCAGGTTAGGGAGCTGTATTTGATCCCCACCATAACCTGAGTCCTGCTAGAGCTCTGCAACCACATAGATCCTCAGTGTTCCCTGCATCTGCTCCTCTCCAACTGGAGTGCAGGACACAGCACTTCAATCTAAGCTTCCATGTTCTGCCAGAGAAATCAGCACAGTCTTACTGACCTCACAGTTTGCGCTAAAAGATGATGAGACCCTGAGAGAAACACAATATTAGCTTCACTGGCCTCCTAAAGGTGTGATCTGCAGAGTCAGGCTGGCCCTTAGGGAGCCCAGGGTAGCCAGCAGTGAGGTGTAAGTTCCTGGAGAGGTGCTTTGTTAACCCTGGTTTAAAGAGCGGGAGGTGATTAACAGCACCCAGGCAGGTGTCATTAACTTGTTAATCTGAAGTTTCCTGCCCCATACCACCCCTGCTAGAACTAACAATTGCGTTCAGAGCACCAAGTCTGACTTCCCCTCATTTTTCTCCCTGGAGTCTTGACTACTCATCACTACCCCCAAAACTGCCCCCAACTCATGGGGTACTATGCAGCTGTTAGGAAAAATGAAGTTATGAAATTTGCCTATAAATGGACGGATATGGAAAGGATCATGTTGAGTGAAATTAGTCAGAAGGAAAGAGAGAGATATAGAATGACTGCATTTATTTGCATGACATAAATATATCAGGTGGTCTTACTAAAAGTGGAAATTACCGCAAACGTGTGGGAGTCAGAGGTTAGGTAAGTCAGAGAAGGGAACATGTGTGAATAAATGTCGAAAGGGCTAATACCAACCTAGAACTGAGCATTAAATACAGGCAAAAAAATGCACATGATGACCTCCAAGTGTATGTAGTGCAACCCACAATGTGTAAGAGAAGGAAAAGAGAGAGAGGGAGAGAGAAAAGTGATAAAGAAGCTGCTATTTAGACAGGCTGTGGGAGTGGGGAGGGAATTGGGGACACTGGTGGTGGGAAATGGGCACTGGTGGAGGGCAGGCTGCTGGAACACTATGTGACCGAAAACTCCAAACATGAACAACGTTGTAATTGTATATCTCACGGTGGTATAATAAAATATTTAATAAAAAAAAGTTAGATTTGGCATCTAGCTTCCAAATCCAAATTGCCTCCCCGTTCTCCTGAGAACTCACTGTTCCCAAACAGGACACGCCTGACCTTGGGACTGCAGGCTCCTCTACACCCCGGTCTCCTCTAGAGTTTCTTACCATTTCCAGCTAAATTGCCCAAATTAGGCAGTTTGGTTTTCTGAGTCGAAGCTCTGCTTTGGATTTGCTACTTAGGACTCCGAGGGTAGGATTCTGGGAAAGGCACTCTTGAAACACAGACAGTTCAGCTGGCGGCGATGAGGGGGACCACGTGCGCTGGCAATGCAGTGTGCTCAGACTCCACAGCTCAGCTCTCACAGGGTGGAAAGGGGACACTTGCAGAGACCAGGCTCAAAGAGCTCCAGGGGGGGGGGGGAACCAGTACATGGCAGAGTCCAGAGTCACGTGGGGTCTGTGGTGACACACCCAGTTTCTTCACTGCTTTCCAACATGAACACATAGGTATAAAGGGTATTCAGAAAACAGAAAATGTTAGTATAAAAGAAATTCCCAAGACAGGAGCAACTTAGTATAGGACTAAATTATATGTGACTTGGGCCATAGCGATAGTACAGCAGGGAGGGTGTTTACCTTGCACACAGATGACCCAGATTTGATACCCGGCATCCCATATGGTCCCTGGAGTACTGACAGGAGTAATTGCTGAATGCAGAGCCAGGAGTAACCAGCTGGAACCCTGTTCTGGTTTTGTCCAGCATCTTGCTCAGGGCCTGGTTCTCAGCTAGTGTTCACAAACTGATGCTGTTTCTAGAGAAACATAGAGAGCGGGCACCAGTAATATCTTCATATGTCCTGTCTCATGCTAGTAGAACCCAAAGGCATCCGCTTGCTGTAGGAACAAACCATTATATTAGGTCATGGGAATGACCTAATATAAATGTTACTGGTATTTGGCATATCAAATACGACACAAGCAGCTTGCCAGGCTTGCCGTGCGCAAAACACAGAGAACACAGTCCATAATGTGCTTTAGAGTGTGTGGATGGATTCAATTCCGCCCAGGAAGAGAAAACAAATGCACAGCCAATCTTCTTAATTCATCTAGGCGGAGGGGATAAAAACATACATCTACTCACCCACGGAGTCACATGCCTCAGAGCATTACACATGAACACAGGCACCTTACATGAATATTCACCAACACAATTATGCATACCTATATAGTTCAATATACATATGCAGCCCACACTTATGTGTTCCAGCCCACACATAAAGTTCCTGAAGGTCAGCACACACATGTCTATGCACACATGCCCCAGTGCAAACACAACCGCGTGATTGTTCAGAACATGTACTGGTGTGGGAGCAGTGGCGGCAGGTCTCTGTGTTCATCTAGGGCTCCCAGCTTCTTCAATATTATCAAGAATGAAAACATCGAGTAATAAAGATGCTCAGACTCAGAAAATAAAAAAAAGGTTATTGGAATGTTAGTATAAAAGAAACTCCCAAGCACAGAGGGACTTAGTGTAGGACTAAATTAAATATGGCTTGGGCCGGAACAATAGTCCAGCAGGAAGGACATTTGCCTTGCATTTGGGATGACTGAGGTTTGATCCCTGCCATCTCATATGGTCCCTTGAGCACAGCCAGGAGTAATTCCTCAGTGCAGAGCTGGGAGTAACCCCCTGAGCGTTGCTGGATGTGTCCCAAAAAGCAAAAAAAATAAACAAATTGTGTCTTGTTTTATGGGGTTTCATCTAGGCTCCACAGCTCAGCTCCCAGGGGGGGAAGGGGGCACTTTCAGAGCCGGGTGTTGCTGCAATATGAAAAATGGGTCTTTGTGTTATCAAATAAAGCTATCAGAAGCTCCCCATTAGTTTCCCAGAGATGACCTGTCAATGTACAGCCAATTTGTGCTGGTAGATAAGATTAACATTCACGTTCCCACTTTGGCCAGAGGGAACTGTCTAATTTAGCCCTTTTAGGTTATACATTTCATTGTATGCCCAAGTATTGCCCCATTATCTCTCAGCCTCCTTTGAGTCCAAGATCTGGGGCAGAATATATGGGATTGGGAAGCTAACTGGGGAAAGCGAGTAAACTACACAGTCTCAGAGCGAGTCCTAAAATGTGCAGTCATGTCTAAAATGTAGAACTGAGTCAGCTAAAATGGAGCCAGGTGCAAGAGAGGGCAAAGGGGAAATGAAGGCTTCCCCTCTCATCCATTGGTGGTTACCACATTCCTTCCTCCTTTGGCTTGTCTTCGCACACAACAACACTTCCCAGTTTCATGGTCCTGCCTCCTACCATTGTTTCATGATTTCTTCCAAGACATTCTTTAGACTAACTCTTCATTTAAAAAAAATGGCTAATCTGACAAAAGTTTTAGGTCCTTATTGCATGGCAACACCAGAATCGCTTCTAGCAAATGATAGGCAAGCCCTAAACGGATATGAACAGCAGAGTGTTCCCAAATTCTGACTGGACACAAATATGTCCAGTACCTCCCAAGGTTTAACTTTTCATTCAACAGTAGATGGTAACAAAGGTTAGAGAAGAACAAACAGAGCTGCTCAAAAGAGAATCACTCCTTGGGAAACTCAAAAGAACAAATAAGAAACATGCCTGTATTTCTGTGTGTCTTGCAAAGGAAACCATGGGGGTTTAGGCCCTTCTCCACCAAGCAGCATTCCAGACGCAGTGGCACAGTGATCCTGTGTCTCCAGGTGCGGTGCCAAATGATCCTGTCTCTCCAAAGCACTCTTCCATCTTGCCATCTAACCTTGCCATTGGTTCCAGTTCACTGCACCTCAGTCCTCAATCTCAGAACCTCTGAGTGAAATGTGATTTGGAAAGAGGGTCTTGAAAGCTGAAATGAGGTCACCATCCTGTATGAGATTGGTGCCCCCTTTTAAGAGGAGATTGGACACAAATCTGCCAGATGGGAGAACAGGCATCTATAAACCAAGGTTGGGGAGGCCTCCAAAGAAACCAAGTTTGCTGACACCTGACCCAAGGCTACCGATGGAAAAGACTTTTATTCTACTAAAACCACTCAATCTGGTACTTTACAATCTTAATGAACCAATAAGCAATGCAAACAGAACTCACAAGTGCCCACTTCTGCCTCTGTGAGACACAGGAGGACAGTGGGGGACCCTGTCTCTGCCTCACTGTTGGGTCACCTGGTTAAATCAGAAGCTGCTCTTGCTTAGGACACCCCTTGCAGTTCTTCCTTTTCTCCAGTCACTCAAGGAAGTCACACAGATGAATTTCTTGCTCTATCACAGTCTGGTTGGTGGACTCTGGCTGTTTGCCCTCCCTCAGGACCCACCTCTTCCTACTGACCCCTTTTCATCATCAGTCTTCTGAGGGAAAACCCATGGCTTTCAGATTGGAAGGAGTACAGGGATTAAGGTGCTTATTTTGAAAGCAGCCAACAGCAGTTCAATCCTTAAAGCTGCATAGGGTCCCCTAAGCACTGTCAGGACTGACCCCTGAGCACAACCGTGAGTAAGCCCTGAACACTGCTAGGTATGGCCTGTCTAGCCCTCACCCCATAAAAAATACCAAGGTTTTCTTATGGAACATTTGCTTAGTAAATACGTCTTTAACGAGACTGAATGAAGGCAGTGAAATAGATGAGGTGCCCAGAGGTGGGCAGGAAGGAAGTCACAAACAAGAAGCCAACAAGGGCTTGGGAAACCAGATCATTCGGCATCAGCTTCTGTCATTTGTTTGCATGTGCCCTACAGTTGCATGTGAAACAGACAGATTTTGGGGATTCCCACCTGTGAGGCAGGATTAACACAGAGAGACCTTGCAAGGTTGCCCTAAGGATAAGCTCATGATGCGAGGTTGCTCTAAGGATTAAATTCATGAGCGATTCCAGGGTGAGCCAGCAGCTGGAAATGACTGCATTTACTTTCCACCAATGCCCCACTGAAATTATCATGAAAATCAAGATGACTATAACTACCAGTTCTCACAGTCCTGGCAACAAGGGACAGTGATCGAATCTTCTGGGCTCTTGGGGAAAGTTTTCATTCATACAGAGAAGGAATCTGCATGTTGGAGAGAGGCCCAGGTCTTGCTACTACCATTCCCAACAAGCAGACCCTATTCCCAGGAGAGTCACAAAATTCCACCTACTTCCTTTATCCCCTGCCACTGGCTAAGCCTCATAAACCTGTTTCTAGACACATTCAAATCACGATGCCCAGTTGTGGGATGTGGGCACCACATGACTTCTCTGAAGGGAAGCAGTAAAAGTAACTGGAGACAAGAAAAATCATGGCAGCTACAGAGTTTGGGGGACTCCCAAAAACTTTCTAAGGGTTCCAGGAGTCCATTCCTAGTGATACTTGGTCAACTGCATCAAGAGCTTCTCAGGTGCTGTGCTGCTGAGGACCACCAGAGTCACAGTTTGCAATGCTAAAGGGTCTCCAAGATCATAGTTTGCAATGCTCAGGGGCTTCCATGGTCACACTTTCCAATGCTCTGGGGTTCATGTGATGTTGGAGTTCAAAGTCAGGTCTTGCTACATGCTAAGAATGCAACTCTGACCACGAAACTGGCTCCGCAGGCACCACACTTCCAGTTTTCTACACTCTTTTGCAAGAAAGGGGCAAAAAGAAAGAGCTACCACCATAGTTCAGACTCCAGCACCAATTTGCCCATGCTGGCATTTGGACTCAGACATTTGTGAGCTGCATGATGCTGGAAAAATGACAGATACTTGGTTTTCTCATCTGTCAAATGGAGATACAAAGTACCAGTCTCACAGGGCTATTGTGTGGATTAAATGGATGGGAAGGGTTTGGAAGCAGTGACTCACATGCCGTTAAGCACTGGGTAACCATGTTAAGTAAATGATAGCATATGCATAATATTTATGCACACATGCCTACCTCTGTATCCAGCAAAGGTGAAATATTGCTCCAGATCCTTAAAGAACCGTACAGGCTCAAAACTGTCCAAGATGGCAAATCCAATTCAGCGCAGTGAGTGTCACTGATAAAGGAGATGCTCTAACAGCAGCCTGAAGGGCCCTGTGGGAAATAAAGATGAATCCACTGTGCCGACATGGATAAATCCTAGGTTTGAATAAGAATTCTGAGCCTCATATGAGGAAACATTCTATAAGTACAGCTCAGCTAAGCTTGTACTACAAGAAAGAAGGCCATCGAACTTGCAGGCAACAGAGAGAAAGTACCAGTCGGAAGCCAAACAGGTAAGTTGTGGAAAACACATGTTATAACGATCTCTATGGAGTTCAAACACATAAGCCAAAAGAAATAAGAAATAAAGAGGAAATAATAAAACAAAACAACTAGCTACAACAAAAAGAACTGATTGAAGTAAGCCCAAGTACTTGGGACAAAAGAGGGAATTAAATTGGATGCAGTGAAGAAAAAGTTCATCTTTCTTTTCCTTTCTTTTTTTGTAGAAGTCCTTTTTATTTTATTTCTTTAAAGGCATTGAATCACCATGCAATGAACAATGACAAAGCTGTTCATGATTGGGTTTCAGTCAATGTTCCAAAATCCATCCCTCCACCAGTGCACATTTCCCAACACCAATGTGCCCAGTTTCCCTCCCATCTACCCCCCCCACTGCCTCTATGGAAAGTTCTCTCTCCCCCTTTCTCTGTCTCTCTCTCCTGCTCTCACCTCTCTCTCTGTCTGTCTCCGTCTGTCTGTCTCTCTTTCTCTCTATCTTTCTCTATTTCTCCCCTTTTGTGCTCTCTCTCTTTCTCTACTTCTCCCTTTTGTGCATTCTGGTTTGCAATACAGACACTAAACAGTTATCATGTATATCTTTAATATACAGAAATATACTCATTCGTAGGGAGAGAAAATTCGGGATACTGTAAAAATAACCATGAAAGTCAAATAAAAAGGTGCAAAAATTGAGACAGATGGAAAATTCGTGAATAAAACTGCTCCTACAGAAAGGGCCCGAACACAAGCATTCACCATGCAAAGGCTTAGGAAGATGTGGTGATGTCAGGTTGGCACTAAACCTCTGGGCGCCCAGTCTGCGGAGAGGCTTAGCATGCAGGGAAACACATCACCTCAGCTACAACTGAGGTGTAGCTGCCCCAACCCTGCAGGTCTGGTGCTGTGTTCGACAGATTCAGTATTTCACAGATCTGTGCCTGGAGGACACTTGCTATCTTATTGACTTTTCTGGGTGAAAACAGTTCCCTGAACAAATAAGTTTGGACAAAAGTACATAAAAATAAACAAAAACCCAATTTTTCACCACAGAATCAGAATGCTCAGATGGACGGCGCATTCATGAGCGAAGTGATAGGTTATGCTACATTTTTAAATTCACAAAGGGTAGAGGTCATTTATTTCGGATATTTTTTGACCATGGTGCCAACCCCCTGTCTTTTTCATCTCTTGTAACAGCTACTGACATCTCTCAGACATGGGTGAGAAATGCCAAGGTAGACCTTAAGCAAGCAAATGTCAGGATCATAATATGTCAGGCTCTCTCGGCTTTGGCCTCCGTGCTACCCCCACAGCCTTCAGAGCGGCTTGATATACAAATCACATATTCACAAAGGCTGCAGGTGTCTTACAAAATCAGAGCTGGGAAACCACTTCCAGGAGGGTACTGGGACCTGCCGAATACTCAGAAATCTCTCTCAACCCATCTGCCTCCTTCTCGCACCAATCCAGAGCCCGTGACACGCGGCATACCACATTCCAGGGGCCCAGCAGCATCTCTGCTCTGACTCCATGCAGAACCTGCCACATTCCCCTGTCCTCTGTGGGAAGTCATCTTCCTGACAAAAGCCCCCAATGTCCGGGTAGTTTCCTGCACAAAACAGTTCAGGTCTAAGAATGTATCTGGGCAGCAAAATTGTGCCCAGGAAAGAATGCAATAGATGAGAGACAGCAAATGTACTCCCAGGAAAGGAGCAAAGGAAGCATTTTAGGGGCTTTAAGATGTAGAGATCAACATAGGCCAAAAAAAAAAAAAAAGAATCACAACTTTATTCATCAGGGGTGACTGCTGATCAGCTTCACACAGCATCCCAGCCTCCACACTTCATATACCTTCTAATTTTTATGTGCTCACTGTTCTTTTTTATGTTTGGGTCACACTCGGCAATGCTCAGGGGTTACTTCTGGCTATGCACTCAGGAATTACTATTGGCAGTGCTCAGGGGACCATATGGGATACGAGTGGGGGTGATAGAACCCGGTTGGCTGCATGCAAGGCAAATACCTTCCTCACTGTCCTATCACTCCAGTCCCTAACTAAGTGTTCTTAATCTCTCTCTCAACTTAAATAGTAACTTAAGTGTTAGGGACCAAGGTGGGGGGGAGCAATATTAAATTGAAAACCAACAAACAAAAGACCAGCCAATCTGAGTTCACATGGGGCTGTCTAGGTAACCCTAAAGCGTGGACAGTCCTTATGTGTTTGTCTCCTTAGGTGTTTCATTCTCTGTGACCAACCTCTGGATGCTAAGGTGCCATTCTGATTGGTTTTAACATGGGAAACTGTCATACTCTCTTCCTCCTCTGGCACTGGGTCACACTCCCAGAATATCTCATTGAAGCTGCATCCCTACTTTCTCTTCATCTTGTCCAGATTCCTGCTTTCTGTGCCTAGTCAGGTTCACCACTGACGAGCAGACCAGGTGCAGAGGCACCTCCCCGACATTCCCAGTGGAGAATCCTTGGGGTTCACTACCTGTGTGATTTCTCCTGCTGTCTGCCTCTCTTCCCCTTGAATATCCAAGATGCTCCTAGGAGTTCTAGAGAGTCTATGTGACAATGGGTAGAACTCAGAATGAACCTCTGCTGAGGGAGAAACAGCATTTAAAGAGCAATTAATGGGTGGGGAAGAGGGCAGGATTCCTCTCACCAATAATGCCCTTACCCAGAAGGCCACAGCAGGTCTGAGCACATGCTGGAGCTCTGCCACCTGGCTTGGGATTCCTCCAATCTTTGCGGCTGTGTGACTTGAAGCTGCTTACTCAACTCTGTGTCTCAATGTCCTAATCTGTAAAAGGATCTGTGAAATGGGTCCCAGAGGAAGCAGGTTAAGGACAGTGAAATAGAGGTTCTGCAGAAATCAAGGGCCTGAATTTGAAGCAGTAAGAGAGAAGAACAAGGATGTAGAACCGAAAGTGACTCAGAAGGTCCGAAGACACAGCTGAGTGGCTAATGGGTCTTGGGGGAACAGGGTATAAGAGGAGGGGTAAGGTGAGAGAGAAACCATTTAAAGAGGAACTTTTAATATTCTTCCAGGGGAAGCTGAGTAAACCTGAGTTATTAACTAAGTTCATAAAAATGTTCATAAAAAAGACATTTGTGACATGTGTGGCCAGGAAGGTAATAGTCCAGCAGAGTCCTATTCTGATGACTACTTTTGCTTCATTCTCCTCCCCACAGTCTGGTTATAATCCTCAAAAGAGGAAGCTCTCTGTATCTATAACTTCCTTTGATCTGCAAAACAGCCCCATGGAGTAAATGTTCTACTATTACTTCTGTCATGGAATAGAAGAACAGAAACTCAGAAAACTGCAGTAACTTGTCCAAGATCATAGAACACCTCTTCTGGGTTATAAGTCCATGAGGACTCAACTCTGAGAATTGTTGGCTTTCCTACAGCAAAGGGTCCCCAGTTTCAACATCTGGGAAAACTTCTGCATGAAATAGATGAGATTCTCATACATCATTTGAACCTAAAATCCTCTTTGTACAATGTAGAATTTTTCTCTCACTAATATAAAGTTGTTTGACCATATTATGCACTTGTTTCAGCTGCTCCACAAATCTGTGTGCATTAGGCTTTCATGGTGCTGTTTTTTTTTTATCTAATTACAGTGTTGGAAAGCTCCAACATCATAGACAGAGATCAGAGATGTATATGAGAATTAGGAACACACAGAGATACCATTTTAACATAAAAGTGTGTGCATTGGAAGAACAGCATGTTTTAAACTCTCGGGCACTATTTGCTTGGCTGAATGAAATTGGGGGTGTCAGAAAGCTGTGACTAATATTCAATATTAATATTATAGGTTAGCTGGGAAAAGGGGTTTTACAGTACAAAATGATACTGTCAAAATCCAGCAGAAGCCTTAAAAGTCCAAACCACTCTAAATATTGATTCGACTCAATTGTGCAATTTAGAACATTCCTATTTCCCAGAGAGGAGTAATTCCTGAGGAAAATTGTGAAAATGGAATGTAAAGAGGGAGAAGAAAATGTAATACCACAGATTTACACTGAACAGAGTTTGCACTCATCTTTTGGGAAATTTATTTCCACCCCCAAAAAAAAAAAAGAGAGCTGCAAATAATGGTTCTCCCAATGAAACCATCCCAGCTGGATCATGCTAAAAAGCTTTTAGGGAGGGAAGCAGTAAGTAAATTCAACTGTTCAGATGCATTAGGATGTAATCCTAAAGCAATAGCTGAGTAATCGCCACACTATCAACAACTAAAAGGATTGAGACTATTAGATGCGGACAACAGAAAAATAATGGATGTTAAGGAGGTCGGGAACAGAAATGATTGCCTTCACCCACCACACAGCTTAAAGCCTGTGATTGGAGAATGGAGGCTCCATTTTCTAACTACTGAACTATTAAAACATCCCCATCCACACACAGACACAGATAAGCATCAGCGTCAGTGCTATTATGTAGGCGGTTAAAGAGTCATTTTCTTCTTCAATGTTTTTAAATAAAAGAGGACTTTGGTCTTTGACTAATTGCAGAGTTAAGGATGGAGTTTTGACAGGAGGATTGGATGCTGGGACAAAGAGGGTCTAGAGCGTTGGAAGCAGGATGATGACACAAGATATATATCCAAAGCTTAAGAAACTCTAGAGGGAGTCAGATCTGTTCTCCACCACCATTTGCTATTTCCCAGTAAGAGCAGCTTGAGTAAATCAGAGATTTTTTTCCATTATGGACTCATGAAATCTAACTACATAGGTTTCCCCTGAATTGCTTGTTGAAATGCAGACTTCTAGGCAGGCCCCTTGTGCCTGGACTGACTCCGACTGGGAACACAGACTCATCTGCCTCTGTCCCTGAGGGATACCATGGTAATTAATGAAATCAGAGGTTCTGATTGGACTGAGGTAACCGTACATTCTTGGCTTTTTGAAATCTAATGCTATCGACCAGAGGTCAGCTAGTTGCAGGTCCTGAGTCAAATTTGGCCACCCCTTGTTTTTTATAAATACAGCTTTATTGGAATACAGGCATTTTCGTTCATTTTTGTCGTTAGTTGTTTTGACCCTGCCATAGTAAAGTTGAGCAGTTTCCATGGAGACTGCATGGCATAAACATTAGAAAATATTTACTCTCTGGCCCTTTACAGGAAAAGCTGGCTCACTTCCAATCATTCCTGCACATCACAATCATCTAAGGATTAAAAAATGACTGCCCAAGACCTACCTGGAGAGATTTGGAATCAATGGGTCTGGCATTGGATTGGGATCTAGGTATGGCATAAAGGGGGTTTTAGGTACTTTTAACAAGAAGCAGGGCTGATACTCAGTGACAATAAAGGCTGAATAGAACTTGCTTCAATGTTCCATGTCCCCATGGCACTCAGCCATGGAGAGTCCATTCAACCTGACAGTGTCAGTTGCTGTCTCTGTCACCAGAGATATCAACCGTCAACTTGTTGGGAGTTTTCTTGAATATAGTTTATATGTACCCCCCACCATGTCTAAATGAATGGTGGTAGTAGTGATGAGGAAGAGGATAACAATGACAACCATGATGGAGGGCAATGGCTATGGCTTCCAGAATGCAGCAGAATTCATTAAGTGCCAGCTGTGTCCTCTGGAAGGGGAAACTGAGATAAATAAGACGTGAGGAGCACCTGAAGGAACATACCGTTAAATAAGACAAACAGGCTCATAAAAATATATTGACAGCAGCAGAAAAGAAAAATGAGCATAAAGTATGGACAGAAAAGCCAGAGAAGAAAGATGAATTTCCAATAAATAGACAGAAGCAGAATGAACTTTAATAAAACTGGATGGGAAATAAAACCTGGAATGAGACATTTTCTCCCAGCACATATGCAAATATAACAAACTTTCATGAAAGCTTAATTTCTACAGGCTTTAAAAAATTATTTATTCATGCTTTTCTGGCTTGGCATTCCCAGTAATGGGGCTGCCTGGGATCATGTTGTCTCATGTTGACAATATAGCAAGAGCACCAGAGATTAATCTTATGGCCTCACATTTGTACACCGGTGCTTTTTAAACCCCTAAGCAATCTTCCAGGCCTTTTCTGCAGGGGGATCCAAAGAGCAGAGCTCTCAGAAGCACACAATAAAGCATGTGAGTAGCACTTGGGTTTGAACTCTAGGTCTCATGTTTGTAGGGCAATAGCATGCTAAGTCACTAAGTTATCTCTAGGACCTCTACTGACTTTCAAAGGTTAAATTCACAGGTTAAAATCCGCATCCCTTTCAAATCCTCTGTTCCCCTTCCAGAGGTTTATAGAAACAGTAAATGCATTAAGAGGCTTAAGTAAGAAGGCTCACCTGGGTTGCCTTAGAGAAAACTATCGAAATTCCATAAGATGGGGAATAGCTAAGTAAATCATCAGGCTTCCATTCTATGTATTTGAATGTTGAAGGTTATTTTTTTAATGAGGAATCCATACAGGTATTAAATGAACAGCGGTCCAAAGCATTCCATGGCCAAGGTGAAAATGAAAGAAAATGTCAGAAGCTATATATAATAAAGGGCGCCTATACATACTTACAGCAAAATCCCATTTTTATCCCCAGAGGTATATGTAAATTTTCAGACAAGATTACTTTTGGAAAAGAAAGGTAGCTTTAGAGTAGGCTAAGGGAGAGCTTTCATTTGCCTATATTGCTTGAATATGTAATAATGTGAATGCATTCATGAACTTGTTATGCACATTTTTAAAGGAAAAATAAAATACAGGCCAATAGTCTAATATGGGAACTCAGAAAAGTATATGGAACACATGATAAAGGTGCCAAAGAGAAAGTACAGAATTGTGTGGGAGGTTGAACGGAGAAGACAAGGTAGGATCACAGAGGCAGGTATTGCTGAGCTTGTCCCACAAAGCTGAGTCCTTGACAGAGAGAGAACTGTGAGTAATAGTTTTGGGGCAAGGACATGTTCCATATTTAACCACATAATCATCTCAGATTTTATAATAATTTTGCAAGAAAGTGGGTGTTGGCTGGAGTATTAATACAGTGAGTAGAGCATTTGCCTTGCTTGCAGCCGCAACCTAGGTTTGATCTCCAGCATCCCATATGGTCCCGTGAGCACTGCCAGGAGTAATTACTGTGCCTGGAATAACCCCTGAGCATTGCCTGTGCTATGACACAAAAAAAAAAGAAAGAAAGAAAGAAAGAAAGAAAGAAAGAAAAGAAAGAAAGAAAGAAAGAAAGAAAGAAAGAAAGAAAGAAAGAAAGAAAGAAAGAAAGAAAGAAAGAAAGAGAGAGAGAGAGAGAGAGAGAGAGAAAGAAAGAGAGAGAGAGAGAAAGAGAGAAAGAAAGAAAGAAAGAAAGAAAGAGAGAGAAAGAAAGAAAGAAAGAAAGAGAGAAAGAGAGAAAGAAAGAGAAAAAGAAAGAAAGGAAGGAAGGAAGGAAGAAAGAAAGGAAAAAAGAAAGAAAAGAGTGGGCATGATATTAAGGTGGAAGGTTTTCTTAAAACTACTGCTAGTATTATTAAAAATACAAACATGATGATAATGCATTGAAGTATGGTATACTTTTTTATAAGTATTTTATTATACCACCGTGAGATATACAATTACAAAGATGTTCATATTTGGATTTTGGTCAGACTTTCAATCATTTATTCACTCAACAAACACTCCTCTGAGCTTAGGGATGCTCCAATGAAAAACAATAGGCCTATAGAGACCTCTGAACTCCTGGTGTGTTCACTCTAGTCTCTTCAGAAGGACAGTACAAAAAAAGGATGAGATGTACTGCCATGGGCTGAGATCCTCTACTATCTTTAGGGTCCTCAGAGTCACCACAAACAGAGCTGAAGGAGCAAAGGGAAAGGGAATAGCTAGGACTGGGAAGAACATTCCAAGCAGGAGAGCAGTAGTGGGGTGCCAGGCTGAGTTCTGGGCTGGGCTAGAAGCAATCCAGGGTAGGCAGCATGGCAGATGCCAGTCAGAACAGGGACACTGTTTCAGAGTGTCCATTGGCTGAGACATATTATATGAAGAACCCTTAGGAATGGGAAAAGGAAGTTGGCTTTCCCTACAGAGTGGAGGGGAGGGGCTACTGGAACCTCTTAAATGGACAAATGGCTCCATCCATGAAATGTTTATAAAGATCTTTCTGTGTGCTGTGCTGAGAGAACCCAAGAGCGTGAGCCAGAAAGCAGGAGAGCAGTGGGGAGGCAGGAAGGGTGGATGAGTCATTAGTCCAGGCAAGAGAAGTAGGATCAGGGCAGCATGTGGACAGCACCAGCATCCCTCCTTAGGCAGAATGTCTTCTCCATCCACAGATCATTGCTGGGTCCAGGGTCATAAACACACCAAGACCATATACCACAGTCCAGGTAAAGGGGGATGCACCTTGGTTCACTCTCACTTTCAAAGGTTTCATTCCCGAGATCAAATCTGACCAAATATATTAGGTATAGCGAAGAATTTTCAGAGTCTGCACACTCAGATGACTTTTCTGGTTTACTGACACCATTTCCTATTATGAGAGCTTTGGCTATAGAATTCATAATTTATGCTTTATAATAGTATACATGTGGAAAAAATAAAATCCTGTAATCTGTATAGGCTTTGGGATTGAAGCGATAATCCAGTGGGGGAGGGCATTTGCCTTGCAAACGGCAGACCTGGGTTTGAGAAGATATGGTCCCCCAAGCACTGCCAGGAGTAATTCCTGAGAACAGAGCCAGGAGTAACCCCTCAGCACAGCTGAGAGGTTACCCAAAAAGCAAAAAAAATGTATAGGACTCAGTATTGCAGTTTCAGATGCCCACTCGAGACCTCAGAATTGTAAGAAAGTGTTCCATACTACAGAGACTCCTCCTACCTTCAGGAAGACCTGAAAGGCCAATGTAGAATCGTGCGACTTACACTCTTTCTAGTCCAAAACACAGTATCATGGTCAAGATGACTCTTAGCTGAGGGTCCCCTATTTTCAGCATCAGCCACTTATCCCGCTTTCTCCTTACTTCCATTTCTGTTTTTTCCTCAGTGGCTGTTTGCACACATGCAAGTATAACACAATCTGGTCATTCAAAAATGGTAAATAACAACTAACTGTCTCCTCTGGTTTAGGAGAAAGGTAGGGAAATGACAACTTCATTTGGGGACATCTGGTTTCTATACTCTCAAGAGAATGGTCCAACTGTAGGAGCAGGTTGAGATGGGCTAGTGTTTGGTGTATGATCTCCGTATACCATGGACAGATGTGCAGCTAAAGGACTTCAGTGACGTCTAGGCAAGGGTGTCCCTTAAGGATGTCACATCCCTGAAACCCAATGAACTGATTTAGGCTGTCATTTGAGCCAAGGGATGCAGCACACTTGATTGGCATCCTGACCTGAACACAACTCAGTGTGAAACAGTTCCTAGGAACCTGGGTTACAAATGGAAAGGTTAAAATGTCTTGTACTTGGTTTGCAACAGAACCTAGAAATATTGGGTCTCAATTCTTTCTGGGTTATTGTAGTTCGTTTGCTTTTTTTGTTGTTTGCTTTTTGTTTTCTGGTTCCAATCCTTTCTTGGGTCTCTTTATTTGGCTATTCCTTGAACCTTTATTTGGCTATTCCTTGAACCTTCTCCAAAGCACTTGTTTGAAGGCTGGCATTGTTTGCAAACAGATATTTCCAGCTGTCTAAAGAAGCCTACAAGTTGCAGGCTGTGATACAAAGCATTTTAGGTACCATGATAGAACACTTGGTAGAAAGCTGAAGGTTTACATATCTCTGAGAATAAGGAAGAATGTATGCTGAGATTTTCTTTTTCCTCCAGTACATCACATAAGGTCTCAAAAAGAGGAATTCATGTGAAGGTTTGAATTAGTTCAGTTAAGAAGAAATAAAGGACATGGATAAGAGACACCAGGACACTGAAGATGAACACACAAGCTCATTTCCAGGCAAGGCTAAAGATGCAAGGCCAATTCCCAGGAATCACAGATCAGGCAGTGCACTTTCACGTCCTGTCCAATGCTAGAAGACATTCCAGAACAGATGGTTTTTTGAGCAGGAAGAAGCCAACAGAGGTTCATTATGACCAAGTCATGCCAGACTCCTGTCAGCCCAAGCCTCCCCAGGTCCTATTTAGTAAAGCGAACTAAAACGTCTCAGCAAGAGTATGTGAACCAGCTGCCTGAGCCTCCCCAGCTGGGGACATCTTAATGTGGCTACTATGAACCAGGCATTCCTGTCCTGAGCCCGCTTAGCTGATACTTTTCCATCTATCAGATCTCACAGCCTTCTGTTATCAGCATCTCAGCCATCTGTCTAGGGACTGACACCATAAATCCCTTGTCAAGTTCTCCCTTGAGAGATTCTTCATCAAGAGACTGCCCCGAACTGTCCACTTGTCTTTACCTAGCCAGCATATACCTATCCTTGGGTTGGGACCTGGGAAAGACTCCTTCTGTCATTTCAAGTTCCTGTGAACAGTGAGGAGAAGCTGATTATAGCTCCAGCTCTTGAACTTTATCATTTAAACAACGAGACACCACCTGGTCTGTACCCTGTAGGACTTCTTGGCTGCCAGAATAGCGTCTATCTGTAAACAGTGCAAGTATTACAAGTACATTGGAGAAGGGTCAAGAAATAGGTGAAGAGAGACCTAATAAAGCACTAGAACCAGACACCATATGGGGACTGTTACAAGAGACTGGGGGCACAAGGCCAAGGAGAGGCTGTTGGTGATGTGACCTGGATTGTGGGAGAGTGGCTGGGGGGTAAGATGAGATTGGCTGCAAGACTAGGAAGTTTTGAAGAAAGAAGACTTTGTTTGAATTAGGAGATTGGTAAGAGTGAAAGATCCTGATGGATTTAATTTAGAAAATATTAACAAGCTGAATATGTGGAACTAAGGGAAGACACATCAACTTCCTAAGTGTATGCCTTGCATAAGAGGATGGATAATGGCAGCTTCATCAGGACAGAGGGCCCTGAAAGCCAGCTCGATTGGAAACAAGAGGTTGTGAAGACTGTGGCTGCAGTCTGAAATATTTTGATTCATTTGTGAGGTTATGTAAGAGCACTTGGATATAAATATGGAACAGGAAGGACATGCTGGAGACGTTATCGGGCCTGACTATGCACATGGCACACACACGTGTGTAAGAGAAGAAAGATGCTAAGACCAACCTAGTAACTGTTCCTTCAATGTTGTGTGCTGTGACAGCTCTGTGTCCATCTTAGATTTATGCTGCTGATTTTCTTCCCTTTCAAAACGACATGAGTCTACGGCCATACCACCCTGAGCATGCCTGATCTCGTCAAAACGACACAACTTTTACTTTCTTAAACCTCATCTTCTCCAGAGTTGAAGGTTCATCAACCTTTGATCAATATTTTTCATGGTACAGTTTTATCAGTATTTCTGTAGAAGTGCTTCAGGAGATCTGGGCAGATAATGAAGCTAATTCTACTTATTTATGAATGAGTTCTCCTATCACGGTGACCCGTTATATGTGATTTCCTGGCTTTTTGCCCCTCTGGTATCTACCACTTGGTTCTCTATGACTTTGTTTTATTTGTTCATTTGCACTGTTTCTTTATCTTCCCTGTCTGAGTAATATACTTTTATTTTGACATTTAAATTCCCTTAAGACCCATCAACATTATTTCAACTTTTTTAATTTATTTCTCAGTTTTGTGTTTTGGCCACATCCTGGCTGTACATTCAGGGATCACTCCTGGTGGTGCTCAGAGGATCCTATTTGCTACTGGTGATCAAATCCACATTAGCTGTGTTCAGGTAAAACCCCATATCAGCTGTTCTATCTTTTCAGCCTCAAAAGTTCATCTTTTGGGAAAATAGTTAAATAATATCCCACTGTGTGTAGAAATACATCTTCTTTATCCATTCATTCATACCTGGGCTCTTAAATTGTTCTCATATCTTGGTTATAGACTCTAACTCTGCAATTAACATAGGGATACAAATATTCTTTGGAATATTTCCTATCCTGAGAATAAATCTCCAGAAACAGAACCACTGGATCACATGGAATAAAACCTCAACAGTGCAAAGCAAAGTGACTATGACTGTGAGGGTCTGTAGATGCAATATTCCAGCCACCTTTGGGGGCTGATGAGAGTTTTCACCTTTCTTTGCCCACCTAATCCCTCACAGCTCAGGGAACTTTCTTGTTGTCATTGTTCAGAGAGGAGAACTGAGAGGGAGAGCCCGGGATTGCCCTGTTTCAAGCAGCGGAGTCAGCCTTGCCCAAACTCCTTCTTTCTCCCCACATTGCCTTTCTTCTTTACACCCAAATTTGCAGTGTCTCAGGGTCTTTCTTAGCTGGCACCAGCACCCCCACTCTTCAGGGACTGTCCAGAGAATGCCTGAGCCAGAGCTATATTTTTCTCCTGATTTGCCTGTAATTTATTGCAAGGAGACATAGGGCTGGAATCTAAATCAGGTTAAAACCCACCTTCCTCTTTCTGCTGGGCTGGGCTGCAGTAAATCAGGCCCCTATTGACATGCTTCCCAAACAATCTTTCTTCCCTTTTGGTTTTTTAATTTGGGACCAATTTACTCCTCTCTGCTTGATTAAGATCTAACACTGGCCTAGTCAAAACAAAAGTGGTGATAATCAGCTCCTTGCTTTAGGCGGTGTGTGCAGTGGGTACAGGGCTCCCTCGACTCCTCCCTGGCCAGAATAGGTCATCCCAGCTCTTCCTCATATCTAACTCAGACCCACAGGAACTGTGGGCAGGAGGACAGCTCCTGGGGGTGGGGTTCCTCTGCATAGCTGGGGCCAGCCAGGGATCTGCGGACTCTTGTTCCTAGGATTCTGCTGGGGGCCCCACACTCTCTACCTCAGTGAACTTGTGCCCCATTACTGTGCCGAAATATGGCAGGAACAAGCAGACTGCTGCAAATGGGGACATATGGCCTCCCCATCCCCCAATCATTGCTGTCCAGGCCAACTTGCTGGGAACTCTGCAGAAATCCTATCATTTCATTCACTAACCAAGTCTGGCCTAGGGCCAGAGAGATAATCCAGGGTTTAATTTATTTCTTGAATGCTTCATCCTAATTCCAAGCACCACACAATCCCCTGAGTGGCAGGTGTAGCCCTAGAAGCCCCCAAAACCAAGAGGGTGGGCTGAGTAGTCACTTGCTCTGCAGGACTCAAATACCACTACATCCTCATGTCCGTGTGTTGAACCACAGGTGCAGTTGGTTGAGATTTACTGGGAGAAATTCCTGGATTCCTGAGCATCATTTGGGAGATTTCCATTTTCCTACTTCCAACCAAAAAAAAAAAAGGAAAAATTCAAGCCTGTGCTTCATGTTTCCTGTGTGGAGGATGGATGCAACAAAGAACCCAGCAGGGACCCCTGATGCAAGCTTCTATTCTTTAATGGAGAGGCAGCAATTCAAACAGGTTCTATGTCCCCATTTGGGGTCTTTTGGGAAAAAATATCTGGGACTTCATACATACAAGCACGTAATATACCATTGAGCTACATATGCGGCCGTGTAGACCTTTTTTTTGTGGGGTGGGGAAAGAATGAAGTCTTTTAGTCATGCATTACAACGATGAGTAAATACACTTAAAATTTATTTCAATATTCCAGAGAAGCACCTACAGGAATAGCACAGCAGGTAAAGAGCCTGCTTACCTTGCACACATAAGACACAGGCTCTATCCCTGCACCTTTCAGGAGTGATCCCTGACCAGAGAGTTGGGGCTAACCCTGAGCACATCAGGATACGGCACCCAAAATAAAATAGATCAACAACAACAATAAAGAAACAAATCTGTACACTTCAAAAAAGAAGCAAAATACATTGGTTATTTAGGAGAGTACAGGGAGAAGCCCATTTTTAAAGGAAAAAAGATAAAGGTGTGGAGAGATTTTATCACCTAGAATACCAAATAGCTGATCAGTAGGAAAAATGAACATCAAGCATTTTGATTTGTAAGACCAAAGTCGTCCACGTTGCTTCTATTATTTCCTGCCACTTGGGTGGACAGCGGGTCTTAGCTCAGAATTGCTATGGCTGAGGAAGATGGGTCAACACAGAACAGCGTGTTCCCAGGTTTGTTCACCTAACCACTTCCCACAGTGGTTCAGACACTGCTGAAGGTTTACTCCGGTTGCATTTAGTCAGGGAAAAGGGAGGGCAGAAGCATAAATGCTCCAGCTCACACACTGGGCTGCCTACAGTGCTGCAGGCTCGACTGCAAGTGTGCATGTGCCCAGGTCCATTTGCTCCATGGAACTGTTTCAGCAGAATGGGGTAGCTGCAATTTGGGCAATGGGCCCACCCTCTGGAGTATGCTCTGCTTCAATGAATGGGTTTGCTTTGTTTCTGCAGAGAGAGAGAGAGAATGTATGTGTGAGAGAGAAAAGAGAGGATGTTTGAGTGTGTGCATGTATGTGAGTATGTGACAGATTATGTGTGTGTTTGAGAGCAAGACAGTCTATGTGTGAGAGTGTGTGTGCATGTGTGTGAGTGTATGTGTAAGAGTGTGTGTATGCGACTGACAGAATGTGTATCTGAGTGTGTGTGCATGTGTGTGATTGTGTGTTTGAGAGAGATGATCCATGTGTAAGAGTCTGTACATATGTGGGGAGTGTGTGATAGCAATTCTGGAGGCTGGGGATAATCACTTTATAGTTCCAGCTGAGGTAGTCAAGTCTCTAAAGAGCGAGAATAACTTGCTCAGGTTCTCAGAATTAAACACTCAAGATCACAGTAATGAAAAGAATGGTGGAGTAAGAAACTGAGAGTCCCAGAACTCTAAGAAGTTTGAATCCCAGAGCCAGACTCCAACATTACTGCCCCTATGCTTGCACCCCAGTTCAGAGATCTTGTGAACAGTGTAGAAATTTGCTGACGAGAGGATGAAAATTGTTCAGACCATTTAGACATAGGCTCAGAAAGCAAATACACGTGCCACATGTGAATGAACGACTTCCTCGCTCTTATAAATATCCTCCATGAATATCCTCACCATAGTTGAGAAGGAAAAAAGCATGCAAATGCAGTGGGCAGCTCAAGCTGCTAAACAAATTCTGTTTCTTCCTCCTCAGGCCTCAGGAGGACCAGCCCTCAGGAAGATTTCCCTGTGGGGCCACAGACTTGCCTCCTGGTTAAATGTGTCCACATACAGAGTCCTATTTAATGATAATACCCATTAATGGGAATTAAAATATTTACCTCTACTTGGGCCAGAACGATAGCTCACAGGGGTTGAGTGCATGCTTTGCATACAGGAGATCTGGGTCTGAACCCCAGCATTAAGACAATCCCCTAAGATGCAGTTTCTTAGACATGACAATGAAAGAATGACTATGGTGTAGGATTGAAACTATACAATGCTTTGTATTTTAGTACCCTTCTTAATTAATATTAACAAACTGTTCATTAATTTAATGAATACTAATTAGTAATGGCATTAGTGGCAATGCCACCAGTGAGTTAATGCTCACCTAATTCTTTTTCTCACTAAATGTAGACTAAGTAATTGCATGATGAAGTAGTGAAGGTTCATAGAGTACATGGAGAGTGAAGCCA
The DNA here is from genome assembly GCA_021461705.1 of Cryptotis parvus. Lineage (NCBI taxonomy): Eukaryota > Metazoa > Chordata > Mammalia > Eulipotyphla > Soricidae > Cryptotis > Cryptotis parvus. Next base: position 181,414 of record JAJIBD010022680.1, on the reverse strand, counting down.
TTGATGGACTACCCGAGGAGATTTCTTGGAAGAAGGAGCATTATTTAGCTGAGTTTTTAGATTAAATAAGTAGCATGGAGCTGGAATGATAGTACAGTGGGTAGGACACTTGCCTTGCATGTGGCTGACTAAGACCCTACCTTTAGAACCCCATGTGGTTCCACTGAACACCACCAGGAATGATCCCTCATTCCTGAACACTGCTGAGTGTGGCCTAAAACAAATACTATTACTATGACCACTACTACTACTACTACTATTGCTGCTGCTGCAACAAAAAAACAACAACAACAACAACAACAACAACTACTACTACTACTACTACTACTACTACTACTACTACTACTACTACTTCTAAATCATAAGAAGCTAAATGAACACCAAACATGCAGTTGGGACTCCTGAAAGAGAATCTAGGGGCCATGCCCAGTAGAGAAGTACTGACTAATGGGCTAGGACTCATGGGTTCAAAGGGTCTAGGTGTCACTGGGTATATTTTACATCTCTAACCCATGCCAAGCAGTTAGCACCTATCCTTTCCATGACCCATAGGGCCATCTGCCTTCCCTGTCCCTTGCAGGGAGAAAATTCTGACAGTCCCCTTCTCTGATGCTCTTTTGAAGTTGAACATCAGTAGTGCCTTTTCTCATATCTGATTATCCCCCTCTGCAAATTATTGTGTTTGCAGTTATAGACTCCACCTCTCTTGTCAGTGATTCATGCAGAGGGTGCTTCTAACCTAATTCTGAGCACACACCCAGTTGCAGAGGGCCTCTGAGGAAGGATTCCCCACTCTGAAGAAAACCAGCAAAAGAGATACTCTGAGATACTCTGTCTTGTTTCCCATGTTTGTGTTCTGTACAGAATTGATGTCACCTGGAATATTGCTCTATCTATTTTTATGACCATGAACAAAAGCAAAGAAAAGGATATAATGTGCATCAGAAGAGAAAAACAAGAACCACCATTTGGGACACCAATGAGCTATTGACTTAGCTGTACTTGGAGCAACCCAACCTCCTAAACTTCTTATCTCTCATAATAAGCTTCTGTGATTTGTGTAAAATAAGGAAATCAGAGCTTTTCTGCACACTTTCTGATTAAGCTGTAGTCTACTTGTTTTTTAAATCAAAGAATCAGGGGTCACCTATGGAGGGGTACACCATGTATGACTTTGGACCTATGCTGGACTGTGTTTTGACTGTTTGGCTGGGGTTGGCATTATTTGAACAATAATTTAAAAGATATTCATGACTTTCATGTGAATCATGAAATATGATGATTGAATATTTGCTTAGTAAATAAATCAAAACAAAACTAAAAAGTAAAAAAGAAAATCATAGTAGTGAAGCATCAGGGCTCTCCCTCCATGTGACATGAGACTATTCAAGTAGATGGTGGCAGGACACCAACCAGGGACTCGCTCAGAAAGTCCATCACATCCCCCAATGAACATCTAGATGTCATGCAGGGCCACGCTCTCCAGGCATACCTGCAATACCAAATATGGCTTGACAGGGCAAGCATTTTCCATGAGAGTACACTATGACTCAAGCTCAACAATGTGGCTGAGCAAACATGACCTGTTAAGTGACAGAGTGATGGCGCAAGGAGGTGGCTTTGCTCAGGTCCATTCTATTCCATAGTAACAGTCAGCTGAGCAGTCCTAGATGAGGATCTGTCAGCAGCATCTCTTAATGCTCATAGGACTTTTGAGAGCAGTAAATCTATTTTTTTTTGCAAAATTCTGTTCCTCTGCCCACTTAAACATCCTTCCCCTATCAAACCAACAGTGTCAATGTTTGAAGTAAAATACACATGCATACACAGACACATAGACCATCACACCACATGTAAGACTAAGGATACAGTATTTGGGCAGAAGTGAGGGCATGGCCATACAGCAATAAAATGAAGTCCATGGCCATTAGCAACAAAACTTATTACTTTTTTTTAACATGCTTGAGAAATAAAGTTAGAGGGAAATGGGGGGGGAACAATGTTGTACATGCTGAAATGATATAATTATTTAAAATGTGCTTGAGGGAGTCACAGTGTTGGGAACAGAAGCCTGCTAGGAGCCAGTGCAGCGGGAGAAGAGGGTCGGGGCACACAGAACCCACACAGCTGTTATCTGAAGCACCAGAAGTGTTTTGACAGTTTTCGAGATGGACATTAAATCGCTTGCTGGAGAGAAAGTGAAGTGGGTGTCAGTCAGACTGGGCTTGGTGGGAGGGGGCAGCTGGTAAGTAGCAATTGCAGTGACTGTGTGATATGAGTCAGAATGAGAATCATAAATCTTGATTATTCTCTGTCTCCCCTGATTTGAACCAAACGCCTTGGACAGGGAGAGAGTTCACATCTTGCTGGAAACTGCAGAAAAAGCTGATGAAATGTACAAACTGATATAAATAGCCCTCCATCCATGTTAATGCCCAGACCATCACCACAGAGGAAAAGAGGTTACATTTTTGCAGATCCAAGATCTGTTCCACAGGAGTAGTGTGACGTTTCCCGGACGGGACACACTGTCAAGCCGCCTCTTTTCAGGCTTGTCCCAGGGAATCTCCATGACTGTGGTGGCAGAATGCAAGTTGCTCAAGAGTAAGGCAATTAGTACAGTCAGCCCCCCCCCCACTCAGAGTGCCCTCCTGTTAAAATGACCCTCCTTATAGAAAATGAAAATGCAGAGTCGTTACATAAAGCAATAATAGAGTAAACCATTCAATTATGGATGAAAAAAAGGCACTTGGATTAATAAGAATATTGTATGCTTAAAAGCATTAAAATGCCAGCAAATTACCATTTTTGCATACATAATGCAGGAACCCAGAGAGCAAGTGATTAGGATATTCAAATGCTAAATGACAAATGATGGTGCCCTTTCTTATAAGCTAACAATGCTTCTTAAAGCCTAGAAGTGAAGGGGTGTGTGAGCACTGGAGGACCCTGGAGCTAGCCCTCTTGGCGATTCTGTCACTAGAGGGAAGGAAAGATTGCAGCAATGGGAGATGAAGGGAAGGCGAGAAGAGCAGCTGAGAAAGGAAAGCTGAGAAGCAGCTTCCACTTGGAGGATGGAAGCAAGATCCTTAGCATCGGGATGAGGAAAGTAATGGGAACAGAGTGTGGATCCTGAAATTTCAAAGATACATAAGGTCAGAAACCAAGAGATTCCCAATAGTGAACTGGGGAAGGTGAGTCAACAGTGGCTTCTGACTCAGCAACTCTTAGTGTGTGGCCTTGAAAGCATGGCCAGGCCTTCTAAGTCTCAAGAGAAGTAAAGGAGAACAGACCCTCACCAGAAATTTCCAATGTTTAAAACAGTAGAGTTTAAAACACATGCATTGTGTGTGAAGTTCAGCTATGACTCCTGGGTCACTGGCTGTGGTCCTTGTGTCATGTGCTCAGGACATGTGTCATGGAGCCCTTAAGTGACCTAAGTTTTATTAAGTGTCCTGGATGTATTATTCTACAACATTCACAGAGTGTCTGTGGGATTCTTCGCTTCCAGTACCACCTATAGAGGGACTGGAAAATCAACCTACTAAGGTCCCTTTCCGCTCAGAAATGCCCAGAGATTGATTCAAGATGAACCACATAAAGCCACAAGCACCATATTAGAGAAGTTTCTGCTGAGTGGAGATGGATCTACAATCACACAATGCAACAGACAGCTCTGCTTTGGCACAGTGTTGCTATGGGCACTTTCCAGTTTCTGTCATATCCATATACTTCCTGTTCTATTACATACCAACAATTTCTGGAAGCTCTCTATTTGCTCTTATCTCTTGCTTTTTTTGGGGGGGTTCACACCCAGCGATGCCAAGGGTTTATTCTTGGCTCTGCACTCAGGAATTACTTCTGGCGGTGATCAAGGACCATATGGGAGGCCAGGGATCGAACCTGGGCTGGCTGTGTGCAAGACAAATGTCATACCTGCTGAGCTATCACTCCAGCCCCTGTTTGCTCTTATTTCTAACTGCTAGATGGCTGTTTTTCCCAAGCTCAGTCACAAGTGGCCAGTTATCAACCAACACACAGAAACCAATGTCCTATTTTCTGTTTTCCCTCCTTGAGCATCTCGTTACTCATATGTACAAGGTCTTCCTCCGAGCTATCACAGGGGGTAGTCTGACCACACATTTGACTAGCCAGGAAAACCATGTTGGGCACCTAGACAAGCCATTTTCTGGCTCTTCACCTCCCAGTTGCTAATTAAAAGAAAGCTAGGATTTGCCGTGATAGATTTATCTTGAGGTGTGAGGTTGCTTTATTAAATGATACTTATTACTTGCTTATTTTACAAGCATGGGGTTGGCTGGCAGGAGGCACTCTCAGAGAGTGCTGTGGTGGTAACCCCTCACATGGCTGTTGGTTGAAAGTGTCTAGGTAATAAACCTGACGAAGATCATGGGGCTTGTTTTGTCTGAGGTGGCCTCTGAGACAGGACCAATATCAGATGCTATTTTCACCACAAGGAAAATAGGACACACAGTCCTTGTGGATGCCTGGGAGGGAGAAAAGATTCAGATGTAACTAAACAAGTAACTAGAGGCTACTAGTTATCAGAATTGGTTGCTAGGACTAATTAGAACCAGCGAGTTCAGCTGTAGCTAAAACACATGTTTAGAAGCAACTAAATACGAACTAGAGCAGTTGATTAATGTTTTCTAAAAGAGGAATGACTCTGCTAAGGAATGACTCTTCTAAATTAAATGAAAACCTAAGTTTCCATTTAATGTTGAAATCACCTGTCCAAGGAAACTTGATGTGTCTTCAACAAACAAGTGGCAACGCTGTCTAAAAATAGAAGGTAAAACACAGATATCAGAAGCAGAAACAAAGCCCAGCTTGATTCTTGATTTAGAGATTACTGTTGTGGGGTCAAGACAGCTCCCTGTAGAAAAAAGAGAGGCGGTTAATAAGGGAGTGGTGCTACAAGTACAGTGGCACCCTCTGAGACATTCTCCTTGGTGCTGTCAACCAGAAAGAAAAGCAAAATGAAACGACTTTCTAATTAGATACTCAATGTAGTGTTCAGGGCTTATGCTCTCCTGGCTCAATCTCAGGGATCAGTCCTGGTTGGGCTTGGCAGGGGGCATATGTGTGCCAGTGATCACACTGTGTTGACCTCTTGCAAGGCAAATGCTTTCCCCTCTGTCCTCTCAGGCCTAGTAAGGTATTCAAGATGCATGCCCCATCCATACATCTTCTACACTGACTTCACATCATCTTACACCTGTGTTCCTCTGACCAAGAGCATGTCCAGGACAGGACAGATATTTGAGATCGAGTCCCACCTCCTTATTTGGAGGCAGATTCCTAGATATTTACACCTGAGAGTAGCCCCACCTGAGCATTTGTGTTGGCCTGAATAGGCAAGAGCACAAGAAGGAAAAAAAAATCAGTCACTCATATTTTGTTCTAAGTAACCCATATACATGAATATATGGACATAAGATATGTATTCCCTAGGTAATCCATATATATGAATACATTGATATATGCATTTCCTGTGTTTCAGCATCATTAGTTCACAATTATAGCCAAGACTTTACAACATACACGGGTCGATGTATAACACCTTCCCTCAGAAAGGTAGAAATAACTAGAACTTCTGAACATTACCATACATCCTAATTCTATAAAGTAGTGGTGACAGAACTTTCATCACACACTGCCTTGCTCATTCAATTCACACCTAAATTCCATGGCAGTGACTTCATGCCAGCAAGGGGCACTATGGCCTCATCTTCACAATTTACATGTCAAGTCAGAGAGATAGGAAACATATATAACTTCAGATGATAGATAAAAAGTACCCCCAAAAAAAAAACAGGAAAGAAAAAAGTGGCTATAGGAGGAAATGTACACTGGGAGCCCTTTGGGAATCTTTCTGAGGGGGAGGATCGAGTGTTCAAAGGCCCTGTGGGATTTACGTGACCTATAGAGAAAACTGATAGTGAGGATCAGAGTGGGATTTACGTGACCTATAGAGAAAAACCTGATTATTGAGGATCAAGTGAAACAAAGTCTGCAAATTAACGAGCTTAGCACCAACACTAAATTAATATTTAAGCATCTGTTCTGTGAATCTGCATAAATGTGTGTTGAATATTACTGGAAAACTTCCCAGGAATGATAATGGTGGGATTCAATTGTGCACCTACTGTATATTTTATATTAATTGACTCATTTGATCTTCATAACAGCCTCAGAAAATAGATGACAACGTCTTCGCCATTTTTACAGATCAGGAAGTGGAGGCCAGTCCTTCGGAAACTTGCCCCAATTCACCTGGCCTCCGGGTGTCACAGGATTCGGAACCGGGCACCTGGCTTTCCAGTTCTTTGCCCCAACCACTCTGCTGCACTCCTTTTTGCCTGACCTCTCAAAACACACTAGGAGTTTTGCTTCAATTTCTTATTTAACACATTTATTTATTCAATAAGCATTTATCAAACACCTGCCAAGTTCTTGGCCCTTGAACAGGCGCAGAGAATATGAAGAACATTGGCCCAACCTCCATACATACTGGAGTGCGGGAGAGACAAGCACCAAATTATAATGCACTATTTCAGGCCTTGAAATGCCACTTAACTGTCTCATGTGTCTTCAGCTTGTCTTCCCAACAGGGACGTGTCAGCAGAGGTTGTGATGTATAAAATTTATTGCGAAGTTTATCTGGACATTTTCATAAACAATGGAAAAAATATTACAGGCTCCTGAGAAACAAAAAACCTTAAGTAGCAGAATTGCAAATTTTAGAAAATCTTCCAAGGGCTCAGGAGAGATTCTGGTTAACCAGGTTTTCTAAATGCCTCAATGCTTGATTTTTCTCCCTGGACCTTTCCTCTTTATAAGAGCACGGAGTGTGGGAGGTGTGAAGCAACCCTGCCCCCCCCCACCCCCCACACACACACACAGAGTTGTTTTTTTTCCTTTCCTCCAGTAATTTCTTCTGTCTCTGGTCGTCAGGTTCATAAACCTAGTCAGGAACTCCTTCTATTCTTTTCCCCCAAGGCCACATGAGAGGGGTTAAGACACAGATGTCAGCTGTTTCACAGTAAACTAGGATTCTTTGCCTCTTGTGAGTCATACCCTGCTTCCTTATCTGCTGAGAACAAAGTACTGGTGCTTTAGTTGATTAATTCTCTGGATTGATTGGGAATTTGTACATATCACCTTCACAATCATTAAAGAGGCATTAATTGATTATTCAGTGTAGATTCTATTCTCTTCTCTAACTTTAAAGCCCTTACAATCTCTTCCAGAAACTGCAAGGCCTGTTTGTCCCTGGCCTGGCTTTCATTAATCTTGGCTTGAGCAATATATGAGCAAAGAAACCAACACTCTAGATTTCCTACCCTCGTTTCTAAACTTTAGATCTCAGCCTCACATAGACCTTAACTATTTTGACATACATAGTTTGTTTCAATATTTGATTAGTTTTTTAAAAAATAAATTTAAAAGGATTTTAAAAATTTAGACACTTTTAATATAAAGTAGTATGTTTTTATGGTGTTTAATTTAGAGTTAAACTTCAATATTCAAATACAAATACAGGGTCCAGAACAGTTATATACTGGGTAGCACACAGCCAGCTGGGTTTAACCCCTGGCACCGTGTATGGTCCCCAGAGCATGCCAGGAGTGATCTCTGAATGCAGAGCCAGGAGTAAACTCTGAGTATAGCCTGGTGTGCACAAAAAATCAGTAACTAAATAAATAAATATAAAATAAAAACTTTAATTAAAAGAAGATTAAAATTATATCACTCTGTGTACAGTTAAATTAGCTTTAATGTTTAGATTTTGCAAAAAATGCTTTGATACTTATTGCCAAGTTATTGTGCTATCCTTAATTTGTTCTTTAATTGTAATTCATTTTTAGTTTGGGGGACACATTTGGCAATGCTGAGGGGTAACTCCTGGTTTTGCAATCAGTAATCACTCCTAGCAGTGTTCAGGTGACCATAGAGAAGGCCTAGGACTGAACCAGGGTTTGTTGTGTGCAGGCAAGCACCCTACCCACTGTGCTATCTCTCTGGCCCCTCATTTGGAATAATTTACTCATCTATACAAATATATGAATTCATGTATTCTACATGCATTATTAGTACATTTCTTATGGTTTTCTAATTCTCTCTTAAGTGCAAAAGCCGCTACTTAACTATCTATTGAGATTTTACTTTCGATGATCATATTTCAACAGCTAAAACTTTTATTACTCAAAAGGGCATACTTTCTCATAATTTGTATTCACTCTTTAATACCTCCAATAATTTAAACATGGCTTTTGTCTGTGTCAATCGAAGGATTATTTCTAGTATTTAATTTCTGAAATGAGAAACCTATATAATGTTATAAAACAAAGTTACTTCAATAAGTTTCTTTCAAAATATTACAAAACTAATGGGTGGGGGATAAACCCATGAGTAAAAGTCAAATTCAGCATTAGACATAGAATAAAATCTTTGTTTTTAATCTATAAAAGCATAGAATATCTAATATCCCTTAAATATATTTGATATATTATTAAAATATGAATTTCACTTCCTTTTCTATTATAATATCCATAGAGTTTCCATTCTAATTCTATTTCTTCTTATTGAATATACATACGCACACATACACAAATATACCATCTAGTAGTCTGATCATGGTTTTCTTAATTTTTTCACTTTTTTTGGATATTTCAATCAGTTCAATTTTAACGTTTCTAATCCAGGAAAAAGATGTCCTTGCGTTGTTTGTCTGCTGGTGAAGGCCAAAACTGAATGGGTAGGAATAGAGGAGAAAAACAAGGAATATTCACAACTCAGTAAAAAGCTTCAGACAATACGGAGCCTATTTTGCTTAGAAGAATAATCTAAAATTTGAGTCCACCAGAGATGCTGGAAAATTACTTCTATTTACCTTACCTTCTAGGGGATTGCACTAGCAAAAGCTGACGGGCTAAAGCTAATTAAAAGCAAGCGTGGATTCACAAATAAGACCGTATATTTTCAAGACATTCTGAGATTTTCCAGTTTGTTACAGTTCTCACCCATCTTTCTGGTTTCATTTATTTATCTCACCTGCCTGCCCCCTGAAGGAATCTGAGTTTGCAATCCCTGCCTCTAATCATACTGAACTGCTCCAATTTCCCAGCCATGCCAAGCTGTGCATTAGCTTTTTGGCCACTGCACCTGGTGCCCTCGATGCTTGGACTCTTTGTTCCTTCCCACATTGACAATAACAGCTGAGAAGATGATGTGGCCAGGGCATTGTGCTAAGCAGTTTTGGAGAGAGGGCCTAGTGTATCACATTTTGTAGAAGAGGAAACTTGTCCTTAGGGAGTGCAAGAAGACTGTTTAATAACATGTAGCTAATAATGTACAGCAAAGCCCAGATTCTAAATCAGGACATCAGCTTCAAAGCATACTGTTTTTCCCAACATGTTATCACAGTAATTCTGTCTTTTTCTTCAACACTCAATTCAGATAATCCTCCACTCCTAAAGCCTTCTTGAGCTCCCATGGGCAGAATGAGTATTCCCTCTTGTATATTCCTTGAACGTTATACCTAACAAGTTTTGTGAAGAATCAGACTTGGTTGCATTTGTTTGATTCCATGTAATATCTAACTTGTCCAGCATTTCTCAGACTTGAAAATAATAGACATCCAAAAGTACATTTATTGATTCTTTGAAAAGCCTTTCTAACAAAATATACATTTACAATATATCCACTGAATCTTTGAAGTCTTTTTCATAATATGTATTTACAAACTGCAGTTTTCACATTAAGTCAGTCATATTATAAATACACTCACACACATATATATTGTCTGTGTGTGTATTACCTGTACTAGTGTATGAATGTCTTTTTTTTCTGATTTTGGGTCATACCTGGCCATATACAGGGGTTACTCCTCGCTCTTCACTCAGGAATTACTCCTGACAGTGCTCGGGGTGCTGGTGATCAAACCCAGGTCAGCCGGGTGCTAGGCAAATGCTCTACCCACTATACTCTGGCCCCTATACGGATGTCTTAAAGATAGGTATCAAGTGTTGTTTATCTTTGAAATGTCATTTCTCAGCCTTGGCCCTGACTCCAAATTTATCCTGTAAAAATGTTTCTGAATGAATGAATGAATGAATGAATGAATGAATGCAAATGAGGGCAGCCTGAACTGACTGTCCCCATGCTCGGCCTGCTGATTATGAGGTGTCCAGACTGGAGGCTGGTTCTGGCCCTGGCCCATAACCTAATAGGGCCTCGGAAGAAAACAGAGGTACCTTTGCACATAATGGCAGCCATTTTCAACATCCGGACTCCACAGCTTGTCAGAGTCCCACCCAAGAGAGAAGCTGATCTCAGGCCTGGCTTGTTAGAGCCCCACCCTATAGAGAAGTTGATTTCAAGCTCAGGTATGCAGGTGTTGCTAGCTAAAGTCACTGGGATTCTGTGGAGAAAGAGCTGGAGTCCCTTTCCCCCACCCCACATCTGTCTCGTCTGGGATGCCTGATGGACCTGCCCACGAATCACTCCCAGGCTATTGAGGGTGATCCAGAGACACACAGGGCATAACAGGGCAGAGCTGCTACTGGCTTTCACCATGGCATGAGGCTGCTTTACACAGTACATCAAACTAGTAGAAACCAACAATGTTCTAGAAATTCAGATGGTCAATGCAAGAACAGAAATAGACCAGATTAGCCCATAACAAACCAGAAAAAGAATTCATGACATTATCAGTACCAGTGCCATATATTAATGACAATGGTCAATAATTGGTGCCAGCAGAGGGAGCAGGTATGGGGAAAGGGGGCTGTGGGAAATGAGTGTCTTTGGTGGTGGGAACACATTGGTGGTGGGATTTGTTTTGGGTGGTGAAATATTTAAAAAAATTAAAAAAAAGAGAGAAAGAGCAAAAAAATAAATAAAATAAAATAGTGCATAAAACCAGGCATGGATTTGCCATCATGAAAATCATAGTCTTTGTGGGGGGGGGGGGAAACAAATATTTTCTTATTAATGAAAACTGTACATTTCAATGCCCAACAATGATCAATATTTTGATTTATCAAGTATTAGAGCACAAAGCATAGGTTGTCAGATACAAGATCAGGGGGCAGAGAGCTAAAGGAAGAGCAAGGAGCAGGGCGCTGATTTATCTTCAAAAAATGGTTTTGACTGAATGAATGAATCCATGTGGGGGTAATCTATGAGCAAAAGAGAGCTTAGGTCATCCACCCTTAGGTAAAGGCTTGAAGATAAAGATATCCAGGAGACAGCATGTGTAGACCCCCGTGACAAGATGCTCTGGCTTTAATCAGCTGAACTAAAGTCAATGATGTTCCAACTAGACTAGCTGAGAACTTCCCCCACATATACTGATCACCAGCAGCCTGGTGACCTGGATGGATAGCACACAAGATTGCTTCAAGGTCAGAACTGTGATCGCTAGGTGTCTTCCACATCACCAGAATCAGGGGGTGCTTCATAGTTGACAATTGAGTCTGAATTTGTGACCGTAGGCATTTGAATAACTGGCTTCATGGCTGATTTTTGGGAGGGGCCAAGGAGACCTTTTAATACTCCTGTGAGCCCCTGGAATTTCTGTCCATGGTAGTAAAAAAGAAAATCCTAGTGACTGCCTCATCCCCTTTTCCACTCATGGGTCATGAAAACAAAGTGTGATATTCCCGAAGGACACCAGCATCTGATGGATTGAGACTGTGAGCCTCTGTTGTAAATGAACGATGCAATGGGAGTCTGAACAGTTGCCCAACAGAAACCCTGGAGAGTCAAGAAAGGTTAGGGTTAGGATTAGGGTAAGGGTTAGACGGGACAGAGTAGCAAGATGTGTTTAGTTCTCTGATGCATTTGGACATTTCCCCTTTCAATTCCTAAACCACCCCTGATGTTAACATTCCCATCCTGCAGAGGCTAACAAAGACAACTGAGAATAAACAGAAGCACAGAGAATGTCAAAGTTAGCCACTAGGAACACCAAAATGCAGTTCCATCTGCTCCCAGTCTTTCTGGCTTGACAGAGAAGCTTCTGAGGGTAGAGGAGTAAAAGCAGAAGATTATATAAAATTGAAAAGCTTCTGCACCTCAACAGAAATGGTGACCAAGATACAAAGACAATCCACAGAGTGGGAAAGGATATTCACCCAATACCCATTTGACAAGGGGTTAATATCCAGGATATATCAGGCACTGGTAGCACTTCACAAGAAAAAGCAGCCAACCCCATCAAAAAATGGGGAGAAGAAATGAACAGAAGCTTCCAGAAAGAAGATATTCGAATGGCCAAAAGGCATATGAAAAAGTGCTCTTCATCTTTAATCATCAGGGAGATGCAAATCAAAACAACAATGAGGTACCATCTCACACCACAGAGACTGGCACATATCCAAAACAGCAAGAACAACTGGTGCTGGCGTGGATGTGGGGAAAAAGGAACTCTCATCCACAGTTGGTGGGAGTGCCAGCTGGTCCAGCCCTTTTGGAAAACAATATGTGCATTCCTCCGAAAACTAGATATTGAGCTCCCATCCAGCCCTTTTGGGAAAACAATATGTGCATTCCTCTGAAAACTAGATATTGAGCTCCCATTTGATCCAGGAATAGCTCCTGGGAATATACCCGAGAGATCGAAAAACACATAGCAGAAACACTATCTGTACTTCTTCATTCATCTCTGTGCTATTCACTATAGCTAGAATCTGGAAACAACCTAAATGCCCGAGAACAGAGGACTGGCTAAAGAAACTGTGGTTCATCTACACTATGGAATACTATGCGGCTGTCAGAAAAGATGAAATTATGAAATTTACCTGAAAATGGATGGACATGGAAACTGTCATGCTGAGTGAAATTAGTCAGAAGGAAAAGGACAGATATAGAATGACTGCATTCATTAATAGGATATAAATAGATACCAGTGTTTTACTAAATGTGGGAAATGGTAATGACAGATTAAAACTCACCATTGAATATACACAGAGACTTAAGTGATAAACTCTAAATATCTGCAGGGCTAGCCACAATGTGTAAAATAAGAGGGAAAGAGATGCAGAGACAGAGAGAGAGAGAGAGAGAGAAAGAGAGGAAACAGGGGTACCTGCTATTGAGGCAGCCTGGGGGTGGGGGGGGGGGTGGGGTACATTGGTGGTGGAAATGGGGCACTGGTGGAGGGAGGGGTGCTGGAATACTGTATTGCCAAGAACTAATTATTAACACCTTTGTAATTGTGTGTCTCAAGGTAGTATAATAAAAATTTAAAAAAAGAGAATGTAAGTAAAGGAAGCAAATCATAGGAGATAGAAAAGGAGGGTCCTGGATAGTAGAGAACTATTTTTCATTTTCACTTTTTTTCGTTAAAGAACTGATTCACAAAGTTTAGTTTTAGGTATATAGTATTTTAACCCATGTATCTGTGTCTCTCAGATATCTCTGAAACAAAGATATATGGGGAGAGCTGATCATGAGGCATCTGAGAGGGAAAGCAAAGTCTAGCCCTGGCCAATCATACCAATAGAGCCTCACAGAGGAACCCCTGCACCATGAGTGTAGCCATTTCAACATCTGGACTCCACAGCTTGTTAGAGTTCCACCCAAAAGAAAAGCCGATCTCAAGCCCTGCTCATCAGAATATTACCTTACAGTGAAGCCTATTTCAAGTCCATGTATGCTGAAGTAGAAACACAGATTCACGGGGCGGAACTGCTACCAGCTCTCCCTGTGCTCAGCTGATCATGAGGCATCCGGTAGGGAAGGCGGGTTCTAGCCTTGGCCTGCCATCCCCAATAGAGCCTCACAAGAAGCCAGAGGAACCCCTGCACCATGAGAGCAACCATTTTCAACATCCGGACTCCACAGCTCAATAGAGCTCTACCCAAGAGAAAAGTTGATATCTCCCCATTGTGCATCATGCAGTTCATCAGTAAATGCATGAACTGAGAGCCTGTCTACTACTGAGAATATCCCACCTGCACAGCAGTGCCTGGCAAGCTACCCATGTGGTATTGGATACGCCAAAACAGTAACAATTATAGACCTCATTCCCATAAGGTCCTCCATGAATAATGGCTTGAGGTTCTTGTGTTCCTATGAGAGTAGGTGCCTTGGGCTACACTAGCAAGCAACAGGGACGTATGGAGATGTTACTGGTGCCAGCTTGAGCAAATAAATGAACAACAGGAAAATAAGTGATACAAGTGATACAAATATTGTAACACCAATCCTACCACCAGTGTCAACTTCCCTCCACAATGTTCCCAGATTCTCTCTCCATCCCAAACCCTAGTCCTGCCTATCAACTTGACAGGCACATCACAAAGTTTCAGTGGTTGCTGCTTAGACCTCATATTTTCAGTTCTTTTGAGTCTATGATTTGGATATATACTCATATCACCAGTAAAAGTGAAGTCCTGATGCCTGTTTACCTATGACTTTCCATTCTCTGCTTTGCCCCCTAGATTTCTTTCCTTTTTGTCTTTTTCCTCCCTAATCACTGGGGTCAAGGGTGTTCTGGACATCCCCCTTTACTACAGTATCTTTCCTAGTCCAGTATTCTCTATACCCCAGAGCATCCTGTGTTTGCCTTCCTTCTTCTGTCTTCACTCAACATGAAATCTTCTAGTTACAAGTATGTTGCAGAAAATTACATGATTTCATTACTCCTTACAGCTGCATTGTATCCCATTGTTTATACTGTTTATATATCCCATTGTTTATTACAACCTTATAATTCATTCATCTGTCATTGGACATCTATGCTGATTCCTTATTTTAGTCATTATACTGCAGCAATGAATAATGGTGTGTATATGTCTTTTTGAGAGTGTTTTTATATCCTTGTATAGATGCCCCAAAGTGGAATTGCTGATCATATGGGAATTCAATTCAAAATTTACTGAGATCTCTCCCTACTGTTTTCCACAGGGTTGTGTTAGACAACATTCCAACCTGCATGAAAAAATCATGACTAACCAAAGCCATAGTGAAAAATAAGAATTTTGAAGGTATTTCATTAACTAATTTGGAACGGTATTATAAATCTATAGGGATAACAACTGCATGACCCTGGAATAAAGGTAGGCCCTCTGATAAAGGGGCCAGAACTGAATAGCCTATGACAAAACCCCATACAATCAGAGAGTTATTTTTTTTTCCTTTTTTTTTGGGGGGGGTCACACCCGGCAGTGCTCAGGGGTCTCTCCTGGCTCGGTACTTAGGAATTACTCCTGGCGGTGCTCAGGGGACCATATGGGATGCCAGGGATCGAACCCAGGCCAGCACAGGCTGGCTGCGTGCAAGGCAAACGCCCTACCCTACTGGGCTATTGCTCTGGCCCCAAGAAAGATAATTTTTTATAAGGAGTTGAGAACATGAAATAGACCAAAGAGAGCAGCTTCAACAAATGATTCTGGGAAAAATGGATAACTACATGTGAAAATTTAAAGCTTGATCCATGTCTTACAGGAAACACAAAAGTTAATTCAAAGTTGAATAAAGAACTTAAGATTAATACCAGAAACTATAAAGTACACTGAGGAAAATACAGGCAGAACACTTGTAAGATTTGGATCTCAAAGGTATCTTCAACGATCTGATATGCCTGGCAAAGGCGACATAATAAACAAATGGGACTACATAAAATAAAATATCTGCATGGCAAAAGAAACATGGGATAAAATTAAAAGACAGCTAACTGAATGGGGGAAGATATTTGCATTCAACACATCACATAAAGGTTTGATATCAAGGGTATATAAAGTACTCATAAAGATCAACAACATTTCAAACACCCTATCAAAAAATAGGGAGAGAAAATGAACAGACATTTCTCAGAGGAAAATAGGTGATGCCAGAAGTCACAGGAAAAATGCTCATCACCACATACCATCAGAGAAATCCAAATCCAAATCAAGATGACAATGAGATACCATCTCACACCAGTGAGAACGGCACATATCTAAAATAGTTGGAACAATTTGTGTTGGCAGAGATGTGGTAAAAATGGAAGTCCTGTTCGCAATAGGTACCTTCTTAAAGAGGGTCAATGACTAGTCAGTTCTTTCTGTATGACACGGGATAGATGTTCCATATTAAGAGAATCTTAAATCCAGCTAAGTATGTGAAATCTACAAGCTGTTAAAATACCACCATCTCAAGCGGAAAGGTAGCACAAGGGTTAAGTCACTTGTCTTGCATGTCATTGATCCTGCCTTGGTCCCCTGCACAGCCTATGGGCCCTCAGCACTGTCAGGAGCAAATGCTAAGCACAGAGCCAGAAATAAGTTATAGTCACGGCTGGATGCAGCCCAAACAAACAAAACAAAATACAAAGAAAACACAATACAAACAAAAACAAAATGAAAAAAAATCCTGCCACCAAATATGAATGCATAAACACTTAATAAACAGGCAATTAAAAAATAAACTGCTACCCTGTGTGGGCCCAAACTACTGCTGTATATATATATATATATACATATATATATATATATATAATGCAATATATAATACACATGAGTTAGGGAATACACATATAATATATATATATAGGGTATACATTTATACACAAATACAAATATATTAAATTTATTAAATATAATGACTATATATTAGTATATAATATATACTATATAATACATATATATGTATTAGGGTACACACATATATAAATATATATATTAGGGTAATTATAGCCTCTTCAGCAAATGATTCTTGGAAAACCTGATAACTACATGTAAAAAATTAAAGCTGGATCCATATTTTACACCTCATATTACATAAATATGAACATTTATATTATATATAAATATATATTATATATGTTCTTCACATATAAAACCTCGTATATAATATAAAAACATATATACATATAAATATATATAAACAATATCTAAACCTTATATAAACCACAGTAGTTCTGAACTGGGTCTAGATTTTGGTTCCAGGAGATGTTTGTAAATGCCTGTAAATGTTTTTTGATCACCATAACTAGAGGCTGGAAGTGCTATGCCAATGTGATGGATAGATGCTAAACCAGAGGCTGGAAGTGCTATGCCAATCTGATGGATAGATGCTAAACATCCACGCACAGGAGCTCCCTCTGCCGAAACAATGACACAACTCTCAGTGGCAATCATGCCAAGGCTAAGAAACCCTGGTTTCACCTGTGCTCCCCCAGCTCCAGTCTCTAAAGCATTTTTTATCCGACTATGTCTCTGCTAGGTCTTACTTTTCAGCAGCACTCACTGCCAAACAGGTTATGGTATTTACATAACCATTTTCAGGTGGTTTTCCTTGTTCTCTACTTGAGCTAATTCTTACTAATGCTGAAGGTCTTGAGTTGTACTTATAAGTCCAGCTTAATGTTCCAGTATATAAGAAACAGGAACAATTCAACTCTAGTCAATAATGTAAACAAAGCCTGGTTTAGATAAACCCTATTACCAGGCCTGCAGTGGCCCAGGGCACCTCTGCTACTGCTGATTAGCTTAAATGCTAAACACAAACCAATTAACACACTTGGAGGCTGCTTATCTCCTGTCACTTAGTGTAGAAATAAAGCCCAGTGCTAAGTACACATATTGATTTAGCCATTAAATTCAGCATCACTCAAAATAAAACTCATTATATTATTGAGTAAAAACAAAGTCACCTTACTTTCAGGATGAGCTGTATTATTAAGAAATTTCACTCTTACATTTTTTCCAATTGATTTTCCAAACCTGCCCCACCAGCTTCGGGACAAACAGAAAGGAAAGTGCTCCGCACCCTCCTCCACAGGATCTTTGCTTTTGAGCTCTGAAAATCCACATTCATATAGGAACCCATTTTCTTTAAAATTCTTTTTTCACAAAGATTGGGGAAAGTTTAAACTCCAGAGACAGGATATTAAAGGGGAAGATGAATGGGGATAACACATAGCAAACACAAAACCACAGACATGGTAATAAAGGTGGGTTCACTTGGAACCAGAAGTCTAGGCAGAGATCAGACGCTTATGGATAAATGAATGGAAATAGCTCCTCATTTCAGGTGCAAACAACTGACTGAGGAGAATGGAAAATAAAAAAGAAAAAGAAAAACTGTACTCCCACACTCATTCAGAAAAGGCCCTTCAATTCACCCAACAGCACGTCCTACCATTTTGGGTACCTTCACAATTTACTGCAATGATCGAACTTATTCAGGGGGAAATCAAGCCCTTAGATACTGTGTTCCAGCCCATGTTCCCACATGCTAACTCAGGCTGTGGCGGTAGAGAACAGGGCTTTATATGCATCGTGTGACATAGGGGCTTGGGCTGATCACTGGATCAGATGGGGGCCGACTTCCCATAGCACACACAGAGGCTAGACCTTTGCTCCTTTTATTGTGTTCTCCCATAGATTTTATTTGAGAGCTCTTTTACTTTCATTTCTGATAGATAGGCTCAGATGTATGATCTTAGCCCTTGTAAATCTCTCTACCAAATGCTATCCTTACCACAGCATCTTTATAGAATACTTAATAACCAGTTCTTCAGCTGCTCTGTATGAATGGTTCTTGTGTGTTATAGATCAAAGCTAGAGGGGGAAAAGTGTACATATCAAAGAAAGCAAATAATCCAGTGACTCCTATTGATGCAGTGCATCTTACTAACAGAAATCTGTTTTTTGGAGAACATTCCTTGTCACACCAGCAAGACCCATTGACTTACACCTATGTTCTGTAGGAACTAGGGGTTACAAGGTAGAGTACATGTCCTCCAGAAAGACTACCGTAAGGAGAGTAATCACTGTCACTGTATCACTGTCTTCCCGTTCATCATCGATTTGCTCGAGCGGGCACCAGTAACATCTCCATATGTCCTGTTTCATGCAAGTAGAGCCCAAGGGCACCTGCTTACTCCAGGAACATAAAGAGCCTCAAACCATTCCATCAGGTCATGGGAATGAGGTCTATAATTGTTACTGGAATTAGGCATATAATACGACACGGGTAGCTTGCCAGGCTCTGCCGTGTGGGTAGCATACTCCTGTAGTCATCTGTAAATCCAGCATTTATTGATGAACCACAGGGCGAAATCGGCCGCGAGAGGTGGGCTGTGATAGGCTGGTCTGCTGGGTGGAGTTCTGACGAAGGGGAAGTCCGGATATGGAAAATGGAGGCCCTCATGGAGTGGGGGGGTCGTCTGGCTTGTTGCGAGGCTCTGATGGGGTGGCGGGTCAGGGCTAGAACAGGCCATCCCTTGCGGGCACCTCATTAGTGGCTGGGCACAGGGAGAGCCAGTAGCAGCTCTGCCCCATGTCTGTGAGTCTTTGGATCAGCATACCTGGGCCGGATTTAAAAAAGACTGCTGCAGGGTGGATCTCAATGACCCGGGCTGCGATATGGAAAACGGAGGCCTGCTAGGAGTGGAGGGGTTGTCTGGCTTGTTGCGAGGCTCTGCTGGGGTGGCGGGCCTATGCAGCTTCTGTGGTCTGTCCCTCCAGCTGGCTGGGCTCTGCTGACTCTTGTATCACTGGTTTCCTTCACGAAGCAGAAGATCCAAGAAGAAAAATGAAAGATTTGGTAAGTCGGAGGTTTGAAGAGAAGGGAAGGATTCAGCCAAGTATAAGGCTGGTGGCTGCATTTATAGAGCTCACGTGGTCTGTCTGATTTTCTCTGATTTCTGCCTGATTTCTGTTTAAGGAGAGTAAACATAAGTCAAATAGCATAAATACACATGGACAGAGTGAGCTGCAGAGGGGACAAGAGTAGATGAGGAAACTAACTCAGCAGGATGGGAAAAACTGAAATTAAGGTCTCACACTGGGAGGTACCTAAAAAAGACATGAAACTGGATATCCAGGACTGGGAGGTATAGCAGGTGGGTACATAGTATTGAGCAAAATTCAAATGTTGGTCAAAGTGTATTCTACTTTGTGCTGCCAGGTGACTCCTTGGCTTCTGCAAGCCCCTCTCAGAGATCACACTGAAAATGCTTTCAATGTGAAAGACAAAAAAAGCTTTCAATAGGTCAGTCTGGTCCATCCTACTGTCATTGTGAGCAATTCAGATACAACAATATTACCAAGTTGTCCCCTTGAACTTTTGCTAAGTAGACAAACTCAATGCTAGATGTATTGTGCCAAAGACAGAAGGCTTCTGCAGAGAAACTAATCTGGTAGCCCTTAAACCTGTCTGGTGGTCATCTGACTCTAGGTAAGAGAATGAGATGAGAAGTTACCAGGAAAGAACATTCAATAGATATGAGGCACAAATTTGGAATAGGCATTGTTGAGGAAGAGGATTCAGCTGCGCCTGAAACCCCTGGGAAGAATTAGCATGAACTTACTGTACCTCATTACATGAAACCTGTTCTATGAGGTCCTCTTATCTTAAATCTATTAACCCTGGCTGTAGCCCAGTGAGGAGGCACTATCTTGATCTCTGTTTTACTGAGAAGAAAACTGTTTGGACAAGTGAAATTAGTAGCAGAATCAAGATTCTAATTCAAGGGCTAGTGCTCCAAGGCCTATAAGTTTAAACATTACATTATCTAATCCCTAGTTGTTATTTCTGTGAACCGATCAATTTGTTGAAGATTGGAGCTGAATTTTTTGTCCCTTCCAAGAGAGACTTACTGGCTGGACTGTCCAGGAATCTTTATCGATGGAACCTGCCAGGCACGTAAACACGATTTGTGTAAAACACTTTTATAAACCCTTCCCTGGATTGTCTTCAAGTGGAGGGAATTCTAAGAACATATCTTGGAAATTGAAGTTCTTCCACTGGAAAATGAATGACTCAAATTGTATGGCCTGTTTTAATATCCAAATACTCAAAGACTTTTACCTCTGGTTATTTCCAAACAAACCCGTGTGCCCACCCTTTCCACCGTTCATCTGCTATTTTCAGTGACTTGACTTTGGTTCATGAAGGAACTTTGGTTCATAATCTCTTGCACTATTTCTGATTTAGTTCTTATACAACAAACAGACTAGAAACCTTGCCTGGCTTTATCCTACTTTTAATATCAATAACAAGATACATTTCATCAACTTTTCATTTTATTTACAGTTGAGGGGGTCTACCAAGCATGCCCAAGGAAATTAGGAGCTGCTTCTTGTCCAAGAAGCTTATCAAAGTGAGGGCCCGAGGGTGCAGTGTGGCTCAGGACCTGCAGTGCCACTCTGGTTCTCAGTGGCCCCGAGGTCTGTCCTCAGCAACAATTGTGGTATTATGTGGTGACAGGAATAAAATGGGGCTAGGCCACATGCAAGGACTGTGCTATTATCCCTATATATTTTAGTAGTGGTATTTATTATTTCATGTGATTTTAGTGGTCCATTAAAATGTTTTTATATAAAAGAAAAAGAACAGGGGGCTGGAGCAATAGTACAGCAGGGAGGGTATTTGTCTTGAATGCAGCTGACCTGGGTTTGATCCCTGCATCCCATATGGTCCCTCCATCCCGTATGTGTAATTCTTCTCCCCAGGAGTAATTCTTGTGGGCAAGAGTCAGGAGTAACCCCTGAGCATCTATGGGTGTGACCCCAAAAAAGCAAAAATACTTAAAATATTCTAAAATAACCAATAGGTTGATATGATACCCCAATGAAGAGGGTTGGGGGGGGGGGGAAATTGTATCCTGAACTGAAATTTTATATTAATTGTAGTCTCTTTCAAAATAGATTTTAAGAAAGTTTACATCACAAGCTTTTTAAGAAGCTGAAATTATTTTATTGCCTAAAGAAAGAGAAAACCTAATATTTTTTAAACTTTCCCAGTAATTTCAAACTAACAGAAAAGTTGCGATATTAAAAACACAAAGAATAGCTATATTAACTTTATCTTGAGTCACCATTTTTGTTTTATGTTAGGGCCAAACCAAGCTGTACTCAGAGCTTTCTCCCAGCAGAGCTTGGGGGATATACAGTGCCAAGGATCAAACCTGGACACCTGGACATCCCACAAAGCATCAGCACCAGCCTTTTGTACCTTCTCCCCAGATCCAGATTTACATTTTGTTAACATTTTGTCTCTCTTAGCATATATATGTATATATATCTATATATCTTACCATGTATATATATAACTAAATCTTACCATATATATATATATATATATATATACATATATATTATATGGCTAGAGAAACAAGCCTTCTCTGGCAATCCGAGAAAGGGGGTCTCTGCGGGGCTGTGGGGAACTGGATCCCCTGGACGGTCGACCCCTCTCCATGTGCCATCAGTCACACAGCGGTAGTGGAGTCGTCCTTCCCTGGCTGCTCTGAGACGAGGAAGGGTTGGCCGGCTTCCCACGCCCGCCGTGGTGGGGGGTTTGCCGAGCCGCTTGTTCTCGTCTACCTTGGTCCGCGTGAATACTATATATATATATATATATATATATATATATATATATATATATATAGTATTCACACAATTATTTTTGAATAATCTTAAAGACATTTATATATAAGGACCTATATAAGAACAGTTTCTATTTCTAAACAGTTTCATGTGTATTTCTAATAATATAACCACAATACAGTTATCCTTGTCACTAAATTTAACACAGATTCAATACTCTTATCTAAACTGCCGTCTGAACACCCATATTGTCAATTGACCCACTAAGGTCCTTAATGTTTTTCTCTTTAGTGCAGGACCTTGGCAAGAATCACAGATCGTGTTCTGTTGCTAAGCCTCTTTAGTCTCCTTTAACCTGGCACATTTTTCACAGACTTGTTTTATCTTTTATGACATGGGCAATTCTAGAATAATCAAATATCATTTCCTTTTTTCCTATAAAAAGTGGTACACCTTAATTGGTATTTGTGTAATGTTTGCTCATGACTAGATTCTTATCAACCATTCCTTGATTGAATGCATATTCAACACATGATGAACCTCCTTCTTTATGTTAAGATGTGTTAGACATCCAAATATTTTCAATATGTCATCAAGTCCCTAAATTTTGACTCTTGCCAGAATGTATACACCGGGCCCAGTGGCTGAATTACCCAGTTGGACTAATCACTGTAAGAATCTATCTAATCTAATCACTGTAGAATTAGTGAGCCTGGCTTCTTGGCGGAATGCCCTCCTACCAATTCTTTATCAATGAGGCTCCTTCCACAGGTTTTTATGGAGGCAGAATTCACTTCTTTGGTCCTAAAGATAACAGCAGGGACTAGAATGACCACCAAGACCCTATTTCTTGCCACAGAAAAGAAAGATTAATACATACATATCCAAAATACAACCATCTAAAAGTTCTCTAGGCCTCTCAAGAACACATTTTGGGGGCCCGGAGCAATAGCCCCGCGGATAGGGCGTTTGTCTTGTACATGGTGTACTTGGATTTGATCCACAACATCCCATATTGTCCCCTGAGCACTGTCAGGAGTAATTCCTGAGTGAAGAGCCAGGAGTGACCCCTGAACATCGCCGGGTATGACCCAAAAAAGCAAAAAAAAAAAAAAAAAAAAACCAAAACCCATTTTGTGAGTTATAAGGAACACATATGTTTGGACCTGTGGAACAGGGGTACCTAATCACAGTTTAGAGAGATTGTTTCTGAGAGTGAGGGTGAGGGAAGCAAAGATATATTTCACATGGAAAGGTATTATACACACATATACACATCCATGGGAGGATATGTGAAGTATTAAAAGCAAGGAAATGATAATTATGATAATTTTTAAGCACCCAACTCCTGCCATGCCTGAAGTCTTCATTACATAGGATTTTTCAACTGAATAATCAAGTAAATTACTATGCTGCTTAAACTATGAGTATGTGTTTAAACCGTACAAATTGCAAGATCCTGACTTTAGCACCTTTCCACAGCCTTGCTTAAGCATAATGAAAGTTTAGGCAGTGAGACTTGCCCACACCGGGTACATTTCATCTACAAAATATTGAGCATTCCTTAGGTTCTTTGTTTACATAGTGCAAAAACAACTACCCAACACCATTAATTAGCAGTTTGTTAAAACATAAAATTACATGGTTAGGGAGCTCAAACTTTATGGCCAAGTATATGCTTTGTATCAAAATGCCTGGGTTGAGTCTCATACCTCATGCTCCTCTAGCACCACCAGAAGTAAATCCTGAGCACAGAACTGGGAGTAACCCCTGAGACAATGGATATAGGTTCTATGCCCCCTAAAATGTATTGTGAAAAAAGGATGCTTAATAAATTTTTTTTTTTGTTGGTGGGTGGTGGTGTTTTGTGCCACACCTAGCTCTGTTCAGGGATAACTCCTGGATCTGCATTCAGGAGTCATTCATGGTGTGCTCCTGGGACAGTACAGGGTATCAGGGATCAACCCAAACTCAACAGCATGCAAGGCAAATACCCTACCCGCCCTATCATTTATTGCTCTCAACCCTCAATAAAAACTTTTGATAACATAGTCAAGTAAGTTCTCAGAGGAAAATTCATAGTTTTACATAATATAAATTTTATTTTATTTTATTTTATTGCTTTTTTGGGTCACACCCGGCAATGCTCAGGGTTACTCCTGGTTCTGCACTCAGGAATCACTCCTGGCAGTGCTTGGGGGACCATATGGGATGCCGGGAATTGAACCTGGGCCGGCACAGACCGACCAAGTGCAAGGCAAATGCCCTACCCGCTGGGCTATCGCTCCGGCCCCATAATATGAATTTTAAATAACACAAAGGATTAAATAAATTATACTTAACTCAAGGATCTAGGAAAAGACCATGATACATGCAAGGAAAACACAAGGCAGAAATTTTAGAAACATAGTGTCAGAAATTAGAATATCATAGAAGACAAAGGAAAATTTCCCCCCTGGAATTTAAATCAGATGGGGAACTCCAAACAGTTTTCTGGAGGGAGAAATTTTGCCCACTTAATCAAGAGAAGACAAAGCAAAATTCAAATGTACGTTATTGAAGATTGGAGAAAGAGTACAAATGGAGAGGCAATTTCTTTTCAGAAGATAATCAATGCTGCAGACACACAGGAAGGTAAACAAAGCTACAGATATGATCCCTTCATGCCCGCAAGGGATAGAAACATTTCTCTCATTCAAGCTGGCTCAGAGAATCCTTTTCAAGCAACACATGCCATGTACTGAGAGAGGTCTTAAAATCATCTCAGAATGCTTCAGCAGGAGTATTTTGTAAGATTTTAGAGTTTGATTATGGATTCATAAGACAAGTTCACTTCAGAAACTGGGAATTGGAGGTAAAGGTTTGGACAGATATGGACAGATACAGAAAGAATTAATATTCATCAAATGGAACAAACCTGAGAAGTCTGAGAAAAGACTAAATATCAGGACCTGGGATGGAACATACTACAGTAATCTATGGTGACAGAACCCATTCTAAACATACACAAACATGGCACTAGACTCTTACAGAGAGGCCAGTAAAATACTTAAGCCTGTAACAGTCATTACTCATCACTCACTCATTTTGGCTCAGAAAGACGACAGATTAGCAGAAATGTTAAGGCATCGCAGGATGACTGGGAAAAAGGTACTTTCTAGAAGACAAGTTCAAGTGGGTGCCAGTGATTTGCTCAATGGGTGCCCTATCATGTGCCAGTGTAGCCCAATGGCATCTGCATGCTTCAGGAATAGGAAGACCCTCAAACCGTTCTTTCAGGGTCTTGACAAAGAACTCTGACCATCTTGTAGGTGGACGGCCAGGTAACATTGACATCCCGTGGAATCCAGTCGGTAATGGCTCTAGTCCAGTGGTAGTCTCCAAGTCGCGATTACATGTCCAACCCATCTGATTTTCGATGACTTGGCAGACGAGACAGCGTCCCTACTCTGTATGGTCAACAGAGGTTGGAATGTCATTAGTCTTCCTCTAATGTTCTCTGCTTAGTCCTCTCTCCAGATTGAAGAGAGAGCCCTAGCACACCGTGTTAAAATATGAAAACATGAACTACACATTTCAAGAGAGGAGACGCAGATGACATGTTCTCAGGGACTATGCACCCCAAAGCAACACATGAGCCTGGGCACATATGTGTTCAGGCAGCACGTGTGTGTGACTGCTCAGCATTCTTTGATACATTGCTTGATTTCAAAGACGAAGACTGTGACAGTGAGAAACCACATGATAGGGCCTGTTATTTGATTTTTTCTCATTCTTTGGGGTAGAAATAATTCATTCATTTTCCTTGGGAAACAGTCCCTACTTGATGGGGTCTACTATCAGGCAGGCAGTACAGACAGGGTCAGATATCTCCACTCACACACTTTCCTCCTGGAAAAAAGGTGGATTCATTGAGAGCCACCTAGACATATGATCAAGTCATAACTTTAGTTTGAACTATAAGAAAAATGCTTAATTTATAAAGGAATTATAAAAATGAAGGGACATAAGTCTTGTGCTACTCTGACATCTGTGGAAAAAGTACCATAGATATGATATGGAGAGAAACTGGAACCTGGGCCACTAATGAGAATCTTGGTCCAGTCTTTTACTAAGTCAATATGAGGTTTTCAGTTTCATGTATCTAAAAATGTTCTTTATCTAGCTTGATTTCAATTGCCATGGTTCACTGAAAAATGTTTTCTTCCAATGTAGCCTGAATAATGGCATGAGAAATGAGTAAATTAATTTTTGAAATTTAATCAATGTTTGATATTTTGATTTTTTTGTATTTGATATTTTGATATTTAATCAATGTTTTGTATTGAGATAACACAAGAAAGGATAGTTACTCTTAAGACTCTCAAAATCACTGACAGTAGGAAAAAGGGAAGGTTACATTGTCAGAAATATTTTGCTTATATCTGGAGTCATATTAAGATACCATAAACAATAAAGTTCATTCTAAACTATAGGAAAAGAAAAGAATTATTTCTGTTTGTTGATATAACTACAAATATGGAGTACTGTATACAGCTACTATATAAAATATAAAGGACTTTATACAGTAGCTGGACATAAAACAGATATACAAAAAACTGGGATACTCAGGATTACTCCTGGCTTTGTGCTGAGGGGATCACTCATGGAAGGGCTCAAGAAACCATATGGGTGCTGGGAATTAAACCCCATCAGCCAGGTATAAAGAAAATGTTTTACCAACTTTATTATCACGTTGGCCTCTAAATTTATTTTCTTAATTAAGCACCCACTGGCTAGATATGAATATAGGAAAAAACATATGCATAAAGCATGATAAAGCTAATATTTAAAAATGCCTTAAATCCCCCAAAATAGAGACTTATGTGAAGAATACACAAAATTGTATTTGAAAATAACAATATATGGTGAAATATGTGATCTGTGTGAATGGGATGATTATACTAAAATAACAATGACTTCAAAATTACTATACTAACTCAGTGGAATTTAAAATTGGACATCAATTTTTACTTGATCACTTGACATCCCGTTATTCATCGATTTGTTCAAGTGGGTGCCAGTGATTTGCTCAATGGGCGCCTATCACGTGCCAGTGTAGCCCAATGGCATCTGCTTGCTTCAGGAATAGGGAAGACCCTCAAACCGTTCTTTAGGGTCTTGACAAAGAACTCTGACCATCTTGTAGGTGGGCGGCCACGTAACATTGACATCCCGTGGAATCCAGTCGGTAATGGCTCTAGTCCAGTGGTAGTCTCCAAGTCGCATTACATGTCCAGCCCATCTGATTTTCGATGACTTGGCAGACGAGACAGCATCCCTACTCTGTATGGTTGACAGAGGTTGGAACGCCAGATTCTTTCTCTCACTTGAGTGAGGCGTGATATTCGAAGCATAGCTCTTTTGATTCCTCTTGGGCGCCAATTTCAGGGCCCAAATGGCATTTTCATTCTGCTTTCGTAGGGCCCAGGTCTCTGAGGCGTATTTAATGCAGGGAGAATGGTGGAGTCAAAGAGATGTGCCCAGAGATGGAGGTTCTTTGATCTTTTAGCTATTTCTTCAACACTCTTGAAGGCATTCCATGCCACTGTCTTCCTCCTGCACAGCTCAGGTTTTAGGTCATTCATCATATTGAGTTCTCGATCTAGGTACCAAAAACTGCACCATTCAGAGATGTTTTTCCATTGAGAGTGAATGGGACATCTGGAACTAGTTCATTTTTCATGAACATTGTTTGGTTGAGATTCAGCTGTAGACCTAACTTTCCACATTCATGATTGAAGTCAGCCAGCATTTGTAATGCTTAGCTAATGTTTGGTGTTATTAAAACAATGTCATCAGCAAAGCTGAGGTGGTGTAGTTGCCGACCATCTATCTTCACTCCCATTCCTTCCCATTCTAATTATTGCATGACATTCTCAAGGGCAGCGCTGAAGAGTTTTCGTGAAAAGGTATCACCCCTGCCAAACCCCATTTTTGACATCAATGATCACTTCCTTGTAGAATGGTGAGATCCTGGTGGTGAATCCAATACAACTCATGAAGGATCTTGATGTATTGGGGTTGAATGCCCTGTTTGGCTAGGGCTATGGTGATCCTTCAGTCTCCACAGAATCAAAGGCTTTCTTTAAATCAATGACGTGAGACAGAGCGGCATCTTGAACTCCCTACAAACCTCAATGAGCTTGGTTAACGTTTGGATAGGGTTGATTGTGCTGAATCCTTTTCAGAAGCCAGCTTGCTGGCATGGCTGTCCTTCATCTAATGTTCTGCCAATCCTATTCAGGATGACTCGAGTGAACAGCTTGTAGATGACGGATCACAGGCAGATGGGGTGATAGTTGCCGATGTCGTGGATGTCTCCCTTCTTGAACAGTAGAACTGTCCTGCTGGCTTTCCATTGGGAGGGCACCTTGCATTCAGGCAGGTAGCATGTGAAGAGCCAAGCCAGTGTACTGATGAGTACTGATGGCAGATTGTTCAGGTGTTTGGGTCTGACTTTGTCTGGGCCAGGTGCTGTTTGCTTCTTTACCAATGAGATGGCATGCTGGATTTCAGAAGGGAGAACATTGGGAATGACATATCCATCCTGCAGACATTGGTATGTGGGCAGGTGGACGTGGCTATCAAAGAGATCCGAGTAGAAGTCATGGATAATCTACTCCATTGCCTTTCTGGAAGATGTGATAGATCTATCAGGACATTGGAGGGCAGTTATGTTGGTCTTATAGTTGGCAAAGGACAGGCGGGCATTGCAAATGCTTTTCCTGGCTTCTGCTGCATCGGCCAGTATTTCTGCTCTTCTCTCTTTGAGGGCTTCCTTTATCGTATCTCTGCACTACTTTGCAAACTTGGAAGTTAGCATCTGGTTGCCTGAGGCTTGCACCTTGCCACATTGGCAAATGAGCTCGAGAGTTTTTGAAGACAGACATCCTTTTGTGTCTTTCTCTCTCTCAGCAATCTTCGCACAATCATGGAGGTGCTGAGCAGTCAGTTGTATTCTTCGATGTCCTCAATGATGGCATCTTCCCTTGTTGCCGCGATGGTGCCAAAGAGTTTCCAGTTGGTGGTTATTCTGGGAGTTCTCTTCTTAAACTTTGCAGCCTTTTCTCCCTTGTTGTGTGAAGTAGAATTTTCCTCGAAGGAGATGGTGGTCCAATACTGTTTGGAATTTTGGGATGACAGTGACATCAGTCAGGCAAAACCGTCGATTGAATATGATGTGGTCAATTTTATTGTGGAACTGTCCACCAGGAGATTCCCATGTCCAATGTTTCGATTTAGCCTGCTGGAACTGTGAGTTCCGTGAATGGTCTTGGTGGACATGATGAACTCAGATAGTCTCTCACCCTATTCATTCCATTCTAGGCTATGGATCCCAATGTGGAGTTCTTCGGCCAATCTTCTTGTTCCTATCTTGGCAGTAAAATCACCAACTATGATCTTGTAGAAGGTGTGATCTTCATAGAACTCCTCCAGTTCCATGTAGAAATTCTCAATTTCTTCTTCCTTGTGTGAATGTTGATGCGTGAGACAATGCAGATAGAAATTGCTGGCAGTGGGCCACATCTCTTCAAGTGTACTCGTCCTATCTGGTGTGTTAGGCACTCAAATGAATCAATGCTCATGGCCAGGTTCGTGTTGACAAGGACACCGACACCACCAATGCCTCTTTCGTGGCATGTTCTGAGGAACAGTTCTTCTCCAGTGTTAAAAGCGGCATGGTGCGATTGATGCCTTCTTGTCTCGGTCAGACCAAAGATGTCATATTTGATCTTTCGTGCTTGCACCATCAGGTCCTCGTTATATGCTTCAGATGCCAGGGTACGTTCATTGAAAGTACAGACAGTCATTTTAGTCCTTCACGTTTTGGCAGCCTAATTTGGCCCTGAGATTTTTATCAGCCACTCCTTGTTCATCCTTCTTAGTGTTGCCGTCTTAAGGGATCTTTCAGGGTTGGTGAAATAAACTTTGTTATTACTGGTTTTGGCATATAAAATATGCGTGGGACAGCTTGCCAAGCTTTGCCTTGTGGGTGGTTTACTCTTAGTAGCTTGCTGGGCTCTCTGAGAGGGGTGAATAGAATATTCATGGTAATTTGGAGATAAATCAGGGAGATAAAACGAGGAGAACTGGTAGGTGCTCTTCCTGGTGTATCTGTGTCTGTGGTTCTAGCATTCCCTGGACTTGAAATACTCTCCTCTGATGGGTGAGTCTCTGAAGGGTGGGTCTCTGTAGGCTGGGCCTTGACAAGCCTGGCTGGAGATTGGCTTAGTCTCTTGGGTGGAGATCTGACGAGCTGTGGAATGTGGATGATGAAGATCGCTGCCAGCATGCTGTGGGGGTTCCACTGGGTTCTTCTGAGGCTACATCAGGATGGTGGACTCGGGCTGGAAGTTGCTCTCGTGGTCAATGGAGTGCAGGGAGTGCAACGTGGAGAGCTGGTAGCTGCTCTGCTGGTGTATCTGCATATACAGACAACCAGGCAGAGGCATGATCAGGTGCAGACTTTTTACTAATTTTATAAAATATTAATTTTCACACAGAAGAAAGTTTTTTAGAATAACCAAAAATATGAATAAAGAAGAACAGTGTAGAGGCCATCAAGATACCATCAAGATACCAAGATACCACCAAAGGACACTTGCCTTTCTTAGCACTGCCAGGAATAATCTCTGCCTGCAGAACCAGAAGTAAGCCCTGAATACAGCAGATGTGACCTAAAAAGAAACAAACAGAAACTAAAGAAAAAACAAAAAACAATGTTGAATGATTTCTTTTATTATCACTTATATATACTACAATAAAAATGATGTGATTTTAATAAAAATAGATGAGGAGTGGGAATTGAACCTTGAGATAAAATGCAATATATAGAGTCACACCTTTATGAAACATCAGGAATAAAGTATAGTTTCATTTAATAAGTGATTCTGATACAACTGCCTCTATTATCTAGGGTTGGAGGTATGAAAAGCATTTTCTTAAATTGTGTATTGCAGTTTAGAAGGAATTATAAGATATGTAAAATGATACAGTTAATGTTCTAGGCTATTTAAAATATTGTGCATATCTTTAGATGTGTAAATTACACAGCAATGATATAAAGGTCTCAACTCTATCCTAGCACTTTATCGTTTTCTTGGTCTTGTATCACCTCTCTGTTGGAAGAGGATGTATACAAAGCAATCACATAACCAATGGAAGTTTCTGCTAGGAACCTAAAAGATAAACTGCTACAGCCTTGTTTCCGTCATGCCTGCAGAGCTTTTCGACAACCAACTGGTAGACAGTATTTTCATCCAAAATCATATCTGCCCTCGGATCACACTTCTTGGTTAGTTCTCATCTAAGGGAAGAATTTAAACTGATTATCTCCTGGTCCATCTTATTGACAAATATACCATTTTTCTAAGAGAGTGGAACAAATCAATGGAGACAGAGATGCTTCCTTAGCAAGGTCACTGTTCCAGTGTACAGTACTGGTTGAGACTACAGATAAAGAAAGTGGAAGCACCCAGAGAGAGAAAAGAAAATGCACATTGATTGTTTACTGAGTGTATGAAAATAATTCTGATATCTAATAAAAACAACCAAATTGCATCATGTTTCTCATAAATGAAAACACTACAACTCCAGCTAGTTGCAATGACTTGCGGTAGTTATGGCATGTTTCCTGGTGTACTTTTCTGTCTGCTCCTCCTTTCAGATTCAGATTTCTCTTGGAAAACCCCCATGCTTAGCCCTTGTGTACCCAGGGAGGTCATCCAGTGAGTCAAATACTGATTCATTCTCTAGATCGAGTGATTTATTCATGCTGAATACTATGAGTAATTGTATTTTTTTAAAGTGTGTCGGAATTGGGGCCAGAGTGATGGTCCAGCAGGTAGGGCATTTGCCTTGCACGCGCTGACCCATGCTGGCACGGGTTTGATCCTTGGCATCCCATATGGTCCCCTGAGCACCACCAGGAGTGATTCCTGAGTGCAGAGCCAAAAAAGCAAAAAAATAAAATAAATTAATAAAAAAGTGTGTCGGAATTGTAGTGAAACAAAAATATTCTTTCCACTCAGGTAGCTGCACTAGTACATGGTAAGTCTAGACTTGCCAGGGGCTACCCTATAAACAAAGTCACCTGAAAAGTGAATTGAACAGATGAGAAGCAAATCAAGAGCAGGGGGCAAGAAACAGCATCCAAGTCCCTGTATCTAGCCATACCTGAAGCAAATATTGACTGTGGAGCCTGAAGACCATAGGTTTTTAAAATCCATAATTTATTTAAATCACTTGATATTGGGCTTATGTTGCTAGCACAGAAACTCCAGAAAAATCGAGTCACCACACAGCTAAGAAGTGATGGAGACAGATCTATAAATATGTTTTTCTGACTTCAAAGGCCATGGTCTTTCCAGAAGACCCTGCATCTGCATCTATTATTCTGTTAATATCTGTTATTCCTCCCCCTCAGCTGGGGGCTGAGGGGGAGAGAATAACACAAGACAATCTGTTATGATATTTGTCACATACTAAGTCAGCTGTGAATTCCACAAGATTTTTATTAAATATTAGTGAAGAACATTCTGGGAAAGCTGATGGAAAGATTTAAGCTGTGTTTTAATAACACAATAGAAGTCTACAGAAACCTGGGAAATGGCTGGGTAACAAGTGGCCCTGCAAGCCTAAGGCTAAAGCATTAGGAATCCCCATTGCTAAGCACATACATAGAACTTTGCAGAGGCTCTGCTATCTGGGACTCCAGCCCATTATGGTGTGTGTGATCTCAGCCAATAGCTATGCATGAGCACTACGATGAAAGCATCCAATGACCTCCAGTGTAAGCACTATAGCCAGGAGTGAGACCTCAGTCAAACACAGGTGTGAACACCACAGATACTTCCAGCAAACTGGAAACAAACATGGGCCCCTTCACTGAAATCTCCATCACTGCAGATTTGAGTATCAAGTGTGCAAACACTCTGATCGTCATAATAGCAAATGGAAGGGAAGAGAAAAAGCAGACTAAGGTACTGATCCCAGGGCTCCATTTTGTTCATCAGGCACAGGGAATTGTGTTAAGTGGAAGGAATGGTGACTACCAGTCAGCACAGAAAGGGATTCTGGACCTGCCGTTTAGCTGTGTGTGTTTAGGAAACAAGACACGGCTCTCTGAGTCTTAATTCTCTCTCATCCTCTGCCAGAACGTTTTCTGAGATAAAATAAAGATGTTGGCTTTTAAAGTATACTATTTATTAATTTTTAATTGTAATTGGCTAGACTAGAATACAATTAAATATCACCCTGGTCTTTGGATGAAATTTCAATTTTTGATGCCATTTTACA
The DNA here is from genome assembly GCA_021461705.1 of Cryptotis parvus. Lineage (NCBI taxonomy): Eukaryota > Metazoa > Chordata > Mammalia > Eulipotyphla > Soricidae > Cryptotis > Cryptotis parvus. The sequence goes on along the minus strand of JAJIBD010022680.1, from coordinate 147,725 downwards.
ATCTATATTTGAGGTTTTAGACTCAATATGAAAAATAGCATATTACATCAAATGAATATTGGTTAAAAATAAGGAGAATAGTGTTAGTAAGTGCCAATTGCACTACTAATAAAAAGAAATGATCTCAGAAGCTGTATTGGAAGATTAAAAAGGTTACTTATAAACCCTATCTGTAATCTCTTTATAATAAAATGAAAATGGTAGGATATATTGATAAATAAGATAAAATGGGCAAATAATATAATACATTATAGAAACCCCAAAAAGACTAAAAATACGAAACAAGAATATAGGTAATAGGGTCCAAGAAATAGTCCTACAAAGAAATAGTACAGTAGATAGGTCTTGCATGCAGCCAACCTAGGTTCTATTCTCAGTTCCCCATATTGTCATCAGAGCACTGCTGGGAGTAATCCCTCAAGCACTATGGGAGTAATCCCTAAGAATAGAGCCAAGAGTAAGCTCTGAGTACCACTCGGCTAAAGAAACTAAACAAAAAAAAAAAAAACTAAAAAAAAGGTAAGTACATAGAATGAAAAATGTCATGTAGTAAGGTAATAAAAGGCCTAAAGAGATACAGAATGATGACAAGGTTAAATGAATGATGCGCCAGAGGGCAAAGGGGAGACTCTAGAGCTGGGCAGCTACCTGTATCTGTTGAAAGTGCCAACATTTCTTGAATGCAGAGTCGTGTCAGGTGCTATATATTCATTATTTCATAGCAGGATAAGCTCAGTGAACATTCTCATTTTATAAGGGGGCAGGAACTAGATGAGATGGGAAAAAAAAAAAAAAAGGAAGAAAGCTCTGAGAGAGAGACAGAGACAGAGACAGAAAGAGAGGAGAGAAAGAGACAGACACAGACAGAGAGACAGACAAAGAGACAGAGAGACAGAATTATAGAGATGCTCTTTTGTTCCCAAGTTCAGTAATAAGGAAGACCAGCAGCGCTTCATCTCAGAGCATGAAGGATGCATTGATATGCAAGAGACTCTTGGGAGCTCGTGGGAGCTCAGAGCCCACCAGAACCAGATTCCCTGCACAGCCCATTGAGAATCCTACCATGACTGCCTGATAGCAGAAATGTAAGGGGAACAGGAGCTTGCAGCTACAGATCCAGCCCCTCCCTCCTGTCTCCAAGGGGCTCACTTGAAATTCTGGACATGCTTAAGGCAGCAAACACATCACAGGGGGCTTGATCTGGAGGTATATTGGGTTCCCTAAGGGACTGCACCCCAGCACATGGCTGTGGCTCTGGGGATGGCTGAAAGGACAAGGTGGGCGAACAGTGGTGTGCTGTTTTCTGAATGAAGATCAAGCAGCCTTGAAATGATAAAAAGGCAGGCTCACTTCTTAAATTAAGGGCTTTCTGCAATGCATGCAGGTGACCCCTGGTATCCAGGAACAGAGAGAGCCAGGAAAAAACTTTCATAAAGCCTCCCACTGATGGTGGGAGTGATCTTGTATCACAGGCTGCCCAGAATGAGAAACAGCCTGGGTGCCTACTGCAGTATGGGTGCAGGCCCCAGTAACAGGACTGTTGGAAGTAACAGGACACTAGAACCAAGCTTCGTGGGAGTGTCATGGATGAGCTGACAGCTAGTGGTGCACAGAACACCCATAATTGCAAATTGGCACTCAGGCACCTGGGACAGTTCTGACCGGAACCCTAGTTGCTGGAAAAATGGACAGGATTTGGTACATGCTACAAGTTAGCACCCTGATTTTAACAGATGTAACCATCCAAGGCTTCCAATAAATCAATAGTCACAGGGACCAGACTGATCTTGTGAATGAGAGTGAGTACTGGATCACTGATGAGGACAACTTGTAGCTCCATCCTTAGTACACACACAGCAGCAGAAACAATGAAAAAAATCTGGAATAATGCAGTTGAATTAGCAAATCATAGAAGCTAAGGAAAATCAACTACTTTAGATATTTCTAAGCTATATGAGGATTATAGAATAATCTTCAGTGACCTGAAAGAATCACTGGAAAATTAATAAATTTGAAAATACTAACAGAAAAATGAAAGAACTCATTCAAGAAGAAATGAAGGAAGTAAAGAATTCAGTAGCAAGTCTCAGCAACAAATGAATGACAAGAAAACTGAACATGGAGAGAGACTATTGTCATCGGATTTTGTGCCATCTTTCTGTTTGTGCTTGTTGTGCTTATGGGTTTGGTCGTATTACAGTAGACCCTTCAGTTCTTCTTTTAAAGTTGGTTTTGAGTCCATGAAGTTCCTGAGTTGTTGCTTATTCATGAAGTTGTGTATCTTTCCTTCATATCTGAATGTGAGTCTGGCCGGGTAAAGAATTCTTGGTGAGGCCTGCAGTTCATTGAGCCTTTTCACAATATCCCAGAACCTGCCATGGAGGAGGGCTGGGGGAGGGGGGGGAACCGGGGACGTTGGTGGTGGGAGATGGGCGCTGGTGGCGGGATGGGTGCTGCAACACTCTATGACCAAAACCCAAATATGAACTTTTTAATTGTATATCTTTGTAATTGTAAAAATAAAAAAAATTTAAAAAAATAAAATTAAATTAAAGTCAATAAATAAATAAATAAATAAATAAATTTAAAATTTTTTTTAAAAAAGAAGAAAAACAAGAAAACTGAACATGAATGAAAACTGAAATTCAAATTGTTCACTTAAAGACAGGGTATTCAACTCCAATAATAAAGAAGTAATATAAAAATGTAATATGAACTAATATGAATAAAATGAAGAAGTAACATGAAAAAAGTAATATGAAAACATAAGTAATATGAAAAACTATGAATATGTGAAAAATAAAGAAAAAATAGAGAATAAAGAAAAATAAAAACAAAAGGAAAAGAAAGAAGGAAAAAGAAGAGAAGAAAAAATGAAGAAGAAAATAAAAATATGAAGGAAAAGTTAGAGAGTCTAAGAGATACTGTTGCCAATATCAAAACAGGTATCTTCAGAATCAGGAATTCCAAAGAGGAATGAGAGAAAGAGGAAGAACAGCTAATTAAAGAACTACTAGCTTGGAACCTCCCAACCTGATTATCAAGAAGACTGATGTACTTATCAGGAGTATCATAGACTGACAAAGTAAACCCAAACAGAACAAAACAAATACACATTGTAATTAGCATGGAAGGGACAAGACTTCTTAAAATGGAGAGAAGGGTAAAATGTAAGAGCCACACCAGAATTCTCAAAATTCTACAAGAAAGGAATGGAAAGATATTCAAAGTACTGAATGATGAAAAAAAAAAACAATGCTACAACAACCACTTCAAAGAACCCTCTACTAAGCCAGGTCATCACTCATGTTTGAAGGAATGATCAAAACATTTAGACAAATAAGAGATGAGGTTATTTTTCGTGCCTAAACAAGCTTTGCTGGAGATATTGAATGGCTTCATAGAAAGCAAGATCAAATGGCAAAATCAGTGAAAATCCTTATAGAAATATGGCAACAAATTCCTTTTATATCAATCATTTATCTAAGCCACAATGGGCTGCACTTTCCATTAAGGAAAATAGAGTAACTAGACCTATAAGAAGACAAAATCTAACCTTCTCCTGCTTAGAAGAGATATTCTTTAACTATCATAATAATCAAGCTCAGAGTGAAAGATTGGAAAACATACAGGCTAGTGGTAAACTTAAAAATAATCAGAAATTTTATTCAACCAGAGAGCATTCAAGCTAATGAAAATTATTAAGCTACGGGAAGCGGCATTAGTACTGACCAAGAGAGCAAGAGATCAAGAAAGAATAGCTTATCATGATATATGCACAAAGAGGCAGGGAAGTATATAACACAACTGTGTATAGATAAGAGAGACACTTATGGCCAGACAATAATAATGAAGAAAGTAATGCTCTACTACCATCTTTGGACAGGTCAACCAGATAGAATATCAAAAAGGAAACAAGAGCTCCAAATGGGAAACTGGGATTAACAGACATTTACAGAACATGCAACTCAACAAAAACTAAATATGTTTTCTTCTTTAGTGTACATTAAACATACTTCAGAATAGACCACACACCAGGGAACAATTAGAGTGGCCATAAGGTCACAAATATAGAAAAAATTTCAGACCACAATGCCATGAAAGTAGAAATTAAGCATAAAAAGGAAAGCCTGGGACAGTGCTAACATTCTGAAACAACATATTGCTAAACAATTATTGGGTCAAACAGGAAATCAAAGAATAAATAAATAAAAATGAAGAAACAAACTATGAGGATTTATGGACAATAGCAAATGCAGTACTGTTAATTGTAAAGGGAATGTTATAACAACATAGGCCTTTTTTTAGGAAACAAGCAAACAAAACCTCAAATAAATAACCTAGCAGATGAAGAAACTGATAAAAGATCACAAATATAGTATAAAAACCCCAAAGTATGTAAAATAAAGATAAAATAAGAATAGAATTCAAAGATATAGAGGCCAAGAAAATTATTTGGAAAATGAAATGAGGAGTAAGCTTTTTTTTTTTTTTTGCCTTTTTGGGTCACACCGGCAATGCTCAGGGGCTACTCCTGGCTCTGCACTCAGGAATTACTCCTGGCGGTGCTCAGGGGACCATATGGGATGCCGGGGTTCGAACCCAGGCCGGCAGAGGCTGGCCGCGTGCAAGGCAAACGCTCTACCGCGCTGGGCCGCTGGGCTATCGCTCCGGCCCCTGAAATGAGGAGTAAGCTTTTTATAAAAAAGAATAAGCAAGATTGACAAATACTTGGCCATTTTCATGTGGGGGGGAAGGTAAACACAAATAAATTAGAGATGAAAGAGGAGAAATTACAATAGATGCCTCATAAATAAAAAAGGATTATTGATTACAATAATAACTTTATGCCACTAAACTAGAGAATCTAGATGAAAGAGAGGCACTTTTTGAATCTTAATCCCTCAAAAAACAGATTCGTATAGGAGTAAAAGCATAAACAGATTAATCACAAGGAAATTTTAACAGTAATTAAAAATCTCTCTCGGAAAAAGCATAGGTCAGACACTTCACCAGTGAGTTGTACCTAAACCTTAAATAAGACCTATTAATTAAATTATTCAAGATCTTCAAAAATATCAAAGAAATAGTAATACTTTTTAACATCTTCTATGGAAGCCAACTTCACCAATAGCAGAGATATTACTAAAAACAAAAACTTCAGGTAGATATCCTGATGAACATTAATGCAACGATCACTTGTATCACTTGTCTTCTCATTGTTCATCGATTTGCTCTAGTGGGCACCAGTAACATTTCCATATGTCCAGCCACATGCTAGTGTAGCCCAAGGGCATCTGCTCACTCCAGGAACATAGAGAGCCTCAAACCATTCCATCATGTCATGGGAATGAGGTCTATAATTATTACTGGTATTTGGCATATCAAATACGACACTGGTAGCTTGCTAGGCTCTGCTGTGCGGGTGGGATACTCTTGTAGTCATCTCTCATCTCATGCATTTATTGATGAACCTCACATACACCCGATGTGATAAGCTCTTCTGCTAGGTGGAGTTCTGACGAGCAGGGGAGTCCAGATGTGGAAAATGATAGAGCTCATGGTGTGGGGGTTCCTCTGGCTTCTGTGAGGCTCTGCTGGGATGGCAGGCCAGGGTTAGAACCCACCTTCCCTCCTGGGTGCCTTATGATCAGCTGGGCACAGGGAGAGCCATTAGCACTTCTGCCCCGTGAATGTGAGTCTCTGTATCAGGCATACCTGGGCTGGGCTTGAAAATGACTGCTGTAGGGTGGGACCTCTGGCAAGCTGGGCTTGTGATCAGCTCTTCTGCTGGGTGGAGCTCTGATGAGCTGGGAAATCTGGATATGGAAAATGGCGGCCCTCATGTTGTGGGGGTTCCTCTGGTTTTTGCGAGGGCTCTGCTGGGCAGGCTAGGACTAGAACCCGCCTTCCCTCATACAGAGTGCAATGATCACTGTCACTGTATCACTGTCTTCCCGTTCATCATTGATTTGCTCGGCGGGCACCAGTAACATCTCCATATGTCCTGTCTCATGCTAGTAGAGCCCAAGGGCACCTTCTTGCTCCAGGAACATAAAGAGCCTCAAACCATTCCATCATGTCATGGGAATGAGGTCTATAATTGTTACTGGTATTTGGCATATCAAATACGACACGGGTAGCTTGCCAGGCTCTGCCGTGCGGGTGGCATATTCTTGTAGTCACCTCTAAATCCAGCATTTATTGATGGACTGCGTGGCCACTTGCGGCCGCGTGAGCTGGGCTGTAATAGGCTCTTCTGCTAGGTAGAGTTCTGACGAGAGGGAAGTCAGATGTGGAAAACGGCGGCCCTTATGGAGTGGGGATCGTCTGGCTTGTTGTGAGGCTCTGCTGGGGTGGCGGGCCAGGGCTAGAACCTGCCATCCCTCCTGGGCACCTCGTTAGCTGCTGGGCACAGGGAGAGCCGGTAGCAGCTCTACTCCATGTCTCTGAGTCTCTGGGTGCAATGATACACAATGATACACAACAAAAATCTTAGGAACCTGAATTCAACTGGATAGCAAACAGATACTAGGTTATATTCAAGAGATATTTCAGGCATGTAATGATTCTTCAATATATACAAATCAATAAATGTACTACACCATATCAATAAAAATAAAAAATTCACGTTCATATCAATCAATGTAGAGAAAGCTTTCAACAAAATTCAATACTTATTCACTGTATCACTGTATCACTCTCTTCCCGTGCATCATCAATTTCTCAAAAGGGCACCAGTAACATCTCCATATGCCCTGTCTCATGCCAGTAGAGTACAAGGGCATCTGCTTGCTCCAGGAACATAAAGAACCTCAAACCATTCCATCAGGTCATGGGAATGGAGGTCTATAATTGTTACTGGTATTTACATATCAAATACAACACGGGTAGCTTGCCAGGCTCTGCAGTGAGGGTGGCATACTCTTGTAGTCACCTCTGATCTCTAGCATTTATTGATGAACTGTGCGGCTGCAAGCTGTGATATGCTCTTCCACTGGGTGGAGTTCTGAAAATATCATGATTTTAAAAAATCTTCAAAAAAAGGGGTAAAAAGAAACATACACCGAAATAGTAATAACCATATACAGAAAACAACATAGCTAATATCATACTTATCTATGAAAACTGAAAGCCTTACCCTGACATTAGGCACAAAACTAGAATGTCTACTTCCTCCATACTCAATATCATTGTAGAAATCTCTGCCACAGCAATTAGACAAGGAAAAAAAAACAAAGACAAACTGGAAAATGTGAAACTATCATTATTAATGATAGCTATCATTATTAATGATTATCATTATTATCATTACCAGTAACAATTATAGACCTCATTCCGGAATGGATTGAGGCTCTTTATGTTCCTGGAGCAAGCAGATGCTATGGGCTCTACTAGCATGAGACAGAACATATGGAGATGTTACTGAGGCCCGCCGCCGAGCAAATCAATGATGAACGGGAAGACAGTGAAGACAGTGACAGTGATCATTATTAAGTGATCACTTGATCACTTGACATTCTATTATTCGTCGATTTGCTCAAGCAGGCACCAGTAATATTTCCATTTGACCCTATCACATGCCAGTGTAGCCCATTGACATTTGGGTTGCCCCATGTGGAAGCAACCCATGGAGCTGACCTCCCAGTAAGGGGCTCAGCCAGCCCCTGGCTGAATCCAACATTGCTCCAAGGGTTTGCTCTCATGGGTTGGGGAGAGACCACGCTAGCCGGACTCAGAGTGGAGTTTTGGGCCCTGCCCTTTCCTCTGCCTCCATGCCAGTTGCCCTGGAACAGAGAGACCCACCCACACCAGACTCAGTTAATTTGCAACCCTGGAAAAGATCCAGACCCATTCACTTCAGACCCACAGTTGCGCTACTTGGCCGGCCCCATGTGGGAAGCAACCCATGAAGCTGACCTCCCAGTAAGGGGGTTCAGTCAGCCCCTGGCCAAGTCCAACATTGCTCTAAGGGTTTGCTGTCATGGGCAGAGGAGAGACCACACTGGCGGACTCGGGTAGAAATTTGGGCCCTGCCCTTTCCTCCGCCTCCATGCCAGTTGCCCTGGAAGAGAGAGACCTCCATGCCAGACCCACAGCTCCCTTGGTGATATTCTTAGAGAATGCTGATTTTAGGATAAGGTCCTTCCCAAGATCTTTCACATTTATACATTGTATATAGTTCTAGACAGGTTCTAACTGATACCAGTAAGCCTAGCAAGAAGTCAGAGCAAACCACACATCATGCAGTCAGTCATTCTCAATATCCCAACTCCATAGTTCCTCAGAGCTCCATCCAAGGAAAACCTGATCTTCCCCCTTTAAGTTTCATCAGTAAATGCTCGAGATGAGAGCCTTCTACTGAGACTATACCACCTACACGGCAAAGCCTGGCAAGCTATCCATGTTTTATTTACTTGTTATGCCAAAAACTAGTAATAATTATGGACCTCAGTTCCATGACCTGAAGAATGGTTTCAGGCTCCTCCTGTCCCTGGAGCAAGCAGATGCCCTTGGGTTACACTTGCTTGTGACAGGACTAATGGAGATGTTACTAGTACCCACTCAAGCAAATCAATGAACAATGGGAAGACAGAGATACAGTGATATAGTCATATATAATATACAATATATTATATATCTTAAATATAATATAAATACATATATATATTTCTATTGAAGATAATAGAAGATGACATCATAACTGGAGAAATAGTTCACGTTCATGAATTGGAAGACTTGACATGTTAAAATGTCTACCCATACCAAAAGCATTGTACAAATTCAATGCAATCCCTATCAAAAATTTCAATGGCATCCTTCAAAGCCCTGGGGAAATGCTACTAAAATTTATATGGAATCACAAAACTTTCCAAATAACCAAACCAATTCTGAGAACAAAGAAAGTTGAGAACACCATAGTCCATAATTTTTAATCATGCTGTAAACTATAGCAATCAAAATGATGTAAAACTGGAATAAAGATGGGTTAGACCACTGGACTAGAACAGAGAATCCAGAAACAATTCACAGAAATAGGGACAACAAAATGGACAGCTGCATGCTAAATATTAAGTGTATTTCTCACTTCATACATAAAAGTCAACTCAAAGTGTAGTAAAGGCCTTGAAATTATACCACAATCCGTAAAATGCATTGAAAAAGAGTACAGAACTCTCCAGTATTTAGACCTCAGAGGTATATTCAATTATCTGACTTCATTGGAAAGACGACAAAAATAAATAGGACATTAAACTAAAAAAGGGTTTTTATACTGTTGTTATGAGGGCTACATTTGGCAATGCTCAGGACTTACTCCTGGCTCTGTGCTCAGGAATCACTCCTGTGGGGTTCTTGGGCCACATGGGGAGGTGGGAATTGAACCCAGATGGGTTATGTGCAAGGCAAGATCTCTGCCTTCTCTAACAGTCCTCAAACTAAAATGCTTTTTCAAGATGGAACGTAGGGTAAAAATAAAAACATCCTAGTGAATGGGATAAAATATTTACACACCATATATTACTTAAAAAGTTTATCTTATATATATTATTATATATAATCTATCACTATATTATATAATAGCATATAAACTATATTAGTATATATCATATATATAATTATATTTTAATTAAAAATATAAAATTATATTTTAATTAAAACTGAAACCAAAACCAATTAATCCATCAAAATAGAGGAAATGAAATGAACAGGCTCACATGCAGCTCTAGTTGATAAACTTGTCAGTCACTCAGCGATTCCCAAATTTCCTATTCAACAATCACTGGATCCAGAGTGAAATGAATATCTAACCTAAGTTAGACCAATCAGACTGCAATCTCGGATTGCAGGACTTCCATTTAGGCACACAGAGAACTCCTTTGCACTCTCTCAGAGAATTTACCTCCTGTCCACCAACTTAAGCTGTGTGTCTCAAGGCTGACACAGATGGTAATGATCCAAACATCACATCAAAAGAAACCTCCCTGGGATTGACAAGGAAAGGCAGAGCACACCTAAAGCAAAATTTGTATCTGTACCTTATTGGGCCATAAACCACTGTGTCTGGGTTTCTGTCCCTCATACTAGCAGTTAGTTTCATCAACTCAAAATCTTGTATCCCCATGAGAGGTGTCACAAAGGAAGCCATGAAGGCTTCATGGTCCCCCATTGCAAACCCCAAGGGCAATGTTGCTTTTTAATCTGCCTCAGGAGTGGCACTTGTCACATATCTTGGCTACTCTGGGGAAATCTCAACACACCTCCAACTACAGCACATTGTTTTGTAGATTTGAAGTTAGGGTTCTGTGCCTAAGAACTTCAAAGATTTCCTCTTGTGTCAAGTTTCAGCAGCAAGATGCAGATAAATCTGGATTTGCATATTAAATTTACCACACAGGCTAAGCACATATAATGCCATTCTGTGCCTTAATACATCTAATTTTCCTTAACAGTGTTGCAACGGAATTCGCTTAGTCAATCACACCGAAAACATCTTTAGGTGAGAAAGCGAAACAATTTCATTATTTAATGTCAAGCAGATTGCAACTAGGCAATCACCTGAAATTACAGCCCAAAGCAGGGGTATAGATAACTCTGTAAAGGATTTTTTTTCTTATGGCAACATAAATTGTGGGACAAAAAAGAAAAAGAGAGAAGATCAAAAGAAAGGAGTTTCTCAACTGGTTGCACAGGGACAATCCCCTGGGGAACGTTGAGACCAGAGGGGCCAACATGGGGCTTAGAGGTGGTCTTTGTTGCTGGGAAACTTTTGTGTTGCATACATTCTATTTTAAGTCCTGTAGACATTTATTGATGTACTGCTTGTTTCCATGGCTCCACTCCCCTTCCGACCATGCTAACAGGTGGGTTTGGGTCCTTCTGCTTTGTTCTGAATCATAAATTCTGATTTAGGACCTATTCATCTCTGCCCAATATCCAGAATGGGCCACTCATTGCTCCAACTTCTGCCTACAATCCTGGATACCTGAGCTTAGTTACCCACTGATGTTTCTCACGTTTCCATCACTGTAATTGTATTTTTCCATCACTATCACTATAATATGTATTTCTCAATCCAAAGGGTGCTGGTATAGTGGACCAAATACTGCAATTTTACCCTTATTTATCACACTAGGAAGACACCTTTGATACCCCCTTTGGCCTGGCTAGGCATTGGTATGTGACTTTGAGCTCAGCCACTTCCTCCAAAATGTCCTCCTTGATTTCTCACCCCAAATCACCCCCAAATTTTCACTGAAGTTAATCATTTCCAGATTCTCAATACTTCACCTTCCTTTGTCACAACATGATTGGAAAAGAATTAAAAAATAATTATAACTCTATTTCCCTCATCAGAATAGAAGCTCCATGAATCCATGAAGACAATGATCTGCCATAGTCCTCCCATCCACCCCCAGAACTTTATGGATAACTAGCATGATTCAAAAACTCTGGTAAATAAATAAATAGTCCAACCTTTCTATTTTCTCACCCCTGTACTGTGTATCATTGTAGCAAGCTCATTGGACTGCTCTGCAATTTAATTCAGCATGTGAGCAGACAACCTGGGCTGGAACACAGAGAGGGTTCTCGATAAATGTTAATTCCCTTCTACTACGTTTACTCTTCCCAGTAAATGTATTTCTTATGGAGCCATTCTTTTGCTAACCACTGACTTCATCTCCCTGACTGGCATTAATAATGCTAATAAATACTCTCACTATTTCCTCAGGAGACTGCAGCAATGCAGGGGTTAATCATCTGTCTCAGGCTGAAAGTAATTTCTGGGTCTGAATCACTACAGAAAGCTCTTTTTCTCTCTATGGCTGTCAACATGGAAATAAAGTGATTAAAAGTGTTAAATATCATATATAATAAATGGTGCCAATATAAAACTTAATGCCCCTCATATTTCCTTTGAGTTGCTACCTTTTGCATTAATTGAAGCAAGAAATGTTCCACTTAGTTAAAATATCTACTTAGTATCCTGCTCATAAACATATCTGCAGCCTGAGTTCATTGGTTCAGTGGGTTTAAATTAGTTGGTATCAATGTTATTGATGAGAAGAGGATGTGAGCAGAGCTTGCTGCAGTGGTGATGAGGACAGCGATCCTCAGGTTTCTATACTTGCCAGGAGGCTCTGGAAAGAGGCACAGAGACACTGACTGCAGGTTCTCACCACAGTCCTTCTAGCTAGATGGTTTTATGGAGCTCCTGGTATCAGGGTGGGTCCTGTGCTGAAAGGTGTGGAAACTCCCTGCCAGTGCCTAAGGCTGAAGCACCCCATATTCTGCTTGTTTGGGGCCACAGCTGGCGGTGCTCAGGGTTTACTTCCTTCTCTGCACTCAGGAATCACTGCTGGTGGGCTTGGGGGACCATATGGGATGCTAGGAATTGAACCTGGATTGGCAGTGTGCAAAGCAAGCACCTTACCTGCTGTACTATGTCTCTCCCCAGAACTGCCCCATTTTCCATCCATAGCTCCTTTTTACCCAGAGAATGTAATAGGGCAAGTGCTGCAGAAAACACTCAGCTTCATGATGCACTTGATTTTGGATAATTTCTGGTTCATGCACATTCAGAAAACTTTGGCTGTTGCCAAATTTCTTGAGACCCCCAGTTTAAGATGCTGGAGGGTAGAGCCCTGCAGTAATGTACACCAGCCCCAACAATATGGCAGATTTGGGTATGAATCTTGATCTTCAGCTCCTCTAGATTTGATCCGTGTGTGTGTGTGTGTGTGTGTGTGTGTGTGTGTGTGTGTTTTACCAGAATGACTTAGCCTGATAGCATTTTTTGATGTCATTCTATCTTCACTCTGGTCCTACTGGACATGTATTAGCTTTCTAGAAGAACTCAATGAATTCTTATTAGGCAAGCATTACCCTACTAGAAGACTCACTAGACTCATATTGGACAAGTATTAACCTACTTGAAGACTCACTGGACTCCTATCTGATAAACATTATTTCCTTAAAGATTCCCTGGATGCCTACTGGACAAACATTACCCTATTAGAAGACTCACTAGACTCCTATTGGACATGCATTATCCTATTAAGACTCAACTGGAATCCTATTGGACAAGCATTAACCTACTAGAAGACTCATTGGACTCCTATTGGACATGTTTTACCTATAAGGCTCACTGAAGGCAAATCATCCAAATGTTTTGTAGAACATTCAACATCTAAAGCACTGACTATACCCAGCACTGGTAAGAGCATGAAGCAACCAGAATTCCCTCATTCAATCACTGTATCACTGTATCACTGTCTTCCCTTTCATCATGGATTTGCTCGAGCGGGCCCCAGTAACATCTCCATATGTCCTGTCTCATGCTAGTAGAGCCCAAGGGCATCTGCTTGCTCCAGGAATATAAAGAGCCTCAATCCATTCCGGAATGAGGTCTATAATTGTTACTGGAATTTGGGATATCAAATACAACATGGGTAGCTTGCCAGGCTCTGCCGTGCAGGTAGCATACTCTTGTAGGCATCTCTAAGTCCAGAATTTATTGATGAACCGCGCGCCGCAAGTGGCCGTGCGAGCCGGGCTGTGATAGGCTGGTCTGCTGGGTGGAGTTCTGACCAGAGAGAAGTCCGGATGTGGAAAATGGAGGCCCTCATGGAGTGGGGGGTCGTCTGGCTTGTTGCGAGGCTCTGCTGGGGTGGTGGGCCAGGGCTAGAACCCACCATCGCTCCCGGGTGCCTTGTGAGCGGATGGTCACAGGGAGAGCCAGTAGCAGCTCTGCCCCCATGTCTGCGAGTCTCTAGACCAGCATACCTGAGCCGGATTTAAAAATGACTGCTGCAGGGTGGAACTCAATGAGCCGGGCTGTGATAGGCTGATCTGCTGGGTAGAGTTCTGACAAGAGAGAAGTCCAGATGTGGAAAATGGAGGCCCTCATGGAGTGGGGGGTCGTCTGGCTTGTTGCGAGGCTCTGCTGGGGTGGTGGGCCAGGGCTAGAACCCACCATCGCTCCCGGGCGCCTCCTGAGCGGCTGGTCACAGGGAAAGCCAGTAGCAGCTCTGCCCCATGTCTGTGAAGTCTTTAGACCGGCATACCTGAGCCGGATTTAAAAGACTGCTGCAGGGTGGAACTCGATGAGCCAGGCTGTGATAGGCTGGTCTGCTGGGTGGAGTTCTGACGAGAGAGAAGTCCGGATGTGGAAAATGGAGGCCCTCATGGAGTGGGGGGTCGTCTGGCTTGTTGTGAGGCTCTGCTGGGGCGGTGGGCCAGGGCTAGAACCCACCATCGCTCCCGGGTGCCTCGTGAGTAGCTGGTCACAGGGAGAGCCAGTAGCAGCTCTGCCCCATGTCTGCAAGTCTCATTGAATGTCTGCCCTCATTCAATGCAGATGAAAATCCAAAATAGCACCATATCTCTGGAAGATATGCAGTATTTCATAAAACTAAACACATTCTTACTGTATAATCCAGCAACTATGTAGCTTGACGTTTTTATCCAAAGGAATCGTAAGTTTATGCTGTGTTTACACAAAATCCAGCATACAGATGTTAATAGCAGCTCTCTTCAAATTGCCAAAACTGTAAGCACCAAGATGTCCATTGGCAGGTGGAGGATACTTAAATTGAGGTACATCGAGTCAGCGGATTATTATTCAGTGCTAAAAAGACATGTGCTATTGAGCCATGAAAAGACAAGGAGGAGTTAGGAAAGCATATTCCCCAGTGAAAGAGCCCATTTGAAAAGGCTGCACAAGCATGATTTCAGCATTCGAGAAAAGGCAAAACTATGGAGGAAGTAAAGAAAAAAAAAGAAATTCATTTTTCATGTCAGGTTTGCGACAGGGAAAGAATATGAATAAGGAGATGACAGAAGGGCTTTAGGGCAGTAAAACTATTCTTATGCTATATAGTGCCTGATCTATGTCTTTATAAATGTGTCCAAATTCACATAGAATGCACAACATCAAGTAGGAACACTAACGTATATCCTGGACTTGGAATGATTTCAAAAAGAATCCAAAAAAATATGTAGTGTCTTAGATGATGTAGTCAGTCTCTCCAAAAGTCCATCTTGTTGGCCACAAAAATGGGAACGAAATAGCCCAGTGAAGTCCCTGTGAGCTTAAATAAAGGCAGGCATGCCTTCTAACTTCCAGTTCAGCAAAGGCAATGCACAAATAAGTGCCACAAACGAAACACAGCCGCCTGCACAATCCCACCTGCCTCCTCTGTGGGAGGAGTTCTGATTGGGGCAGCAGGACTGGGTGGAGGAGGGGTAGAGAAGAGGGGTAATGGGGGAGCTGATACAGGCACAGAGCCAGCGCCAAGGAGAGCAAGCTGGAGTTGTTTACATTCCTAATTACAGGAATCAAGGCTTCAGCACAGCCAGGTGTCATTCCAACAGACAAGGTTAATAGGATGTGAACGGGCCCAGCTGCTGCCACTCTGCTTCGGAGGACAGGCATGGAGGCAAAGTCAGATGCATTAGCGGCAGCCTGACCAGGATGGTCACTGGCAGCTGTGCAGAGCCACAGGTTAAAATTCAATCTTGTGACTCCTCGGTTTTCCTCACAACCTTAAGGTTGTTGTGAATCTGGCCCATGGAAAGAGGCTGCCAGGGATAGGGGTGCTGCAGTGGCTAAACCAAATGTGGGGGGGGCAGTGTCTCTTCAACCTCCATTGGAGGCCCAAGGGTATGGCTTGAATGTGGGGGAAAGGAGCACAGTTTTGGGAGTTCAGTCCCTCCTAGGCTGCACCCCACCTCTGACTGTTTTGCAGGAGGTATGGCAACAATCCTGATGATAACATTCAGCAATTCAATTTCCCCTACTAACATCTGGGAGTCCAATTTTTTGGGGGGTGACACCATGAGGATAAAGTACTTACAGGCACATGGGAAACTAGCTTAATAAATATTAGGAAAATTATTAGCATGATGGCTTTAACAGGCTATCTGGGCAAGTGCCGAGCTGTGGCATTCATCAATCAGAATTCATCAATCCCGTGTCCACACCCTGCCAGCCAGCACACACTTCAACCAGGCCACTTAACATCCTGCTTCTGATCAATGATTTACAGCTTGTGTTTTCGTGTTAATGAGGTGTAATTGCCAAGCCCGAGACATACCGCCATAGCCAAATGCACACCACAGTCTAAAAATGACACCCTGGGCCGTCTGAGCAACGCTGCAGTGATACTCGGGAGCGTCTGGTGCTTGGAGGAGGCCACCGGTCCAGCCATCCAGGCACGTGATTCATTTCAAGGCGGGTAGCCTGCTCCTTGCCAGTGTTTGTCTCCCCATAAAAATTAATGCCGGGAATAGGTTGCCAAATGACTCTAGCTAATGGACTTTTGAATGAGGACTAAATTTTATTCCAGTGTATCAGTGTCAGCATGGAAACCACGTTTTTATGAACACTGCGAGTGCACAAGAAGCACCAACTGCCCTACCCAGGACTGTCACACAATGAACTTGTGTCTGCTGAGATAGCAAAGGGATGTGGAAAGGGACAGCTCAGGTTGGGGTCATGCCTCTGGTCTCCCCTGTTGTGTGTCATGAAGAGCCATGAGCTCAGTGAACTTAAATCTAAACACCCAAAGTCCAGTTGCATCAATCTAAAGATGGAGCAAAGTGAATTATACAAACCATCTCAATGCCGTATGGCCAATGTTTAGCCCCTTCATTCACTGATACTGACAGTTGATACTTCATTCACTGATACTCCTCCTGGTTCAGAGACACAGCAGCAAAGGAATACAAGCTCCTCACAGTCTAGGAGCTGAAGAAAGACAGTGTGTGAGGAGTTATTGTCCCTGAGAAAAACTGGGCAGGAGATTAGGAAAGCAGATAATGGGGTGGCTGCTCGTTATTTTAAACAGAGTGGTTGAAAAGATCATACCAAAAAGGTGACATTGAAATAACCCTGGTGAAGGTAGGCCCCCATTGCTTGCAGCTTGCGCACAGAGCCAGACTCCCCAAGGAAACATTCAATAAAGCGTAGCTAGTGCTGCTAGTCAGTTGTCATTGATACTGGGGGAAAGCATGAAAATACACAATGTCAGGAGACTCTTGATTGCAAAGGACCACCCAACTCAAGTCAAGGGAACAAAGCATGTTGATGACCAAGTGCATATAGGCAGCACACTGGAAAAGCTACCTTGGACTTCAGGAGGACCAGAGGATGTGATACCTGTGTTTGACAGCCTCCATCTTCATACATGTAGAGAGGAGCAGTGAGATGCATGCTGTGGACATTCAGACACATGTGGAGAAGTAGGCACTGTCATGCATGCACTAGACACACAGATGTATGTGTTGGGTACTCAAATAGCATGCTACATGCTCAGGCAAAGGCAGTGGGTACTCAGTTGAACATAACAGACACATCAACTTGCCCAGTGATTAAGGAAGACCAAGGGATGTGGGAGGAAGAAAAAGCCTAGGTTCTCTAATAGAGACCTGAGTTCCTGAAGGTATTTAGTGCCGGGGAGAGATAGATATTACCTTATCATATTCATCCTTGATTATTTTAGAAGTACCTAAAGAGTTAAAAATCCAAAAAGATTATGATATCTATTTTCTGAATTTAGGAGACCAAAGTTCAAATCCAGGTTTTGCATGTTCTCAACTGTGTGGTATTGGAAAATGATTCTTCCCCAGAAATGGTGAATTTAAAGGTGACTTAAGAGTCACAAAAATAATACAGGGGTCAAGAATGGGACTTAAAGTCCTTCTGACAGCTCTGCTAAAGACCTGAGTACAAAAAGGAAATGTGCAGCAAAGTTCTGCTCCATTGAAGCCCATCTCTGTTACCTCATGGCATTTGTCTAACTAAAGCTTTCTGTTATTAAGTGGCTATGGACTCTGGATTCTGAGAGAATAATTGGGGCATATTGCGTACAAGTTACTATTTTTGCTTCTCTGAAAGAAGGAATCTAACTGACCTTATATCATCAAAAAGGCCACTGATAATACTGAACATGACTGGGGCTCAATGCTAAATACTTTCTGGGCATTGTTCGATTTAAATTTTACAACAAAATAATGGTACCAACACTGTTTTTACAGAACAGGAGACCGTGCTCTAGAAATTTCAGATTTCTTCTACTCACACAGCAAAAAATTTATGAGGAAACTTAAATGTCTGAATCTATAGCCCATGCTATGAATCTCTGCAGTATTTTAAAGGAATAAGACATTTCTGGGCATAAAATAGGTACTTTATCAAGAGACATCAGTTCTGGGCTGGTGAGATAGTTCAAAGAACTGGAGCACATGGTTTGCATGCAGGAATGCTGGACTCAATCCCCAGTCTTGGGTGGTCACCCCAGTACTGCCAAGTTTGGCCAAAAGTTTTCAAAAATGAGAGATGCTCATTTTAACCTTTCTTCAAGGTTAGCGCCTTCTTTGGTGTTTCTCTTCCCACTGCCAGTCCTTTTTGGAAACACCTTAGACCACTTTGATGGAGGCCCTGGGCCACTAGAAGTGCCTCTTCTATGTCTCTTCTCCACCTAGTCAAAGTTAAAGGGAAGATCTCCTTTCTCAGTGTGGTCAACAGAGTTTGGAATGGACCAACTGAGTTCATCTTAATTTCCAAGTATACCACCTATATAGTGCAAGAATGTGGCTTTGTTTTTATTGCTTGATGACATAGCCGTGCTTCACTTAAAGACAGTTCAGTCAAAGACAGACCACTTGTATGAAGGTGGTCCCCAAAGGCTATCCATTATAACCTAGTGTAGATTAAGTTACCATTTAGTGTGTAGTTTTCACACAACTCAATTCCCTAAGAACACATTTTTTTTTTTTGCTTTTTTGGGTCACACCCGCGATGCTCGGGGTTACTACTGGCTCTGCACTCAGGAATTACTCCTGGCAGTGCTCAGGGGACCATATGGGATGCCAGGGATCGAACCCGGGCTGGCACAGGCTGGCCATGTGCAAGGCAAATGCCCTACCCGCTGGGCTATCGCTCTGGCCCAAGAACACATTTCTTGAAGAAAATCTCTATCTGTAAGTAAGGTGTGATGGTATCACTCCTAGAAACAATCCCAATTTCCTTTTGAGGGATTCATCATATCTCAACTACATAGAGTCCATATAGTTTATCAATGTTAAACCCCCAACCCTGGGATCTAGAAATAGGCACCCATCTAAGGAGTTCAATTACTGCATTTAATGATATTTGTTAAACCTCAGAATTTTCTTCTCCTGTGGACTGGCCAAGCCAAGAGGGTACAAACTTCAGGGTACCAGCACTTGTCTATTATCTTACTGAGGGAGTCTAGATAAGGAGCTAAGGCGAAGAAAAAAGGTGTAGAGATTGTTTGGTGTCCTGAATTCAGCCTTATCAGAATCCATAATATTCCAAGACATATCTGATTTTCCCTGAAATACTTTTGAGTTGGCTTTACATCTACTGAAAAGAAAAGATGCTAAATACCCAGGTACTTTAATAATTCATTCTTAGGATGCAACTGCTTTTTATTTTATTACAACAAACCTAGTCTATCCTGGGGCCAGAGATATAGCACACCAGGGAGGGTGTTTGCCTTGGATCGCCGCCCAGCCCGGGTTCAATCCCGGCATCCCATACAGCACTACGAGGGAGTCCTGGGTGTAGTCCTAGGTGTATGGAGACAGAAATGAGCCCTTGGCACAGGTGGTGATCGGGGGGGGGGGGGGGGATGGGAAAAAAAAAAAAAGAAAAACAAAAACCTAGTTTATCCCCTAGTGGCCCAACCTGATCTGTAAGGACAGCAACAAATTTTTTCCCAAGACACTGAAAACTTAAAGGAGAATCAAGAGAACTTGGTATCTGAGTGTGTTCATTGGAAATAGCTGCTGAGAGCTGTGGATTGTGGTACTTAGCACATTTCTGGTCTAATGGGTAAAGATGGTGCATCAATTTAGGTTATAATACTGGTCCAGCCATTTTCTGAGTACCACTGGCAAGTCTTTTCCCTAAGTTTCAGTATTCTCTCTTATAAACTAGAGTAAATAATAATCATAATCATCATCGTCATCATCATAATCTCCAAGAAGACTGTAAAAGTGAAGGGACTACACTCATTTCTTGAAGAAGGCACTTTCCCTCAGTCCCCTTCCTCTTCCATTTCCCTGTCTCCCGTTCACATAGGAAACTATACTGACTGGGAGAATGAATGACTGGAAGTCAATTTATCCAGACAGACATGTCAACTCTGACTGGAAACACAATGAATACCTGTTGGTCTAATAGATTCCATGCAACAGAAGGAGCTGCAGCATCTTCTATCCCAAGGGGCTCTTCTATGAATCAAAATGAATCTCGGGAAAATCATTTGTGAAGTGTAAATCACTCTGCAGTTGTGCTTCCATAGAACTAGGCAACTACAGGTATATGCTTTCTATAGATCAGCAAGGGGTCATGAATCTTTAAAATTGAACAAGTCTCTGAGCACACACTCTTCATGGCCCCTCACAAGAGCAATACAACAAACACACACCAACAAAACAATGGAGCACTATATAGGGGCTAACATTACACTAATCATATAATTAATCTTTTCTCATCACAATTCATTTCAAGATGTATTGAGTCTATACTGATGTTGCTTAAGAATTTTGGTTGAAATGAAAGAAATAGCCCCCAGAAACTCAGATTGTGGAAAAAGAAGCATAGATCCAAACTGAGGTAGAGGCTGTTCCAGGTACTGAATGTGGCTCTCTGGAAGCAGTACCGTCGAGACCGGCCCATATTCCCTGGGACTCACTGCCTGGGTGTCTGTCTCCCCACTGGTGGGAACTGGTGAACAGCCGTCCTGGTTCCTTCCATCCCTAGGTTCAAGTTCTATATTATCTCAATTTCTATGGGATTAAGAACCCACAGCAGTAGCTCTCCACATTATCTACTCTCTTTTCTTTTTCTCCGTTCCTTACTTCTCCAGAGCATGTTACTAAAATCTCTTTCCAAATACTAGATTTGTGGTCTTGGTTTTAAGGGTCAATTTTGGGCACAACCAAACTAGGAAACCTAGTAGCAAGAACCATGTCCCAGTTTTACACATGAAAGAACTGAGGTTCAGGGTCATGAGTGTTTGCCCCACACCCCCTCCCCCATTGGAATCTAGGATCCACGCCAGTGTATATTACCAGCATGCAACCCAGCTGCCCTTTAGAGGCTGTTCTAATGATGCCGTCTTACCAGGGATTCTCCATACCTACTCCAATGTTGTCAAACACTGCTCTTTTTCTCCCACAGATGAAACACCAGGTAGCAATAAGTCGTGAATAATTCACGTGGCTCATCTTTATTAATAGGCATTGAGGCCCATTGAGTTCCAAGTGCTGAACCAGGCCATGCAATAAATATTAACTCTGGACAATGACACGGATCATTACCTCAGATGCTTGGTGTGGAAATGGAGGCAGATATCTATCCTCTGCTGATAGAGCCACTGAAGGGAGACAGAAGAAGGCTTACAAAGAACAAGTCAAAATACCAATTATGTTCCCAAGCTCTTCTAGAGGAATCATTAGCCCTTGACTCTCTCTAGCCCTTATTTGACCCTCAAGTCATTCTTGACCAGCCTGGTCTCTACCCAAGTGTTCCTGCAATAATCTGTTGCTGTAGCAGGCAGCCAAGATGCCTAGTGATTCCTGACTCCTGGTTTTCACAACACACAGAATATGCCCCTGTTAGTGTGGACTCAATTCCCTGACTGACTTCTGACAAAAGATAGGAAGTCATGTCTGAAGTGAGGGCATAAAGTGCTCATTTCTCTCTTGCCCACTCATTCTGAGGAAATCTGAGCTGCCTTGTGGAGGCATGCAGATGGCAAGAAATTGAGGCAACCTCAGGCAACAAACAATAAAATCCACTAAAGTTCTTGATCTAATGGCCTGTGTGGGACCAAATCTCACCAACAACCCCAGAACTGACTCTAAAACTGGACCTTCCTCCCCGGAACCTAAGTCAACTTTGACTGTCAACTCAATTCAGATCTCGATCCCTCATCTGGTCTCGGATCTCTTCTTCCTGACTAGATTCTCAACAGCCCCAGCCTCAACCTTTGTGCCTCAAGACTCCCCACCACTATCACTATCCCTGAATGTTATACTTTTCTCTGTTCTCAGAATTTGTATCTGGAGGATTTGATTCTCTGCTCTCCACTGTTAGTGGCTTTGCCAACTCATAACCATCTTAGATATCCCATTAAAGCTCCAAAACCATTCACATCTTTTCATAGTATCTTTCCCAGAGCATGCTTAATTTGGGGTTCCTTGATTGATTAAATTTTTAAGCAAAAGTAAATGTTTTTTTAGGAACTATGAGAGAGAGGGCATAGAGTTTTAGAAAATCTAAGGAAAAGAAGTTCTCTGTGTTGGAATGTGGCTGGTTCCAGAATGGAGTGTCTTCTGGATCAATTTTAACCAACAAGAACCCTGAAGCACATGAGGGTAAAAGCCTTGGTGCCTCTTACCAGTTTCTCTCTAGTATGCAGTGTGCAAACTAAAATACCTGCACAAAATAAATACACGATATGTACTCAATGAGAGAGGCGAATTCATGCCATTCACATTTCGAGAATAAGGAAGCCCAGAAAGGTGAATTAAACTTACTCAAGGCCACACAGTTTAACAAATGGTGAAGCCAGGATTTGAACTTGGGCAATGCAAAGGGTGAATGTCCTTCTGCAGTCTTAGAAACCATTAGGCCCAAATTAAACCCTTAAACCCATGTCTGTTGGAAGAACTAGCCTTAAACTCCTAGTTCAAAAAATACCCAAACTGGAAGAATCTGCAGTGTATTTGCCTGGACTGCTATAGCCTCTGATCATGCTCTCCATGCATCTGAATTCTACCTTCTGAATGCATCTGTCTTGAATTTAGAAAATCCTCCCTGATTTTCTAAGTGACCGGATGAAGCAGAAGCACAATCTCTAGCCTCTCAACCCATCTACCCGGTACTGTGAGAAGAAACAGGCACCCAACACTTAGACATTCTTGATTTTATCCCCTGATCCAGAGGAAAGTAAGACTCTTTTTTTCCTGTTTTCTGGTCATTATACTCTGGGACAGTGTTTCTGTAAATGTGATATGGCTCAGCAACCTCCCCCACTCCCTGTACACTTGTTAGAAATTCAAATCCATGCACACTGCAGGAGGGACCCAGAAATTCCTGTTTTAACAAGCCCCTTGCTGATCCTGGTCACTCTGTGTTTTGAGAAACACCGAATCACAGATATCTAACTAAGCCCTCTACCACCTTTCCCTGCACTCAGAAGAGCGAGCATCCTGGTGAGACTTCAACAAAAAGAAAATAAAGTTGAAGACTGGGCTTTGAGGCTCGCTCTCTGAGAAGAGAGCAGAACTGGAGCAGAACTTTGTAAGAAAGGACAGAATAGGAACAGAGCAAGATGACCAACCACGGGGCATAAAAGAATCACCAGCACATGAGGGCAGAAGGTGGTGGAGCAAGTAGGGAGAAAAAGAACATTTCAGAAGAGAACCTGCATTCAATTCAGGCACCATTGCCACCAGGGCCAGTTTGGTGATCTCTAGCAAGCAATTTCATCTCTCTGGAATTCTTGGCACAGCCCATCATTCCCCCAAACCACTCTCTCTGGAACTGCACATATATGATAGCATAACCTCCTTGAATCTATAACCTCCCATTTTCCACAACTACTGATCACCTGTTTTTTTAAACTTCTTCATATTGCCTCATATCTGGTTTCCTACAGATGGCACAGCAACAGTTTTGTGTAAGTCTAAGACTGTCAGGGCAAACCAGCAAGAGCCCTCCCTTATATCTTAGTAGAGCTGATTCCCAAGTTAACCCATCTCACAGCCAGTGTGGCTTATTCCTGGTAATTTAGTCCCATACCAGGACCTGTGGGAGATAAGAGAAAAACATCCAAAGTATATTGTGCTAGACTCAT
The DNA here is from genome assembly GCA_021461705.1 of Cryptotis parvus. Classification (NCBI taxonomy): domain Eukaryota; kingdom Metazoa; phylum Chordata; class Mammalia; order Eulipotyphla; family Soricidae; genus Cryptotis; species Cryptotis parvus. The sequence continues at coordinate 123,828 of JAJIBD010022680.1, read as the reverse complement.
GGTAGAAATCATAACGATATCCCAAGAGTTACTAAAATCAAATTGTCTTTTCTCTACCTGCCTCCATGCTCCTATTGTGTTTTTCACAAGAAGGATCTCTTTAGCATAAGGCCGTGGCATTAAGTCATGCAAATGGTTTTAAGCTGCAAAGACCCAGAGCCAGCTAGGGCATGTCACCTAACAGTATAAGTCTAAGACACACACTAGTAAGTGGAAAGTGGGCCAGGTACCAGAACTAGTTACTGGCAAATGGGACACATTAGTCTGACCACCTAACGGCATAAATAACTGTTGTCCTCAGCTCACTACCTCCAGCCAACACCGAGACTTTCTGCTCTGAGCTTAAGGCTCTTGCAAATGAGCAGGCTGTGAGCTCAGCAGATCACTGCTGCACATGGACTCACCATTCTGGTTCCCCGCGCTACCTCCTGCAGTGTCCCTGCTGCATCTTCAGTGACCAGCTGTGGGTTATCCTTAATGAACTTGCAGTTCCAATAGCACAGTCTGTGAGAGTCTGTTAATTCTCAGGGTGATGAGCCCTGTGTGGAAATATAGTTCACACACCTCGCTATGGTTCATCCATAGTTCACTCAGCTCACATGGACAGAGCCTCAGCCCTGCTCAGACTGGGGTCAAAGCAGGCAAGAGCATCTCTACCCATGGGGATGCTGGCATCCATCCCAAATTACAATCTTCAGAGATGAACTGGGGCACAAAGCTGACCTAGTATGTTTAGAAAGCTCATTTAGAGGACAAGTTTCCTGGGAGACACCAAAGGAGGCAGTAAGGAGACTGTGGGGGTATGTGCACTTAGGGCAAAACCCCAGACGCGAGGATCTGCTGCGCTTCATCACATTTTTCATGTACAGACATCTTGGATGTGGGTGTTGCTGTGTGCCTGATTTTACAGCTGTGGTTCAGGAGAAGGTCAATAAAGGAGGAGACTGAGGTGGTTCAGGGAGAGAGCTCAGTAGAGTAAAGGCTTGCATGTGGGAGACTCTGAGTTTGATACAGTGCCTCATGGTCCCCCACATCTCCAGGAATAGTCCTGGCTGCTCCTAGCATCACTGGGGTGTCCCAGAAGCCCCAAGAATGACGGGACCTGAGCATGACATGGCTGGGCCCAAGCACTAAACCATCGATCTAGTTCACTGAAAATTGTCAGGTTTCCACATCAAAGAAAACATTAAACATTGCTCAGGGATAAATTAGTCTGTTACAAAGGCAGGACTGCTGGAGGCCAAAGTGATGGGATAGGCAGAGTCTTAGGGTGGAAGCTGGATCTAGCTGGTGGACCTCAGCAGCCCTGCTGGCCATCCCTCAGCCTGGCTTCCCATGGCTTTCCTTCCGGTCACAGTATCACACAGTACAGCAATCAGCCACATCCCTGACCAGAATGTGAGCACTCCAAGGCTGTCTTTGCAGGTTTCTTTCCAGCCTCCTGGGGCCCTGGAACAGCCTGCTCAGTATACAGCTGCTCAGTAAGGAAGACTAGGATGTACAGTGAGGACACAGAACTTTAAATTGGTGGGGAGGTAACACAGGGATTTAGGTGCATAACCCAAGTGGCTGACTCTGGTTAATCCAAACCCTGGTAACCATGTGCTCTCAATATCACCAGGTATTGCCTAGGGGGACCCCTAAATACTGCTAGGGTGATCTGGGAAAACCGGAGCACCATATCCTCTCATCCTCTCAGCTAACTCCCAGTTGGCCAAGAATTACAGGCAGGGACCCTCAGGACTGTGGAACTTTAACCGGACAGGTGCTGTGTTTAGTTTGATTTTATAGGAGAGCTTTGGCCAAGGGTGCCAGATAGTGGCCATTTCTTCCCAGGAGTAAAGCAGGACATGTATTTCCTCACTGGAAGTAAAGGCAGTTGAGGGATGGGAAGAGGGGGTGCTATTTGTTAAAGATAAACCAAACCTGGGGAGGCAGTACCATGGAGATGGACATATCAGTCCGTCCTGGAACAGCACCTTGAAGACACAGCTTGTAGTGGGCTCTCTATTCTTCCAGAGAAACTTTCCAGAAGGTAGGGTGTGCAGGAATGACCAAGAGCCAGAGAACACAAGGACAATGGATACCCCATACCCCCATGTTCAGTGAGTGTGTCACACACAAGTGCAAATGTGCACCTGCCCATGGGCCCTGCACACTCCTACCATCTGGGGGGTCTTGGCTGAGGTGTCCTGTCTCCACATGTCTTTGCTGACCACTCTCAGCATGCTGCCTTCTTGGTGCAAGCTTTCATTATCTATAGGACAGAGAGTAAGCTCTGCTCTCTTGTTTGTCAGTAAGGTAAGGAACTGGGCAAACAAATGGGGCCGTTACTGATCAAGAAACCAAGGGCACAGAGCCTTAACACCTTCCAAGCCAAATAACCCCCTCCCCATGGGGCTAGGACCCCTTCTAAGCCACATAACCCCCTCCCCATTGGGCTTGACTCCTTCAGTTCAGTGTTTCTTGAATGAAAGATCCTGCTGTACTCAGTGGAGCCTGTTGGGCCAGAATGTCTACGCTGAAGTCTGAGAAACTATTCAGGTAGGCCTAGGATCACACGCATGAGTGAGCATGCTCATGTATAAAATTAGTTGTCATCGGCATTTTTACCACCAGAGGTAACATTGCTCACATTTTGTTGGAGTTCATTCAGATGCACACTGTAATATGTATATTGTGTGTATATAGAGTGTGTGTGTAGGTGTATGTTTGTTTTTAGACAATAGCACAGTACGTGTGCTCTTCTGTAACTGAGTTTTTTGCATTTAACAGAATGATACAATCCTTTCTCAGTAAATAAAAATAGATACAGACAAAATCAAAACAGAAGAAAAGAATTATTAAAGATTAAAAATAAACTTAAATTAGAAAATAGAAGATAATGGTAATCTTAGATGTGTATTTAACAAGCATATACTGAGTGAAAACTCTATCCCAGGGAGGGTGTACATGGGAAGGAAATATAACTAGATTTCTGCCACGCATCTCAAAATCCCATGTGAGATTTGAATGCTTAAAACCCCATACTGACACCAGGCATACGATGAAGGTATAGTGTTGCCAGCATGACTAATAACCAGGAGGAAGAGACGGCACTCAGGCGTGAAGAGAGTTTGAACATAGTTTTTCAGTGTTGGCATTTTGACATCCTGAGACTTGTTAACACTATGAATGAACTGACTGTCCAGGGTTAGAGTTTGCAAAGAGCTGATCCTGAAGCCAGCCCTTCATGTGTGAGCCAGCCCTTCTTAAGTCCAACCACATCCACTATGACCATACACACACACACAGACCACTATCCCAGTACCCATGCCATGCAGGGTCAGGTACCAGACAATGTCGACCTTTAGTCCTTGAAATTATTAAAATCACCCCATCTCTAACGCACTCATCCTGCAAATCCCACTTCTCCATCTTTTTTATCACAAAAGCCCACCATAAAGGCCATGCTTCACCTTATCCCCTCCTTCTCCCTCCCTTTCCCTCTTCCTCTCTCAACCTCCATCTCTCTCTCCCCTGCTCTCTCTCTCCCTCTCACTCCCCCCCCCCTCTCTCTTTCTTTTTTCTCTCCCCACCCTCTCTCTCACACAGTGGTGTTACTTTCTGCCTCTAGAGATCTATGTGTATAAACTCCCTATTCAGAAAAAGCACTTCTGTGTCTTACCAGACATGGTTAAATCAATCCCTGGTTGCCTTTAAAAGCTGAGGAGGTCTGTCGAGTGCAAAGACCACGTACAAATATCATGGCATGCTGTTGAAAGGCAGAGTTCTGGGGGGTCTTTACCTAAACCCTAGTGGTGGAACTGTCCATGGCACCCAACTCATGCTCCCAGTAAACACAAGAAATAGTCTCATGTGGGACACAAAGGGAGGGCAGCAGTGATGATTTCATGGACCTCACTGAAGTGATTCATGTGATAAATGTTATTTCAGGAAATGCAGGAGGTTGAAAGAGCAAGAGCAGGGGGTCCTGATCCAGACTAGAAAGAATAAACGTTAAAGATTCCCAAACTTCTGGAATCTGCCTTTAATTCTGCTTGTCTGCTTTGACACCACACCAACATATGCTCAGGAATAACAACTCTTGGGGCTGCTCAGGGGATCATATGTGGTGTCAGGGATTAAACTGGAATCTTCTGTGTGGAAGGAAAGTGACATGAATCCTGTTCTATCTTTCTGCCGCTGAACAATTATTGAAGACCAAGAAGAAGAATCCAAGTAAATGGAGGAACAGATGTCTCCCAAAGAGGGCCGAGCAGCATGGGTGTAGGGAACTACTGGGAGAGGTGCACAAGAGGAAGGAAAAGGTGAAGCTTGAGAGTTCTTAAGGCCAGGGAATCACATCTAAGAGTTCAAACATCTTGCTGGGGACAATGTGGATCACCAAAATCTTGAAGAAGGAAAAGACACAGCAGTTTTCCCCCAGAAATATAGAAACGTTTGTTATGTGAAAAACTGGTGGGGAGAATGACTACAGGCAGAAAGAATGTAGGTAAGATGGCCCAAGGGAAAGCAGATGGGACTTGTCAGAAATAGTAGCAATGGGGATGGACTGGGGAAAGTGGACTCAAGTGAGCCATGTAGGGAGAGTGAGAGTCTTGGACAGCAGAGGTTGACGCTCTGTCACTGAGTAGATGGTATTCCCAGAAACCAAGGAATAAGTAACAGAGAGAGGAATTCAGTGGGGAATAAGGGAGGGAGGGGAAGTTCCCAGATCTGTTCCAGTCTTAAAGGACTCCTGGAAGATTCCCCAGGGCAGATGCATTGACAAGACAAATTGGAAACCGAGTCCAGAGCTGAAGAGAGGCAGTAAGTCTACACCCTGCTCTGGCAGCTATAACCGTCGCTCCTTATCCTGTGGATAGATACATCTCCAGGCCTAAGCTCATCCGGGACTTCTTTCCTGCTCTGTCTCAGTTTGCTGAGGGCTTTAATGCCTTTTCCCTACATTTTCTGTTCTAATCCTGAAGAAGTTAGTCATGCAAGACATGATGCTGAGACTTTGACTGCATTAATCTAAATTTTGGCATAATGTTAAAGAGAATGGCAGCTTCAAGATGAGGAAATTGAGGTTTGACTTGCTCAGATTCATCCGCATAATCAACAAAATACATGAGATATAATAATATATGTATAATAGATATTGTGTTCATATATCTGCACAAAGATTTATTACAAGACATTGGCTCACACATTTTTTTGGAGTATTCTAACTCTTCAGATCTGCAGTTCAAAGTCATGAGGGCCAGGAGAGGCTGAGTGTATCCATTTTCATCCAACTCTAAGAGCAGGAGGTCAAGGTCCCAGCTGGAAAACAATCAGGCAGAGAAAACAAATTCTGTCTCTCTCTCTGTCTCTCTCTCTCTCTCTCTCTCTCTCTCTCTCTCTCTCTTTAAAACCATTGCCTTCAATGAACTGGATAAGGCTCACCACATTAGGGAGAGCGATCTGCATACCCCTGTACTCTGTTTAAAATTAATTTCACTCCAAAACACACTGTGAAGACACACATAGAATAATGTTAACTAAATGTCTGGGCATCCAGTCATGCTGACACATAAAATTAACCGCCACCAGGTGAACTATGGCCCCAAGCCAAACCCAGTGGCTCTCTGTATTTGTAATAAAGTCCTATGGCCACTCATCCACACACACTGGGTGCTTATTGCCTGGGGCTGCCTGTGCACTGCAGTGATGAAGAGGAAGATTGACAGAAGAGATGATGAAGCCAGAACAGCTTACAAACAATATTTTCTCTGTGGCCTGACCCAAAAGCTGCTGATTCTTTCTCTAGAAAATTCCTCTGTCCTTGCTTCTTGTGATGTTGATTTCCGAGACTGGGGAGAAATTTGGAGCTCTTGTCCCAGGTTACAGCATATGACATGTAATTTATTCCTCACATTGAATCCAATTTGGTTTTGGAATAATAGGGTGGAAGTGAATAGCTCCCAGGATTGGGTACCAACTGGATTCAGGACACTGAGGACTGCAGACTCTCTCTAGCATATTTTGTGTTCTTTGATGCTCAACACTTGCACCACAATTTCACAGATGAAGCAATAGATAGCTCTAAACTTGAGGGATATTGGAGCATCACAGAATAGGGAAATGGACAAACCCATGACACACCCAACCCCAGCTGGTCTCACTTTGCTTTTTTTTTCACAGAATACCACCCACCTCCAAAAAGTGCCTTTAGGGTGGGGGCTCCAAACCGGGAGGGGCAGCAATCTAAATGTGCCCCAGCAAAGCACCCTCCTCTCCAGAAGTAGCTTCAATCAGACAGCCAACAACAACAACAGCTTCAATTAAAGAAGAAAAAATCGCCTTCTACTTTTCTTTTATAGGCCAAGTATCAAGGGGCTGGGGATTTGAATTCCAAAGATGCCAGCAATGATCTGTGATGTTAAAAAGTATAATGTATGGGACGGGGTTTTCAAAAAACATTCAAGGGCAGGTGCAAAACATTTGGATGGATTCTGTGTGAAAACTAGGTTAGAAGAAAAGCAACTTGGATTGGAAAATGCAATAAAGGTTGAGTAAAGATCTTTAGGGTCCTGAGACTCGGTTAATATTTATTATCCTGGGACTGAGATGAAACCAGTTGTTTGAAGAAGTAAGATTTAGAACTTGATGGGAATTTAAAAGACAGAAGAGGACATACTGTTTTGCAAAGGAAAATAAGTTCAGTCAGAGAATGCAGGGTGCACGGTGGGAAGAACCACGACTGGTGGCGAGGGTGACCCATACATGCATTCACACAAAGCAAGAGAAACAAAAGCATTCAATGTCTAAGATGAACCCAGTATAGTCACACAAATTATATCACCCTCATCATACTCCAACAAGTAGGTAAGATGAAAACTAACCTTCATTTAAAAAATGACAACTTTGATAATACACAACAAAATGATATTAGCATAGAATAATAATGATATATGCAAAACACTTACTGTCTTTCCAGGAACACACCCAGTTATTTGCAATTATCTTCCTATTCAATCTCTCCAAGACCCTAGGAGAGTTGTGTGTAATTACAGCCCCTAGCCCCAAATAGTTACTGAGCCAAAGGTCAGAGGTATGTGGCACTATTTAATAGGTTTTAAAAAAAGGAGATTTTATGATGTGCAAACAATGGGCAATTCAAACGTTAGAGTCAACAAATGAGTTTTATGGGAACAGACACATGCCCACCATTTACCTCCGTCTGTTCTAGGGCAGAAACTTCTTTTTTTTTATCTTTTGTGTCACACTCGGCAATGCTCACCCAACGGTGCTCAGGGGATCATATGGGATGACAGAGATTGACCCTGTGTCGGCCAGGTGCCAGGCAAATGCCCTACCTACTACACTATCACTTCTGCCCCAAGGACAGAGATTTTCAATGATTGGTCTGTGGACCAGTGCCAGCCCACAGAAATTTCTTGCAAAAAAGTGTTACTGCTCCATAACACAGGGTTGGCCTGACTATGGATCCTACTCGAAACCTTGACATGGAAATATTTTTATTATAATGTGTTTTATTTCTACAGTAATGGTCTATAAAATATTTGCCCTAATTTTTACTGGTCTGCAGGAATAAAACATTTGAAACACCTGGGCCAGTGGCCTTCAGCATCACCAGGCAGGGCTCAGCAGTTGCTACAATCAACAGCTGAGCAGTTGCCACATCGTGGATGCCTGCAGAGTGAAAGTATTTATTCTCTCTGGTCCTTTTATGGCAACCATGTGAACTCTGGTCAGAGAAGGCAGGCACTTTGGAAGTTTTCTGCCCCCTGGAAAAAATTTCAGAGAATATAGCCTCTCTGGTAAGTCTGTAGTGTTAGCATGCAATTGAGAGGGAAGATTGGACAGCTCACCTCGGCAGTCCAGCACTACACGGCCACATAAAGACCCCACATTACCTCCCACCAGAAGTAACAAAGCTATTCTGCAGATGCTCGAAAGAAGCAAAGGCATAAAAAATGATTTCTGCAGCTAAGATATAAAATTGACACTCCTGGAACAGTCAGGGCTGAACCCAATAATTGACCATTCACAAATGATCAGTGAAGGTTTAGAAAATAAAATAGGTATATGAACAACTTGGAATGAAACAAATGCAATTAAAATGGATATGGTATTTTAAGTGATGAATTTAAGATACAGGACACATTTGCAAAATTCACTGTCGTTGAGGGTACAGTTTTACAGATATTCTCATATACATCTGGTGGAAAGATAAATTAGAACCAATTTCCTAGAAATTAAGCTGGCAACATTATTCAACCTCTCTCCTCCCATGATAAAATTGGAGACATTTCTTTTATTTGGTTCCTTTACTATTTCCACCTCGAGGAATTCATCTTAGATAAATCATCTGCTTATGAGCATCATGTCACACAATTAATAAGTGGCAGAGGGAAGCCACCAATCAGCAAATGAATAGATTGTGGTAGGGCATTCTATGGAGCCCTTGTGACCAATTCTTTAAATCATGTTTTTGAATAATAGTTCATGTCTCAGTTTTATTCTGTATGTGATCAAAAGTCATAAAGGAGATATGACAAGATATAATATTGACAATGGGGGGCTGGAGGCGATAGTACAGCAGGGAGGATGTGTTCCTTGCACATGACCAACCTGGGTTCAATCCCCAGAATCCCACATGGTCCTCCAAGCACCTCAGGAGTAATTCCTGAGTGCAGAGCCAGGAGTATCCGGAGCATGGCTGAGTGTAACCCAAAAAAGCAAAAAAAAAAATATATTATCTCTCTCTCTCTCAAATAATGCATTGAAGATGGGAATAAATGACCAATGACAATAGACCCTAAGAGGCTATAGCACTAAAGCTGTCAGTGGGCAGAGGTAGGGCTGGAGATGGGAAGAGTCCTTGGGACCCTGGGAGAGAGACAGAGACACTCTGGGGTATGTTCAGTGCTGAATGATGCCTGAAACTCTGTTAAGGAAACATTGTAACTAAGATGCCTAAATAACAATAGAAAATAATCATAAAATATTTATAACACTGGTTTTGAAACAGAATAAGATGATAGTTTTTTTTAAAAAAAAAACTAGGTGGGGCAAGGTGTTGATTCAAAGGCTATGATGATGATCTAGATAAGAGTGGTGGTTTCAGTGGCAGAAGACATCCTCTGGGAAATGTTTAAAAAAAACAACATGGCAGGAATCCCTAAGGTACAATGAGATGGAAATGGTGAGAACAAAATTTATAGGATCCTCTTTATAGGATCGCTGAGCGAATGGAGTGGTTGTTAACTGGAGTGGCCAGGAAGAAGAGAATAGCAGACAAATTCATTTGCATTCAGATACATAGTACACTGGATTTGGCTGTATTAAATACCAATTATGATTTTCAATGGCAATTTTATGTGGGTCTATCATTTAGTCTCCTACTATGAACTTATTTATGGATTTATGGACCAGAAGGGTATCATTATCAGCTGACATAGTTTAGTCGCATTTGGGGGTAAAATTACATTCATTAATGAAAATTTGGAGAAATTACAAACAAAATGGAAGTTGTATGTGAAGCTTCTCTTGCGGATAATCACTACTGGGTCTTGCTCTTTGACAACAACCTCCAAGCCCGGTTCTTGGAGGAAGGTGCTAAATCATCAAGGGTCCCTTTGGGGAAGTTTCTTTGACTCCCTGTGCTTTGCCACACAAGCATCTTCTACAGACTTCCCAATGGGGCACAATTTCTGTCCTCCGATCCAGATGTAAGACCCCTCTGGTGCAATAGGCATGGCTCTGTTTCTGAGCTTCAATTTCAACCTAATTTTTATGATGTAACAGAGAGGCCTTCCTGGCCGTGGTGTGAAGAAGTGAACAAACAGCTTAGCACCCTGTTCCCCTGAATGCACTGAAGACAGGAAAGTGTAGCAGTAGCTTCAGGTGTAAACAACCTGGGGAGCCTGGGGGGCCTCTGCTGTTTCAGCCACCATAGCTAATGTCAGATAAAACAGTAGCTGAATGCTTAGTTGATGAAAGAAGGTGTTTAGATAAATACAGCTCAGTGATTTAAAGGTGACTTCTCCAAAAAAGGGCTGACAGATTATGAGGAGATAAGGAGACTATATAAATTTTAAATCCCTTCAGTCACAAAACTAGTCTATACAAGGGCTTCCTCTCGGGTCAGGGCTGGGCAAGGAACTAGATGAAGTCTGACCTGGCTCTGCAAGCAAACCACAGTGAGTATCGTCCAGTAGAGTTTTCCTTTTCTCTCACAGCTCTTCAGACAGGGAAGGCCCATTTAGTATGGGGATAATGCTTTACAGCAGAAAGTCTTGAAGAAGGGAAGAAACAGAGCAGAGTTGCCCAGTGCTGTGCTTTACTGACATCAGTTTCCCTCTATTGTTTAGTTTGAGTCTCAAAAATCTATATTATGGAGTTCTTAAAAAATGCTCAGTAAATAACAGACATTGTGGGCATGGTGGTGAGAGAGGGTGAGGTGTGATTAGATGATTGTGTACAATGGGAAAAATACTAAAGCTTAGCAAACTCGCCACTTGTTTGTTTGTTTGTTTGTTTGTTTTGGGCCACTCCTGGCCACTGTTGAGGATTTTCTCCTAGTTCTGTGCCCAGGGATCATTCCCAGTGAGGCTCGGAGGACTGAATGGAGTGCCAGAGAGAGAACCTGGTTGGCCACATGTAGGGCACTATACCTACCCACTATACCATTTCTCTGGCCCCACATCCTCTTTAAAAATGAGGGAACTAAGGAGCAAAAGCTTAATGACATGCTCATGGGTCTGGAGCAATAGTGAAGTGGGAAGGGCATTTTCCTTACAGCTGACACAAGTTCAATCCCTGGCATCCCATATGGTCCCCCGAGCAAACCACCAGGAATAATTCCTGATTACAGAGCCACGACTAACCCCTAAGTATCTCCGGGTGTGACCCAAAAAACAAAACGAAATAATTATTAAAAAAAAAGAAAAAGACAAGCCCAAGGTAACAGAAGTAGGTGCTGGGATTCAGGCTCATCAACATTAGCTCCAACTTCTTCTGGTTATTTTGTAGTAGCCAAGGAGCACCTGGAAGGAAGACAATGATGCCTCGCCTGGAGGAGCATCCCGGGAAAGAAATGGTTTTCTTGCAGTGGATTTCCTTCTTGGTCATGAACAAACCAGATAACTTACTTTTCTTGACCTTAATAGGTGGCTCAGGGGACAGCAGAGCACTAGCAAGGTTCCTCTCTTCCTGCCATATGAAGAATCAGCTAGAGGAGAAGCGAGGCAGCCAATCTGAAGGATGCTGCAACATTCTAGGTGGAAAATAGCACAGGCTTCATGAGGGTGTTCTTGTCCTACTGTGTCCCTGCATTTTAGGCCAAATATCCATGTCGTGACACTTCTTCAGCTTCAAATTCTTTCCTGGATTCCCACCGCACAGGAGAACAGACTCCAAACTCTGATCCCAATTTGACACCAACAGAATCTTCCCGCCCCATTCCACATCCAGCTTTCCAGTAACACAAAACCAAAATCAGTGGCTAATCCTGATACACATCTGGGGCTTGTCAGTTCCACATCTCTGGTACCACCACCATCATCCTCTGGCCGCACTTCTAGAAAGTTCCCACTTGCAATTTCTTGTTCTCGATCTTCTCTCTGATAATCCAAAGACACTAGAGATGACATCTTTGATCTAGTGGGAAACAATGACTATTTTGGAAATCCAACATAAATTTAAAAACTAAATCATCGCTAATGAGAGTTAAGTGATTAAAGGTGAGCTGTGGCCCTGACACTTTCTTCTTGCTTAGTGCACACAACCCATGTTTATTCTCTGTATGCCTGCCATAGGCTCCCAATGATCTCTCGCTCCTGACATTCATCTCCTTCTCCATCTAACCCCCTACAGATACACTACACCTGGTGACCTACCTCCAAGGAACAGACCATACAAAGTAATGGGCTGTTATTTCCAATACTAGGCTGCCAGTAACGAGAAATTCTGCCTTACAGAAACTCCATCCCCTTGTTTTCTTTCTATGATGAACCAACCTAATTGGTTGAGCTTTCTATTGAGAGCTTTGTGCAGAGATGCATATGGCAAGGGGTTCAGGGAAATATCTGGCCCATGGTTGGGGGAGCAGTTGAGATCCTCATTCAATCATCACAATATCTTCTCCAAGTGAACTTGGAAGTTCACCTACTTCAACCTTTAAAATAACTGCAGCTTCAGATAAGACCTTAGTGGCAGCCCAATATCCTGCCTAGACTCTTGAACTGTGGAAACTGTGACATGATAAATGCTCTTGATCTAATCCACAATGCTTTGGGGCAATGTGTTGCCCAGCACTGACTGAATGACTAATAAATCCACTGAAGTATTCCTATGATCCCACTTTGTGGACTGGTAAACCAAGACTCAGAATGGCTGCCATGATGTCATGCAAAAGGGGAAAAAACTGGAAATCAGCTTCCAACATCTCTTCTCTCTCTCTCCCACTGGGCTGTAATGATAACAGGACAGATGGAGGAATGTATTTCCCCATTCCTTCACTGAAGGGAACTCTGCTTCTCCCAGCAGAAGTCAAGGGAAGTGGTGGTCTCACTATTAACCTCATAAACATGTCCCATCCATGGAACATTTTCCTAAAAAAGTGAGCTCCTTTGCAAGAGTACCTCCATCTCGCTGATGGCAATGTTTAGGTGGGAGGGAGAGAGAACAATGAGCAGAAACAGATTGTAGGAGTTGAGAAATGGCACAATTATGCTACAGCTGCAAGCTCAGAGCAGGCATCCGCATATATGTCACCTCAGCTGCTTGGATTATAGGTAACTATTTCTTTCTCTCTCCAAAGAATGAGAAGTCCTGAAGAAAAGAATTTTGGTATTATTAATTTTCACATCCCCAGTGCCTCATAGCCATATTGCTGTATAAAGGGCGCTGGCAGAAAGAAAAGTCATATAAATGGTGCCCTTATTAAAAGAATGAGTGAATAAATAAAAAAAAGGAGCAGGAATGGGTGGATGGGAACAATCTTAGGATGCTTTGCACAGAGCTTCCTTAATTTCTACCTCATGCATAAAATGGTCATTGAGAAGCTAAAACTAAAATACTCTAGAAAAAAAAAGAAGGGAGAGCAGGGTACAAAGATTTTCTAGGTTTTTTTTTTTTTTGGGGGGGGTGGTTGAATTCTGGTCTTCCCTACATTCATGGTGTGTAATCTAACACCAAGCCTCATCTACAGTGCCTGAACACCACTTGTTTCTTATTTTTCTGTGTATTTGTTTGGGGGCTAAACCCAGCTGTGCTCGAGACTTCCACCTGGTTCTGCACCCAGGAATCATTCCCCTTGGGCTCGTGGGACCATATGTGGTGTCAGGGATTGATCTTGGGTTGGTCCCAAGTCAGGCAAGCACTCTCTCTGCTGTATCTATTGCTCTGGCCTGTGGACACCTATTTTGCTCCTCTCTTGTTTTGACATCCTGCTTAATATCAACAGCATGATTGCTCTGTTTTCAGAATGGGGAATAGAGAGTCAGCTGTGTGGTGTGTCCTGCCTAGAGATACAGGGAGATCCAGCCTTGTGAGTCCACTGGCTCTGCGGGCCCTCTCTCAGGCTGCCCTCTCATTCCAATGGGAACAAAGAACAGGTGGGAGAAGGCAAATATGCCCAGGTTTGAAGGAGAGCTATGTGCCCACCACCACCCCAAGCTTGGTCGAGAACTGCCTGACCTGTTTCTCCATTCACTCCACATGCACTGGGCCACTCTGGACACTAAGCACATATAAGCATTAGGGGTAAGGCTTGGGGTGAAGCCTGCTCCTGGGAAATCTCCACCTAGGGGTCTGCAGTCAGGACTGCACCCCAAGGCAGTGATAATGTAATTCTCAGCTCCAGAAGGATCCAAAGTGGGGACCAGTAGCTCCTGTTTAGCGCAGACAACGATAAAGTTCAAGTTCATGCTGTGAAACATCCAGGGAGTGGCTGCATTCCGTGATCCTCCCGTGTCAGCAATGCAATACTGCCCCTCCACCCCGACACAAAACAGCAGTCACCGACAGTTGCTATGAAATCAGGGACACCAGTGGCCACCCAGCTCTGGGGTCCAGAATCTTTTTGAGCCCAATTTTATTTCATTAATGAACCATGAGTTACAAAGTCATTCATAGTTGGGTTTTTGACATAAAGTGTTCCATCACCGATCCAGCAACTAGTTAACTTTCATCTGCCAGTGTTCCCAGGTCCCTGCTCCTACACCATGTCCTCGGCCCCAGAGCTAGCACCAGTCCACTATTTTGACAGGCATCTTTTACATTTGGTTATTTAACGTGGGGGTTCTTGTGATTTCAGTGTTGTTGACTCTGTGGTTTGGATATTAAACCCTATCAGTCTTTAACACCATTGATGTCCCTGAATCCACTGATCTGCCCCCATGGGGAAGGGGAGACAGTTTGACTCTTAAGCACCATGTTGTCTTGTGATGTCTGTTCACCATGTTTGAAATGAGGAGAGGAGAGAAGGGGGAGGATAGAGGAGGAGAGTGTAAAGGAGAATGGGGAGTGAGAGGAGAAGGGAGAAGGAGGGTTTAGGGGTAGGGAGGGTATGCGAAGAGAAGGACAGGAAGGGGACAGGAGGGAAAGTGAGAAGTCAGGGAGGATAGGAGAAGGGAGGGATAGAGAAGAGGGGAAAAGGGGAGGGAGGGGAGGAGAGGAGAAAGGAGAGGAGGGGCAGAGAGAGGAGGAGAGAGAAGACTACTCACCTACCACTTTCAAACATAACTATGGCTGCCCCACCAGGCAAAGAGCCAAACCTTATTTTTTAGTGAAGAGTCATGATTCCTTGAGTGTCCTGGATCCAGAACTCTCCCAGTCTCTAGAAATATCTATTCCAGGAAACAAAGTGGGCACCAAGCTCTGCATTTAGAAGACTTTGGCCTTGGTCAGTGAAAGAGTGAGCCTTGAAGGGCACAGAAGTAGAGCCAGTGACACAGGGTGAGGATGGGGTGAGACAAGAGTGTGCAGGAGTCCCGCAGCAGCACCTCCAGCCCTCTCTGGACAGAGAGAGCCGGCCTCCATCAACATATGCAGCGTCACCCCCCCTCATCCCACAGGCAATGCTGTGTGGTGACCTTAAGGGCAAGGAAACACAGGCATCGGGTGAAAGGTGCTGCCACAGAGATAGGGTGAGGGGCAGATGTTGTGTCAGGCCCAGAGGTCACTGCAGGAGCCCAGGATGGAGGTGGGTTGGGAGGATGTATAGGGAAACGGCATCACCGAAGGATGACCCAGGGCACCCAGACTCTAGCATGAATGGGTTGGAAGGTAAAGGGGTCTATGGGCACCTCTGGTCCTCGAAAAGAACAGTCTTAGCCCCTCGCTGCTCACAACCTTCTGAGGAGATGGTCCCTGAGATTCCAGACACCAGGTGTCCAGACAGGAGGTGACATTCCTGATTGTCCCTTCCTGGCTTGTCTGGCGGAGCCACCTGCAGGCCACACTCTCTGTCACACTCCCGTCTGCCATCCTGCTCAGAGGAGCAGGTCTCATGCCACGAGTTGCACCTAACCCAGCAGCTATGGCCTGCATTTCATTGAGTGTGAGGGTTCTTCTGACCTTGAGTGGGAAATAAGCCCACCATTCTGCACCCATCCCTCCTCCCAGCAGCACTCCTTTCCCCAAGCCTGCCCCCTTTCTCCTCCCAGCAGCACCCCTTTCCCCCAGCCTGCTCCCCTTCCTCCTCCCAGCATGTACCACCCATCCAAACTGCCAGCCTGTACCTCTTCCTCCTCCCAGCCTGTACCCCTTCCTTCCACCCAACTTGTACTCCTTTCTTCCCACCCAACCTTCACCCCTTTCTCACACCAGCCCCCACCCTCACCTCCATGTCCTTTCTCCCTTACCAGAGCCTCCCACGTTTCTGTAACCATCGGAAGGTTCATCTCTCCCTCTGACAGTGTTTCACATGTTTGGACCACTGGGATGATCTCTGAGCTGACATAAATCTATCCCATCTAAGAATAATGAAGAGGGTCCTGCAATCACTAGAATTGCAGCCAAAGGGCCACTGTATCCTGGGCGTCTCTGCCAGTGCTCCCTCTGGCCCCAGGCTCCCCTTTGCAGGCACGGGATGAATGTCAAATTTCCCCATCCTGGAGCGCTGAGTCTACTGCCTCACCGTTCCTTCTCTCTTGCCTTCCTCACTAGAGACCATGCAGCGAAATGAGGGTGCAAGCAGTGGGTCTTCTTTTTTTATTGTTGTTACAGCTGGCAGTACTCAGGGCTTCCTCTTGGCTCTGTGCTCAGGGAAAGTATGAGGTACCAGGGATTGAACCCCAGTCAGCCCATTCAAGGCAAGCACCTGAGCTGCTGTTCTATCATTTCGGTTCCATGGACCCTCATTCTGATCGACATTGGAAACCGTCTTCAGAGGGACCTGCCTAAACCCCAAACCTAGTGCTGCTTCTTTCCTGAACCTCCTTCTGCACCACTCCCATAAGGTGCCAGGCCCCTCATGAGAGCAAAGGGTCCGTCTCCTCTCCAGCCCCCCAACTCCTTTCCTCACCCTCAGAGCTCCTCACTACATCATGTTACCCCCCATAAACTTGGGGCATCATTAGAATAGTTCCTTTTTAGCAACAGAGTGTTCGGGCTCTTGACTGGTGAGCTACTTAGACATGCCTGTGGAGTAGAGGAAATTGAAGAAGTGAAATAAATAAAACATCACACCATCATTTCACTGTATCATGAAGTTAACTGGCAAAAAAGAATGTTGATAAGCACATAATGTTGGGGAAGGAGGGGGCAGGGCACGCCAGGCCTGAATTGATAGGAATGTGTTTTCTCTAGGTAGAAATCAGAAATGAGCATCCAAGAAACACTGACTAAGAGAGAGACTATGGAGGCAGCTTGTCCAGGACCCAGCCACTGCCATGCTGTGGGGATTTGCACAAGGATTTTTGCATACCTCAGTTTCCTTCCCTGGAAAATGTGATGTCTTAGGGTTGAGCTGCAATGAGTATACTCAATAAAACATGTCAAATTCTTTTCTTTTGGGGTGGTGGGAGTAGGGCCACATTTTGCAGTGTTCAGGAGTCACTCCTGGCAGTGCTGGGAACTGAACCAATGCCACGTGTAAGGCAAGTGCCTGCCTTCCTTCACTAGCTCCTGTCCCAAAATATGTCAAGATTTTTAAGGTACTGCCTGTCAGTTAGTGAGGCCTCAATACTCCCTCAAATTTTATTATTAAAACTAAAGACAATGTTATTTAACTATTTTAATATTACAAAATATAATAATCAAATAAAAATCAAATAAAAAGTTGGTGTAGCCGCCCTCCATGGCGCAATGGGAAGTGGAGAAGGTGGGGGACAGCTGCAGCCACAGACTTCATTGAGTTCTTCTTAGGTACTGGACACTGTTATCAAGGATGGCCCAGTATCAATTCACTTCTTCCCAGCACCCCTATGAGATGTGGAGGAGAGTCTGCTGAGCTCCTGAATCACCCCTGCCATCTTGCCAGCTGCCTTGGTCGTTCTCTGTGGAATAGGACAGACACAGTCTACCTAGGCGTGCTCGGCTCAGTCTACAGAAGCTCTTCATATACACTGCTGTCCTTCCAGTCACTCCATCCCAGATACAGCAAGGCTGGCTTAGAGGGCCACCCAGCAGTTATTACCTGTGTCTTTGTGACTGACTCCTGAGCTGACACACAAGAGTTTGCCGCCTTGGGCACCCCAGAATCCAGACAGCACCTAGCACACAGTAGGTAAGCAGAGTCATTGCCGAAACAAGATTATCGTGCTTTAGAAGCACCTCTGTCAACCTGATTAGCCGCATGCCTGCTTGGCTGTGCAGAAGCATCAGAACCACTGATTAAATGAGTCTCAGGCTATTCAGGGGTGATGATCCCTCTCTCCAGCCAGACATCATCCCTGCCCACAACTACCTGTGCCTCCGAATTCACAGCAGGTTCCCAGAAAGCACTGAACTTTGCCCAAAAAATACATTTCCCTGCATGCAGGTTGTTCTGTGATTTAGTGTTGGGTAAAGAGGGCCGGGATGGTTCACTGACTTTTCATGGGCTCCAGAGCTGCAGATAAAATTTAATTAAACAGATCCCCGCAGTGTTGTGCCTGATGCTCCGAATCGAGTGCAATTACTTTCTTTTCCTTTCACCAGAGAAGACGCAGGGGCAGGGGCGTGTGCCACAGGTGGCTGAGACGCAGGAAAGTTTCACTCCATGCGAGAAACCAGAGGGCCACCAGGCCTGGCTCACAGTGCCTTCCTCTCTGATACTCACCAGAGTAGCTGATGTTGCCACAATATTCTTGTCACTGAAATAATCTTCCAGCTTCCTGGTCTGCAGTGCCACCAGATCCAACACAAAATGCATAGTTAGAGAAGTGTGAAAAGAAAAGGCTCCCCCAATGGTTTCTGAAGCTACCCACAAGAAGTCAAAGTATTTCCTATTCTGACCTTCCACCTCCTCTTCACTTCACCCCTTGCCAAGCAACATTGGGGCAGTTACCTTAGTTTTGAGACCTGACAGTTGCTTTAAGACCAGCTTTACTCCTGAAAGGAAGATAGAGTGCAGGGACACCCCTCTTTCTGGTGCCAGGAACATGGTGTGAAAGTGATGTTTGCATGGAGGTTGCTGACCAAGGCTCGCAAAGGCACAGATTACCATGCCTGGGAAGGCGGGGAAAGACTGTGAGAGCACTAGAGCTTGCTGACATTTCTGCTGCATCAGTTGCTAAAATGTCCATCTTCCCTTTCGTTTTATGCAAAATAATGAAATAAGCCTCCAGTGATATATATTTTGCAATGAAATCTTTAATATCACCACCAACAGAACCATCACAATACAACCACAACTTTATCTTGCATTAACACCTCTATTTCTACTACAACTATTATTACTATGAATACTACTATTAGTAGCACTACTACCACTATTACAGCAAAACAACATAAAATACTGAAGTAATTCTTAAACAGAAGTGAACTAGGTATGAGCAATAGTGTGGCTCAGATCAACCAAGTTTTATCACCAAGACCAGACCTCTCTGTAATATTAGTTCTCCCCGACTCTGTTGAAAATTCAATAAACATGAAGGATAAGAAGTCAACTTTGTAGACTATCAATACTGTCTGCCATAAATCTGAATTCTGGTCAAGACTTTTCAAGAATAGTGAGGAAGGGAGCAATTTATTCAAAATGGTCAGGATGCAGGAAGGATGAAGCGTCTTTGCAGAATGGTGACATGGTCCATGTGGTTGTTATCTAAGAGAATCTGTGCTTTTATCACTACTCCACATGAACCATTCACTTTGTATGACACTTTTTTAAAATGCACAGGTACACAATACTATTTATTTTATTTCCCCCAAGCACCATATCTTATTCAAGTGGTTATCGTCTTCCATTATCCTGGGCCTAAAACATGCTAGCCACTCCAGTAAATGCTTGTTGAATAAATACCTAAATGCCATTATCACATTAAAAGTGCCCCGAGAGTCTAGCTACCGGAGCATAGGGACTGGAGGGATGCCCACACAGGAGAAAAATACAATTTGCATATTCATGTATTTACAGAGCCACTGTAAATAATCCTCGTGGAAATGCATTGTAAATGCTAACTCTAGACTTGTATGGGTTTCCTGGAGACAAACTATCAGCAAATAAGAACTTGCACTAAAAAGAGAGGAAGCTTGCCAATCGCAGGCTGAAAACTCATTCTGAAAGCCATAAAGCACAGATGAGGTTTACTACACCTTCAGGACATTCCAGAGGCTTCCTGTCTTGTTGCCTAGCCTGGTGTCATAACCCTCTGCAACATCCCTGTCTATCTGCCAACAGCCTCCATCTGAACAACTGCAGGAATAAAACTATTTTGCCAAAGGTACCTTTGGCTTCCCGGCTTTGAGTGGCAGAGAGAAATGAGTAGGCTTTTCAGATATCCATTGCTGTGACACCCATTTTCTGAGATTCCCCACCCTTAGGGCTGTCCATTTCTGAGACCTCTCATTTTGTGGAAACCACCCATTCCTTGGAACTACCCACTTTCTGGAACCATCAGTTTCTGGGACCACCCCTTTCCCTGGTCCAACATTGGTCTTAACACAGTGTGTAGTTCTGACCCAAAGTTGCTAGAGACACCATTGTCCTTTGCTTCAGCCCCTTGTGTTGACTTTTCATAAAAATCAACTGTTTCTCAGGCATCGTCACCACTAGCTCCCATTCCAGACTTTTCCCAGTCTTGGCTACTCCAGTATTATATGAGTTCTTTTAGTCATTGAAAAAAGAGGATTTCTAAATTTTTCACCCTGATACAGGAGTTAGTGCTTGAAAGCAAAAGACAAACAATAAGGCTTTTTCTTCTTTTGTAACTTATTCATTCAATAAATATTAACTGAGAGCTTATATGTCAGACACCTATGGAGGCACCATGCAGTTAATAAACTGGGACAAGCTAAAAACATATAATAACACACATGGTGAGGCACGGTGATGAATAATGGTAGAAAGTTGATGGGAACAATCAGATTAAATAACATATATTGGCTAAGTGCTGGGAATCTTTATCACAACATCATCAGCAACAGCAGCAAATGGGCCGTTTGGGATCAGATTGTGCTATGAGAGATAGAAAATGCAATAAATTAATTAGAGGTCATGGAGCATTATCTTCAACACAGAATCTAGAGGAAGTCCAAGTCTGCAGTAACAGTACTACAGTCCAGAGAAGCTAAGGACTTAACCTTGGTCATTACCTTCTTCCATCTGCTCCATCATGCTCAACCTTTAGTGGACAGCGGCCTACAGCATTTGTCGCCTGCACCTCTCCATCCCAAAGCAGTCACCATTCCCAAACATAGTTAGTCTCTTCCACTCTTCACCAGGCTCCAGTAGTGTTCTGTCCACACATGGAAGCCCAGAAGTGCCAAGGACATAAGGACCTTGAAGCAACCCCTCACCCATGATCAACAGGAGTTGGCATGCAAATATCCCCTGACTTTCAGTCAGCAGAGACAAGCCATGACTTGCTTGTTCCTATTTCAACCATCTGCCCTCCTACCAATGCTACTAAGAATCATTCAGAAACAAACAACGTGGACTTAACTCTCCTCCTTTAAGTCTGTCCAGGTGGAACAGGTGGTGTTTCACCATAGAAGAAATGCCGAATCACAGTCACCCAGACTTCACTCATCACATCCATATCCCAGCAAGAAGAAAGCAATGAGGAGTAAATTTTTTCCCTTTAAAGACTATACTTAAGACTGAACATATAGTATAGAGATTACAGCATGTGCTTTGCATGTGGCTAACCTGGTTTCATCCCCAACATGCCATACGCTTTCCCTACCAGGAGTTATCCTTAAGCACAGAGCCAGGAGTAAACCCTGAGCTCTGCTATGTGTTCCACAATTAAAAAAAATAAAGACAATGTCTTGAGTATGGGTCAGAACTTACATGGCTTGATAAATTTGGAAGATGTCTTTATTAGGATGAATGATCAGAGAAACTTAGCATTTTAGCCCTGTGAAACAGCATTTTAGCCCTAAGGAAAATGGAGAAATACAGTGTGTTGTCAGCGTTCAGGGGACAGGAAGGATAGTGATATGAAGAGTACACCACCCATGAACCGGTATTTGGGTTATGGACACACCATAAGTAATATTTTACAAAAATACTCCCTGGCGGTCCTTTGAGTCATTATGCTTTGAAGCCTGTGTCCCACCTGTTCCCCCAACACAAGCTAAGCTTACCTTACTCATCTCTCCAACTCTGGGAAATAAGCCAGGGCTTAGCTCCCTTAAAACCAAGCCAGGATGCAATTTGTATATTAAAATCATTTAAGTTGGACCAGAGATATAGTCCCAGGATAAGGTACTCGATTTGCATATGGCTGACCCAGGTTCAACCACGTGAAGTTCCTGAGCACCACCAGGAGTGATCCCTAAGCTCGATTCAGGGAAAAGTTCCAAGTAGGTGGACCCCAAACCCAAACAACCCATTCAAGGTTGCTTTTCCTTCATCTCCATTTTAGATGAACAGGAAACATGACAGACCCCATCTTCAAAGGACTTGAATCCTTCATAAAAACATGAGTTGGTTGTATTAAAAGAGATTCAGGAAGCCAAACAGCTAGTGACAAATGAGGGGTCTGGAGGTGAAAGCCACAGCAGATAGCTCAGAAGACATGAAAGCACTTTAAAAATTGTGCCACAGGAAAATAGGGAAGTGTAGCCAACACCCTACTTCGTGAACAGGGTAGTGTAGCCAACACCCTACAGGATGGGGACCTCAAAGCAGCCAAACACTGGAGAAGTGTTTCCTTTGGACAGTTTAAGGATGAAGAACGGAGATTTATCTTGCTGGAATGACCTGTTTGCAGCCACAAGCCAGAGAGAGACAGACTGAGAATAACAACCAAGTTCCCCCTTCATATGTGCACTAACTGCCTGTTCTACTCATTCAATTCACTCCTCAAAGGAAGAGCCCCAGAGGTAAATATCACTGTTATTTTCATTTACAAGTAAAGTAACAGAGACTGAGAGAGGTTAAGATGCCAGAGAAAAGTGACATGAAGATTTAAGGAACATCCAGTCTGCTTGCCCATTGGATGTTTGCATTTGATTATAAAATTGTCTCATCTGGTCACAGGGAATAGCACAGAGAACATACAGCTAACAGGACTCCAATCCCTCACCCTCAGGAGCCCGCTGAGTCCAGGGAAGGGCTGCTTCTTCCTCTCTAAAAGCCACCCCAGCAATCCTAAGGGCTTAAAGGTTTGGTGCTCAGGGATCACCAGGGAGGGCCACACCTGGACATGCTCTGTGAGTCATGTGGTGTCAGAACTGAAACTCAGGACCTCACACATGCAAAGCATGCACTACACCATTGTAGTTATGTCCCCAAAACCTTGAGACATTTTCTGAACCTCAATAACCCATACAAAATTGTGCCTAGGTCAGAATCTAAGTACTTTTCTCACAAATATTAGGTAGCCAATGTTTCCAGACTCATCAACCATAAGATCTGTGCTATGGCTGCTCAAATCTGACATAAACCCAAACATAGCCTCAGATAGCATGTAAGGAACTGCTTAAAATAGGTAAGGGGACAAAAAGAACATGATAACCTCTCAGTATATGTACTGCACTTGCACCGCTTGCGCCAGCCCTTCCACGCCCTGTGGCACCACCGCCTCCAAACCTCCATTTCGAAGAGACTGAGAGACTCACAGACATGGGGCAGAGCTGCTACCAGCTCTCCCTGTGCCCAGTCGCTCATGAGGCGCCCGGGAGGGATGGAGGTTTCTAGCCCGACCCGCCACCCTAGCAGAGCCTTGCAACAAGCCAGATGATGCCCCACTCCATGAGAGCCTCCATTTCCCACATCTGGACTTCCCCCTTGTCAGAACTCCACCCAGAAGACCAGCCTATCATAGCACGGATCAGATACCCACCCTGCAGCAGTCTTTTTCAAGTCCGGCCCAGGTATGCTGATCCCTCAGAGACTAACAGACATGGGGCAGAGCTGCTACCAGCTCTGCCCAGCCGCTCATGAGGTGCCGGGAGGGATGGTGGTTTCTAGCTCTGGCTCGCCACCCCAGCAGAGCCTCGCAACAAGCCAAATCACCCCCCCACTCCATGAGGGCCTCCATTTTCCACATCTGGACTTCCCCCTTGTCAGAACTCTACCCAGCAGACCAGCTTATCACAGCCCGGCTCGGCGTGGCCACAAGCGGCCGCCACGCGACTCATCAATACCTGCTGGATTTAGAGTTGACTACAAGAGTATGCTACCCGCATGGCAGAGCCTGGCAAGCTACCCGTGTCATATTTGTTATGCCAAATACCAGTAACAATTATAGACCTCACTCCCATGACCTGATGGAATGGATTGAGGCTCTTTATGTTCCTGGAGCAAGCAGGTGCCCTTGTGCTCTACTTGCATGAGACAGGACATATGGAGATGTTACTGGTGCCCGCTCAAGCAAATTGATGATGAATGGGAAGACAGTGATACAGTGATCTGTACTGCAAAAAATAATGCCCAGAAGGAGACAAGAGAGAGAGAGAGAGAGAGAGAGAGAAGAGAGAAGGAAAATACACACTGGTGGAGGTATAGGTGTGCTGGAACACATATCTTGAAACCCAATATGAACAGCTCTGTAACTGTTTCCCATGGTTATTCGTAATTTTAAAATATTGAAATAATAAAACAGAAATAACAACAACAAAAAGCCTGATTGTGGCTACTGAGGCCAAAATGTCATGTAATTTTTTGTATCACAAATATTCCTTTCTAGAGTTCTTAGACTGCTTTAGATTTGAGCCATTTAGAAATATAAAGTCGACTTTATATTTTAGTCCATGTACATAGCTCATGGGCTTTGTACAATCTACATTAGCAGAACAGGCTGTACCAGGATCCTCATCAGGATCTAGCTAGAAAAAAGCTAGAAAAAGCATCTGGACAAAAGAGGAGTGAGCAGACCCTGTTTTTCCTATCCACTGACAAAGAAGCCAAAGAAAAGGACAGGGCACTGCATTCTTTGGACGATGAGGGAAGGTCAGAGAAGCAGCATGCAGTTTCACACTGGCCCACCTCTACCTGGGGTAGAAGCACTAAAGACCAGAATGGAAAGCAGAATCCTTGCCACTTGTCACAGTTGTATTCCTGTTGTACATCGATTTGCTCAAGCGGGCACCAGAAACATCTCCATATGTCCTGTCATATGCTAGTGTAGCCCAAGGGCATCTGCTCACTCCAGGAACACAAAGAGCCTCAAACCATTCCTTCAGGTCATGGGAATGAGTTCTATAATTGTTACTGGTTTTTGGCATGTCAAATACGACACAAGTAGCTTTCCAGGCTCTTCCGTGCAGGTAGTATACTCTCAGTAGTAGGATCTCATCAAGTGCATTTACTGATGAGCTCGCTTTGCAGCCATGTGAGATGGAGAGACATCAGCTTTTCTGCTGGGTAGAGCTCTGATGAGCTGTGGAGTCCGGACATTGAAAATGGTGGCTCCCATGGAATGGGGGTTCCTCTTACTTCTTGCGAAGTTCTGCTGGGACGATGGGCCAGGGCTAGAACCCGCCTTCCCTCCTGGGCGCCTCATGATCAGCTGAGCACAGGGAGAGCTGGTAGCAGCTCTGCCCAGTGTATCTGAGATTCTTGATCAGGCATGCCTGGGCTTGAAATAGGCTTCACTGTAGGACTCTGACGAGCAGGGTTTGAGACTGGCTTTTCTCTTGAGATTGGCTTTTCTCTCTGAAGAGCTGTGGAGTCCCGATGCTGAAAATGGCGGCCCTCTTCGTATGGGGGGTTCTTCCGGCTTCTTGAAAGGCTCTGCTGGGATGGTGGGCCAGGGATAGAACCTTCCCTTCCGGGTGCCTCTTGATCGGCTGAGCACAGGGATAGCCAGTAGTAGCTCTGCCCATGGTATCTGATGAAGCATATAAACTGACAAAATTCAGCAGGCTTGATGAAAACTATGGAATTTATTCAGTCAGTGATTGAGCCCCACTGAAGACTGGTTTCAAAGTAGCTTACCAAGATGCCAACAGACTGCAGAGAAATTGCAGTCTGCTTTACACTCGTCTAGGATTGCGAGTCTGAATCTGCTTTACACTCCTCTAGGATTGCGTTGTAAGTGTCTCAGAGGGGTGGTCCTGGTCCATTTCCACAAGGATCCTTATAATTGACTATGATTAGTCAATAGCCAATGATTGATCTTTATGATTGACTAATTCATAAAATTGATTAGGGGGTTGGACTTGTCTTAAGTTGCCATGGCACGTGAGGGACTGGTTACTTTATATCCATATCATGACCCCATCAGGAATGTGTAGTTATTCACAGTTCATAGGTAAGAAAACCAAAGCCCAGAGAAGTTAAAAGACTTGCCGAATCTCCCCCTCAACCCCTTTGCAGAAGAAAATCACCTTCCTAGTTGGTGAAAGCTAGTTTCTAGCTATTGTCCTGCAATGGATGCAGAAAGCCTCAACCATAGTCTTCCTGCCCGTGGAGAGATGCTCCAGCACTTAACGGGAGGCTGCATGTTCATGCTTCAGCTGCAACACAGTCTCTGATCTAACCCCCTCTCAGCTTCTACCCCTTCCTTAGTGGTATGTGCACTAGCAACCATGGGAGCGATCATGGGCTCAGAGAACAGCTCAGGGCCATGGGTGTGCCATGGCGATCTTTGATGAACACAACATGAATGTGTAGGAACAACAAAACTAGAAGAGGGCAAAGCCTCCAGAAAGCACATGTCAAACACTGCAGTAAAAGGGGCACAGCTTTTGCTAGCATCATAGTCTGATGTGGGACCCCAGTGAGCAGCACCACTATATGCAAGCACCACACCCAGTGTGTGTGAGATCCTGGTCATTGCAGCAATGATAATTAACAGGACAGTAGGAGACTCCTAGACACAACCTCTGCTTCCTGATCAGCACAAGTAATGCCCAATAGAGTGGGGGTAGAGGAGTGGGTCCATTGGAATTTTTTTTTCCCTCAGTCTAAAAATGTGTGCTCAGAGGCTCTGGGGACTAGAGGTAGTACTGGGCACTAAACTTCAGTTGGACACATGCAAGGCCTTACTCACTGTACTACCTCTAAGCTCTGAATTTTCAACAAAGCTGACAACCCAGAGGACCCGTCCCATGCTGGATTTGGGCCAAGAGATATCACCGACGTTCTTCTACTCCAGGGGGTAGGCTTATTGCAGGAACCAAAGGTCAGCTGATGGCTGCTTCATGCTGAGCAAGTCTGCTGGATTCCAGAATGCATCTTCTACCTCCTGTGCTCAGGAATACAATACAATTCCAATGAGTCAAACTAGTACTTTTCTCTTCCTTTGGTAGCAAAGGAAGAGACCCAGATATATTAACTGTTATTGACCAGATATATTGGAAATGACAGCAAAACCTGGTTTAAAAGTAGATCCTTCGAGGTTCTGGAATATGGCAGAGTGGTAGCTTCTGCCTGCACACCTAAGGCCCTTGTGGCCCAACACCTCAAAAAAGAAAAAAATCAGAACAAAACACTTCAGACAAAAATAATTGGATGCCTATGGTATGAGAACTCTGACAAGTGTCATTCAGTTGTTTACTCATCTGGGTTCCCATCCATGCAACACCTGTACTATTAACCTTCCTTTTAAATATATAATCAATATTGCCTGCATCCCCTATTAATAATTCATTTAAATATAGAATCAATATTGCCTGCATCTCCTATTTGTCAGGTCCTATGATACCCTCAAAGAAGAAAAGGACAATGATGAATAAGACTGAGTGCCTGTCCTATCACAGTAATTTATATAGAGAGGGGTGAAGGCTTAGGAGTGTCTGTAGGAGTGAGCTGTTGGAATAAAACCAGGGAAAGGACCTGGAGCAAGACCCATCACATCTAGGAGTCAAATGGACCTTCTTCCTGAACAAGGTTGAATTAGAGTTCCAGGGTTCTCTCCACCTTTTCTCACCGACAGCTCCAGTGATGCCAAAGCCATTATTCTCAAATAGATCAGAATTGGAGTCAGCGAAGAGATAGTATATACTGGGGAGCCAAAGTAAAGTTGGGAACAACACTTAACATGAACTATTCTGCGAAGAAATACACATTCTGAGGTGGCATAAAAGGCTATTAAAGGTCCATGACGACTATGTGAAAAGCCTCTTTCCTTGACCAAATGTTGGTTATAATTTTCTGAGTTCCTTTTTTTGTTGAAGCTCATTTATGGGATCTATCTTTGACCTATTTAGCCCACTTTTAGCAAGAATCCTATTAAATTAATTTGGTTGGAATCCTCCATCTCTTTCTCCTGATATCTATACTTAGCAATTTTCTGTCCAGTGACTTCAGCACACACACACACAACACACACAAAACACACAATAAATTTTCTTGTATTTGGAATAGTGAACAGTTCCAATCTGAGATCTCTTCATGATTGAAAAAATTCCTGCATAGAACAGGTTTTTTTCTGCTTGAACTTCTGACTGGCTCTGCCTTTCCTGGACACACAGTGTAGAAGGTAGGTCCCCATGAAAAACAATCCACTTGCTCATTCAAACACAACTCACTAAATGCTCCCTACTCTGAAATACAGTGATGCTGAGTCAGAGAGAGGAATAAATACCATCTGGGTTGACTGTCAATCCAATATTTCAATCCTCAGACCCCGGAATGCATTAACTGGCAAGATACTGAATCATTGGCTCTATTTCATCATCTGCAAAACACCATCACTGCAGAGAAGTGAAGCTGGAGTCAGGCAGGGATTCAAATGCAGAGCTCAGTGCCTGGCACATGACAAGTGCTCCCAAAATGTGGGCCTGCTAACTGGTGGACGAATCATCGGCATTAGGAGCATATGAAGAGACTGATGATGGAGGCGTAGAGAATTTGAATCCAAGAACATTTTATGGAGAGCCTGGAGTTTTACACAATCCCTACATTGAAGAATCGATACAAGTAATTAGAATAAGGGGATACAGAGTGATGAATGTCAGGAGGCAGAAGCTGCAGGAGAAATCATTCCAGCTTGAGGGATAGCAGACTTCAAAAATAAGGAAATGTTCGGGAACACTACCCCGGGATTTAAATATAAAGGGGGTCCAGAGGGCATCTGAAGTGAGAAGCCAGTACATGTGCATAAAGACCTACTGCTTGGTGGATTTCTAAGAACCCATGCTATGATCTCGTCTCACAACCGTCAAACCCCAAATGCTAAGAAAGCCACAATGTTTTCCTAGCTTTGGTGACCAACTTCCAACTGAGCTGGTTGGAAGTATGTGGATGCTTTTCCCCATCCCCTTTTGTGCAAAGAATTGTGTGTGACAGAATGTTCAAATCCTCAGTTGCAAGTTATTGCTCTTGAAGCCAGGATCAGATGTAGATGAGGCTGCCTGTCTAAAATGGGAACGTTCTTAAAATAAAAAAGGGATAGTAACCTATATTTTAAAAAATTCTTTATATTCTCTTTCTATATGGCCAGGCACTGCCATGCATGCTTAATTAAATAATCCTCCTAATCTAAGTTAGAGATATTACCATTCTAAATATAGGAGGTTCCTGGTTTGTCAAAAAATCACACAGTAGGCACTTAAAAGTCACATCTCACAAACATAAGGTCTTATGTCAAAGTCTATCTTCATGTCTGCCCTATCTTCTTAAACTGGATTCGAAGCCCCAAAGCAGGGTCATGCAGAAGGTGAAAAAAAATGAAATTTCTTTATGATTTATTATATATAAATGTTCTATATGCTTATTATCTATACCGGGAACTACATATTTTTCTCAGGGAAAAGAGGGTATGAGTATAAAAAGCTTAACAAGTCCTGTTACATATTATCATTGTCCTGATACATATATTATTATTATCCTGTTACATATTATTATTAACTATCTACAAATGTAACTATTCGGTAAGAACAAGTGAGGTAATATGTGTCATTCACTCACAGTTAATCTTCTTTTCTCTTTATTCGAATTTCCTTTTCCTCCTTTTCTTCTTTTTCATGTCCTCCCCCTCAAAGAAAGAGCACACACTTCTAATGAAGTACTAATATGACCTACTTAGCCAATGAAATGTTTGTAACAGTTGATATAAGAAACTCGATATGGATGTCAGTGATTTGACTTGGCCTCTGACAGCCTTGTGATTTATGACGGGGAAGTTTGAATCTAGGTAGCTGCACGCATGTTAGCAAAAGACACAATTGAACCTGACTCGAACCCAATTCAGAACCTTAAAGAGTTGCTTCAGTCAACTCACAGACTGTTGAGGAGATGATGAGAAAACAAAAAACATTGCTGTGAGGCTTGAAGGTTGGTTGTTACACAGCATTTCCAGAGCAGTAAGTAACAGAAATTCACTGGGGCAGCTAGTGAGCGTGGGGAGAGGGGGCGCAGTGGGGAAGGATAAGAGCATTTTCTGAGGTGAGGACTGAAACTTGATGTGATCCATGCAGGATCATCCTGAAAACAAAGTTAAGGCCGTTATATTTCTTTCTGACGGAAGAGTCTTCACTTGCTTTTATGCAGAGGCATGACAGGACAAGGTTCCTATTTTTTTAAACACTGAAATCAGAATGATTTTTTCAAAATATAATTTGGGTCACTTCTTCCACCCAATCAAGACACATACTTCTGCTCAATGTCAGCCAAACAATGGCTTTCCTTTGTTCTCAGGATAAACTCCCCAATCCTTACCTTGACTATCTAGGGTCCATTACACTTCCTTATCTCACCCTGCCCCTCCTAAGCACTGAGTTCCAACTGCACTGGCCTTTGATCAGTTCCTTGAACTTGTGCTTCTCCATTTGAGCACAGGCTCTTTGCACATGCTTTTCTTGCTATTGGAAATATGCTCTCTCTAACACTGTGATTATTTAACTCCCATTCTATTTTCCCTTTTCCCTAGAAATCTTTGCTGAGCTCTTTTAAAAGAAAGCAATTGTGCTTCTTGGTGCTGAGTAACTAGGATGCTTGCTTTGCCTGATGTGGCTTAGGCAAGTGTGGTCCCCAGCATCCCTTATAGTCCTCAGAGAACACTAGGAGTGATCTCTGTGTGCAGAGCCATGAGTTAAAAGCTGAGCACTATTGATTTTGCCCCCCTATCCACTAAAGAAACAATTGCCCTTGTTATACCTGTTTGTAGCACCATGCATACTTTTCACTTATTAAAGCTGTAATTTTACGTTTGTTGACAAAATTTCATAAATGTCCATCACTACTCTCTGAAAGCAGCTGTAAGTCTTTCTTCTGTCTCATCTCTGTATCCCCAGTATTAGCACAGTTCCATGTTTCGTGACTGATGTGCAGTAAACGTGTTGCATGAGAGAATATGGAAGGATGATTGCTGAGCAGTGAGGACAAGGGATTATCTTGGCTGCCTAAAGCATACAAAACAAAACTAATCCTTCTTTCTTACATCATTCCTTTCAACTCCCACTTGCTGCCTCTGAAGGTTGGCCAAGACGAATCTCTCATGAAGCAACAGTGTGGTAGGATGGCATTATTATTACCCACCATGAAATATGACCTCCACACTGCGATATAGCCATTCTTGGTGGCAGGTGTTCAACTAGCCAACTCTACATCCACACAGCAATTTCATAATCCCAGAGTCTCGTGGCATTGAAGGAGGAAGTAGTAGCTGGATGTTGCAAACCCTCTTGACAGGTTGTCTATACCATCACCTTCAAAATCAATGCACAAGAAATGAGAGTTTCCTGAACAGCACAAAGGCTGGCTGGCAGATCCCACATCTTGACCCACCCCTCCCCATAGTATTAAGCAAAGACTGACCAGATTTTTCTTTGGGAAGGCAGGGAATCTGGGATCTGGCTAGAGCAGAGACCATGCAAAATGCTGAATGGCAATTCCATTCCAAATACATCTGCTTAGGCAATTCCATTCCAAATACATCTGCTTAGGCAGAGGGTGTGCATAGTTCAGGTGGTTATGAAGTGAATAAATGAACTTGTAAGATAATTATTCAATACACTTTGACCTTAGAGTAGAAGCCAGTATCTGAATAAAGGCAGGAGGGGGAGTAGTTAATTATGGGCTTGAAGGAAGTCTGAAGAGATGAGGGGATAAGGAGAGAGCAGCAGTCAAAACCCAGCTCACTCTGATTCCAAATCAACCACAAAGACAGTAAAGACAGAATAAATGCATTGTGGAGAGCAGAAAAATCAAGTTGTTGAGAGCACCGCGGGAACAGAAATTGGCCTGATTGTTTGGGAAGGTACGTTGGCATTCTCTTTCAAAATTAGATGCCCAGAAATTCTGTGATGCCTGATTCTAGTCCTAGAAAAACATTCAGGCCAGTGCACAGGAAGAAAGAAAGAAGTTAACTTCTAGGTATTAATCACAGCAAAAACTGGGAAGAGCCCAGCTTTCCAGCTAGTAGAGGCTTGACCAAAAGACTTTATGGTGTGAGCAGTGGGATACTATGCAACAACGAAAAATGTAATCCCAACTAGAATTTTCCAAGCTATATTACTGAGAAGAAAGGGGAAGCTGGCAAATGACATAGCTGGAAAAATACTTTTGTAAAGCACACATATTCAAAATAACACTGTATTATCTTCTGTTATCACATATTTGTGTGGACTAAACTTTGAATACACATATTCAATATAACAACAACAAATATCATTCAATTTTTTGCGTCACATATGTGAGTGGACCCACACAGTAGAATAGTAGCATATATACCAAACTGGAAACTCTAGTTCCTTTCGGGCCTGGGGTGGGACCCAGAATAGATGTGGGAGAATCAGAGCAGATTTTAGCCATGTTTGGATTCTATTTATTTCACAAAAGCTAAGTCAGATTCACTGGGGAAATTTTCTGTAAAAGTAAATTTGCTTAAAAAGCCTGACTAGTAACAGACACCAGGCACCCCGAAAGGGTGAAACTGCACTTGAAATAGCAGTCAGATGAAAGGGAGACGGGTTCACAATGGGACAGAGGATTCTGGCTGCGTGGACGTGGTCCTGAGAGCTTTGATTGATGATGGTTCCTCTATGGACATCCTTAGCCCTGGGCTACCTCCGGGTATTGGGGGACTAGTGACAAATGTGGGAAGGAGGGTTATTGCATTACCAATAGGCAGCTCAGAGGGTGGTGAGGGAGAGCAGGAGGAGGGACTCACCCGATCCCTCAGTGAAGAATGTTTCCTGGGCACCAGCGCTGACACCGGGCTTCTTTAAAGTGTTTACAAATCATTTGAAAGGCATTTATAGTTACATATCTAAATGTACGAAGCACACTGGGGCTCTGGTAGTGGAAAATGCCATGAAGATAAGGATAAACAAACCCCTGTACAGGAATGACCGGAGGTCTGACCCAGTGAAACAGCTCTTACATCTCCCCATGTCTGGTGAGGATTAAATAAGATTGCTCAGGAAGGCCCCAGGAAAAGTGGAAAATGGTACACAAATGTTGCTTATTACTATGATTATGTTGTCGTTGCTTTTACATCTGATTTTGATAACAGAGTTAAAAATGGAACTCATAATGGAGTTTGGTATTCTAGTCAGCCATCTGCCCTGACCGGGAGCACTTTACAAGAATAATTTTGCTTTTATCAGAAATCAGCCTCTACACTTTTTGTTCTCTGTCTCCCTTTTTCCGTGGTGTGTGTGTGTGTGTGTGTGTGTGTGTGTGTGTGTATGTGTGTGTGTGTGTAGGACGCAGGGTAATGGAAGCACTTTATCCAAATTTAAAAGTTGGGAAAGTAGAGCAGAAATAAGTCACCCTTATTTTCAATAGTTCCAAAATGCCCCATAGTATTTGTCACTGGGGAGAGAGCGAATGAGAGTCCACTTCCATGATTCTGCAGCCTTTCCCTCCAATCTTTTTTATTAGTGTGTTCCATGTGGTAGTGACACATTACACATATCACGGATCCCATAACTCAAGATGTTCCTCACATTACTCTAAAGCCTTGGAAATTATGCAGTCTTCCACCATCTTGTTGCATTAGATTGCCTTTATTCATACAATGCATCCTCATGTTGGAAGCGTCATATGCACTGTGCAACTTTCCAAGTTTTGCTCAAAGCTTCCCATCCTTTGTCCAGCCCCAGCTGGCTTATGCTTGTCCCCATGCTTAGGATGCTTGTCCCTATGCTTAGGATACAACTTGCTGCTGGGGCTGGTTGGAGGAGCCATTTCATGTACTCTGTTCTTAGTGTGAGTGTTTTATGATCGTTGTCATTCTGTGTAATGAAGTCAACCTCTTCCTCAACTGCATGACTTGTTGACATGATTTGTAAAATAAAGAAGAAAACACTTTTCAGCTACTACAAAGTTTACTGTAAAATGAGACAGGGCAGAGAACACAACTGACAGTACATTTTAATGTAAAATATAGGTGCCACAGAAAGCACTCCTTGGAGAGACAGATGAGGCGAAATGGGGTGATGGGAATATCTGTGTGCTTTTGTGGGAGAACAGGGCAGGGCAGGGCATTCTCCTCATCTCCAAACTGCTCCACTGACATTCAGAGGCGTTCGTTTTGGTTGACTCACTTCCAAGAATTCTGAATTCAGTGAAATTGCTCAAGATATCCCTTTTACATGACTCAATGTGCAATGAATACTCCCCCAGTCTCCTTCCCCTATACCCACATCTGGGGTCCCAGGCATTGCAATGCCTCTGAATTCTGGAGAACCTGCTGTGCAAACCAAGTCCTGTGATTAAATCAAGTAAGGCTGGTACCAACTTATATGGGGGGGTGGTATAGCTGGAGAGTGTGTTCCCTTTATAAAGCCCTCAATTATTTCAACCCCCACATGAAATGAGCTAATTCCATTTTATTGACCCGGCTGTCATTTATTTGTGGCTTTATTCATTAAAACCTACTTTGCACACATACCTTGGGCTGTGTGTAATATGCTTAAGTCGTGATGAAGACTTGCAAGCCTGTCACCAAAGTACTCTCCCAGCCCTACTATGCAGCTGGATCTAATGCCAATGTTCTGGTTCATTGTCTGTACTAACTATACCAAGTCTTCTGAACCATGTTGAATTCTGATTGGCCTTGGGAACTTGGCATCTTGCACATTTCATAACCAAATCAGCCCCCTCGTGTAGCCTCACTAAATGGGATTCTCCTTGGCCCTGTGCCCGACCATAGCCTGTCTTGTCCGCACCATGCCCCTATTTTGATTACATGTCATAGTGGCCCCAAAAAGTACTGTTCAACATGATTATCAGATTGATGAATCCAACTTAGCTCCAAATAACATTTGGCTGTTTCAAAAACAAAATCTAGAGAGTTGTCACAATTAAGAATATTTAATAATTATGTTGAAGTTCTGAGGGCAATCTCCAAAAAACTATTCCTAGCAGATTCTGGAAATGGCCATGTAATTGGAATAAGGTTATGATCTCTTAGGAAGTATACTTGGAAGAAGAACTCTGTCGAAATGGGGCATAATGACCAGTCGGTGTTCATAAGGAGCTTCTTCCCCTCGTTCCTCCCACATGCTTATAGGCACAACTCTTGCAGCACTTTGAAGTTGGGAGGGATATTTTTGAGAAAGGCACCAAAGTAAGAGAGCCAAGGCAGGACAGCTGAAAAGTCATATTAAATATTGTAAAATCAGGGCTGAAAGATAACACAATGTATAGGGCACTTGCCTAGTATGCAGCAGACCCAGATTTGATTCTGGCACCCATATGCCCAGAGTCTTCCTAGAGTGATCTTTGAGTGTAGAACCAGGCATAAGCCCTGAGCACTGCTAGATGTGATAAAGAAAAACATAAACAAACATACAAATTTTTTTGTATTTTGTCCTTTGTTTTAGTTTATTTTATTATTATTATTATTATTATTATTATTATTATCATCATCATCATTAACCAGTAATAATAAAGTAATCACTGGACTAGAGCCATTACCAACTGGATCCCATGGGTTGTCAAAAGATCACATGGCCGCCCAACTACAAGATGGCCAGAATTCTTCGTCAAGATCCTGAATGAACGATTTGAGGCTCTTCATATTCCTGAAGCAACCAGTTGCCATTGGGCTACACTTGCACATGATAGGGTCAAATGGAAATGTTACTGGTACCCACTTGAGCAAATCAGTGAATAACAGGATGTCAAGTGATGAAGAGATTTTTTTTTATTATACCACCATGAGATATACAGTTCCAAAGATGTTCATGTTTGGGTTTCAGTCATACTGTGTTCCAGCACCCATCCTTCCACCAGTGCCCATTTCACAAATGTCCCCTGATTTCCTCCACAGGGGGCAAAATGTTTTGCCTAACTAGGATATTATTATTATCATACTATTTTTTATACCCCGCAAATAAATGCAGTCATTCTATATCTGTCTTTTTCCTTCTGGTTTATTTCACTCAGCATGATCCTCTCTACGTTCATCCATTTATAAGCAAATTTCATAACTTCTTATTCCTAACAGCTGCATAGTATTTCACCATGTAAGGTACCACAGTTTCTTTATCCAGTCATCTGTTCTTGGGACCGCATTGAGTTCTGTATAAAGCTCTAGGAAGTATTACCATTCTGACAATGTTAATTCTCCCAAAACCATGAGCAGGGAATGTGTCTCCATTTCCTCTTGTACTCTATTCTTTCTTGAAGCAGTGCTTTGAAATTTTATTTGTACAGGTCCTTAACATTCTTACTTAAACTAATTCCTAGATATTGATTTTCTGTGACACAATTGTGAATGGGATCGTTTTCTTAATATCTCTTTCTTCTCTTTCATTGTTTGTATATAGGCAAGCCATTGACTTTTTTCTTTTTTTAATTTTTATTATACCACCATGAGACATACAATTACAAAGGTGTTCATAATTGGTTCTTGGTAATAAAGTATTCCAGCACCCATCCCTCCACCAGTGCCCCATTTCCACCACCAATGTACCCCACCCCCTCCCGCCCACCCCACGCTGCCTCAATAGCAGGTAGCCCCATTTCCTCTCTTTCTCTCTCTGTCTCTGCATCTCTCTCCCTCTTCTTTTACACATTGTGGCTAGCCCTGCAGATATTTAGAGTTTATCACTTAAGTCTCTTTGTGTGTATATACAATGGTGAGTTTTAGTCTGCCATTAGCATTTCCCACACTAAGTAAAAAACTGGTATCTATTTATATCCTATTAATGAATGCAGTCATTTCTATATCTGTCCTTTTCCTTCTGACTAATTTCACTCAGCATGATAGTCTCCATGTCCCTCCATTTGCAGGTAAATTTCAAAATTTCATCTTTTCTGACAGCTGTATAGTATTACATAGTGTAGACGTACCACAGTTTCTTTAACCAGTCCTCTGTTCTCTGGCATTTAGGTTGTGTCCAGATTCTAGCTATTGTGAATAGCGCAGAGATGAATAAAGAAGTACAGATAGTTTTTCTGCTATGCGTTTTTTGGTCTCTCGGGTATATTCCCAGGAGTGCTATTGCTGGATCAAATGGGAGTTCAATATCTAGTTTTCGGAGGAATGCCCATATTGTTTTCCAAAAGGGCTGGACCAGTCGGCACTCCCACCAACAGTGGATGAGAGTCCTTTTTTTCCCCACATCCATGCCAGCACCATTTGTTCTTGCTGTTTTGGATGTGTGCCAGTCTCGGTGGTGTGAGATGGTACCGCATTGTTGTTTTGATTTGCATCTCCCTGATGATTAAAGATGAAGAGCACTTTTCATATGTCTTTTGGCCATTCAAATTTCTTCTTTCTGGAAGCTTCTCTTCATTTCTTCTCCCCATTTTTTGATGGGGTTGGCTGTTTTTTTCTTGTGAAGTGCTACCAGTGCCTGATATATCCTGGATATTAACCCCTTGTCAGATGGGTATTGGGTCAATATCCTTTCCCACTCTGTGGATTGTCTTTGTATCTTGGTCACCATTTCTTTTGAGGTGCAGAAGCTTTTCAATTTTATATAATCCCATTTGTTTATCTTTGCTTCCATTTGCTTGGTCAGTGGTGTGTCATCTTTAAAGATACACTTAGTTTCGATGTCGTAGAGCATTTCTCCTATGTTTTCCTCAATGTACCTTATAGATTCATGTCTAAAGATACCCATGATGTTTTTCAAAGAAAACACTCCTGAAATTTGTATGGAATAATAAACCCCCATGAATAGCTAAGCAATCCTTGGGAAAAAGAAGATGGGAGGTATCACTTTCCCCAACCTCAAGCTCTCCTACAGAGCAGTTGTAATTAAGACAGTGTGGAATTGGTATAGAGTCAGACCCATAGACATATGGAATAGAACTGAATATCCTGGAACATCACTGTATCACTGTCTTCCCGTTCATCATGGATTTGCTTGAGCGGGCACCAGTAACATCTCCATATGTCCTGTCTCATGCAAGTAGAGCCCAAGGGCACCTGCTTGCTCCAGGAACATAAAGAGCCTCAAACCATTTCATCAGGTCATGGGAATGAGGTCTATAATTGTTATTGGTATTTGGCATATGAAATATGACACGGGTAGCTTGCTAGGCTCTGCCGTGTGGGTAGCATACTCTTTTAGTCATCTCTAAACCCAGCATTTATTGATGAACCGCGTGCCCGCTGGTCTGCTGGGTGGAGTTCTGACGAGGGGGAAGTCCGGATGTGGAAAATGGAGGCTCCCATGGAGTGGGGGGGCCGTCTGGCTTGTTGTGAGGCTCTGCTGGGGTAGTGGGCCAGGGCTAGAACCCGCCATCCCTCCTGGGCGCCTCATGAGTGGCTGGGCACAGGGAGAACCAGTAGCAGCTCTGCCCCATGTCTGTGAGTCTCCTGCTTACTCTCAAATATACAACCACTTAATCTTCAATAAAGGAGCAAAAAATATTAAGTGAAGCAAAGAAAGCTTCTTCAACAAATGGTGCTGGGAAAACTGGGCAGCTACATGTAAAAAATGAACTTAGACCTCTTTCTAGCGCCATGCCCAAAAGTCAGATCAAAATGGATTATAGAGCCATTGACTTTTGTTTATTAATTTTGTACCCTGCCACTCTATTATAGGTATCATAGGTATCTGC
Source organism: Cryptotis parvus (assembly GCA_021461705.1). NCBI lineage: Eukaryota > Metazoa > Chordata > Mammalia > Eulipotyphla > Soricidae > Cryptotis > Cryptotis parvus. The sequence goes on along the minus strand of JAJIBD010022680.1, from coordinate 85,319 downwards.
TGTTTCTAAGAGCTTTTTAGTAGTGAGGTTAGGGTTTTCTAGGTATAATGTCATGTCATCTGCAAATAGTGATAGCTTGACTTCTTCCTTGCCTATCTGGATGTCCTTAATATTGTTTTCTTCTATGATGGGAATGGCAAGAACTTCCAGTTCTATGTTGAATAGAAGTGGTGAGAGTAGGCAACCCTGTTTTGTCCCCAATCTTAGGGGGAAGTCTTTCTGTTTTTCCCCCATGATAATGATGCTTGATGTGGGCTTTTGGTAGATGGCTTTGAACTATATTGAGGAAGGTTCCTTCAATTCCCACTTTATGGAGAGTTTTTAAACATGAACGGGTGCTGGATCTTATCAAATGCTTTTTTTGCATCTACTGATATGATTATATGGTCTAAATTTTTCTCTTATTGATATAATGTACTATGTTGATTACACTGGCACATGATAGAGTCAAATGGAAATGTTACTGGCACCCGCTCGAGCAAATCGATGAATAACGGGATGTTAAGTGATCAAGTGATCAAGTGACTATCTTGACTGACTTGCAAATGTTGAACCACCCTTGCATTCCTTGTATGAATCCTACTTCATCATGATGTATAATCTTTTTGATGAGTCTTGGATTCTGTTTGCTAGTATTTTGTTGAAGATCTTAGCATTTGTGTTCATCAGGGAGACTAGTCTGTAGTTTCTTTTTTTTGTGTTGTCTCTCCCTGCTTTGGGTATCAGGGTGATATGTACCTCTTAGAAGCTATTTGGGAGTGTTTATGTTTCTTCTATTTCCTGGAAGAGCTTTAAAAGGTCTGGCAGTAGGTCCTCTTTAAAGGTTTTGAACAATTCACTGGTGAATCCATTCGGATCTGGACTTTTGTGTTTGGGAAGACTTTTTAGTTACTGTTTCAATTTCCACAATAGTGATAGACCTATTCAGGTACTGCAGGTCTTCTTGTTTCAGTCGTGGGAGGCTATAGGACTTCAGGAATTCGTCCATTTCTTCCAGGTTCTCAAAACATTTGTATTTTGGTCAACCATTCTTTCATGGCAATATTTCCAATCTCTTCATCGTTCTGACATCCTTTTTTCAATAGGCATGTAATAAATGGCACTGAGTGGGGTCTCTCTTCCCTGTGTGATGTGAACTTGCATATATGATAAGCTTCTTTCAAGAGACAGAACCCTGGGGCCATGAGTCAGCTTCAGCACCCAATTCACAGGATGCTTTTTGAACAACAGTAATTTTTTTATATAGGGGTTGGGACACACTTAGAGGTGCACAGGGATTTCTCCTTGCTGTAGGCAGGGACCATATGTAATGTCAAGGATAGATCTGGGATCAGTTTTGTACACAGTAAGTGCCATAACCATTGCAGGATATCTCTGCCCCACCAGTGTTTATTCTTTAAAAAAAAAAAAAAAAGCTACCGTCAACACATTGGAAGAACACCCATAAGGCTGAGGTTTAAAAACTTTCTTTAGATGTGCATAGGGGCCATTCTGCTTGCTAGAGAACCAAGAGGTCTTGAACACTAATATTCCAGTCACTATGGGTCAGACTATGAGCTACAATTTGCCTCTGTCCCCACCTGTTCCAATGAGGTATATGTGGCTCTGAAGTATGCAGGCTGACTTCCTAAACCAAACAGAAATAAAGACAGCATACCTGATTTGAGGCCATAAGGACCAACTTTATGCATTCAACTCTCCTCCCCCCAAATCTTCATCAATTACCTTATGAGCTATGAAATATCACTCTGGACTCTAGAAATATAGTCACAAATGAGAAGTCACAAAATGTTCCCTTTGAAAACTAATATAACTGCTGTTTTCCCATTCTTTGGGAAAGACAGCATTAGACTTACTGGATCCTATAAGGATTGTATTTTTAATTTTTTCTTTGGTTTCAGGGTCATATCCATTGGTTCTCAGGACTTACTCCTAGCTCTGCACTCAGGGATCAGTCCTGGTGAGGCTTAGGGGACCATATGGGATGCCAGGGATCAAACCCAGGTTGGCTGCATACAAAGCAAGCACCCATCATGCTGAACTATCACTCCTGTATTTTTCATCTGGAGAGGCACATCTATACTACTTTCCACAGTAGCTACACCAACTCACATTCCCGCCATCTGTGTATGCAGGTTCCTTTCTCTCCTTATTCTAGTCAACACTTGTTTCCCGTCTTTTTTGATATACTTCGTTCTCATATTTATGAGATGATATCTCTTTGTAGTTTTGATTTTAGTTATTCTAATAGTCAGTGATGAAGAACATTTTTTTTGTGCATCTGTTGATAAGTGTGCTTTGGAAAACTGTCTATTCAGATCCTCCTCTCATTTACTGAGAGGCCCCTATTTCTGAGTTGTACTAGTTATTCATATATTTGTACATTAATTCTTATCAGAGGTGAGAGAACGGTAATTACTATCAAATGGCTTCTCCCAATCAGCAAAAGTTCATGTCAATAATGATTTCTTTCTATCTCTATTCGTGGCAGTGCCATGAGTGAAAGAGAGAAACACCAAAGGTTATTTCCAGTAACAAATGAGTGTATAGGACCAGAGAAATAGTACAGAAGTTAAGGCACTTGCCTTGCTTGAAACTGACCCAGATTTAACTCTTACCCACCACATTTGGACCCCTAAGCATCATCAGGCTTAGGAGTATTGAGCAAAGATATGGAGCACAAAGCCGGGAAATAATCCCTGGTCACTATCAGATGTGACCTAAAACAAACAAGCAAACAAATGAACAAGCAATAGATGAGGAACCGAAGAGATATACAATGGTAAGACAGTGTTTTACAAGCCACTGATCCAGACTGACCTTCCCCGTGCATGGCAAGGAGTAATCCCTGAACACAGAACCCAGAGACAGGAGCGACCACTGCTAAGTGTGGACCCAAATCCATCCCTCAAAAAGAACAACAGCAAAACAAACCCAGATGAACAACAGATAAGGAAGATGTGGTCTGTGTACACCAGGCAATACTACTCAGCTGTAAAAACATTAAATTTTGCTTAATGAACCTTTAGAGAATTGTCTCGGTGAAATAGGTCAGAAAGAAAAAGCCAGATTGTGGGATTTCATTCCTATGTGGAGTACAAAGAAACAAAGCTAACCAGAGCAGAATGAAAAAAAACTCCCATACTGGACAAAAGCAAACTCTCAGGTTTGAAGACACCTGAGGCAGGGTGAGTGGGAAGAAAAGGGGAGAAGGTCTGACTGGGTCACGATGGACAGTAACAAAGACTTTAATGGCAGATGGGGGTGGTGTCATGCATTCAACAAGACCTGAAGCGGCACTCCTAAAACTTATATAGTGCTGCAAACCAATGTTTCCAACACAAATAAAATAAAGCCATAAAATAAAGTTACCTCATTCAGGACATCAGGAAAACCTCCCAAATTTAGTGACTTTTGAGCAGAGTGATGGCAAGGAGAAACTGAAAGTAAAGGAAGGAGACATCTAGCTGAAGAAACTCCTGGTGCAGAGTCTTAAGGAGCAGGTGGCCATCTTAGCTAGGGAAGTGAAAATCATGTTCTCCCTTTCTTACTTTTCAGACCTGAGAAAAAGCACCTTGGAAGGGTTTCATTACTGCTTCTTTTTTTTTTTTTGTCTTTTTTGGGTTACACCCAGCAATGCTCAGGGGTTACTCTTAGCTCTGCATTTAGGAATTTCTCCTGGCGGTACTCAGGGGACCATATGGGATGTTGGGGATTGAACCCAGGTAGCAGCATACAAGGAAAACACCCTCCCTGCTGGACTGTCGCTCCGGCCCCAGCTGCTTCTTTTCTAAGAACAGGCCCCGTTCTCTATACCAAGTATTGTTGAATTTTTGAGCACTGAAAGATTGTGTGGTGTGTGTGTGTGTGTGTGGTGTGTGTGTGTGTTGCGTGCACCTGGCTATACCCACACTCAAATGCAGGAATCCTTGGCAGGAGACAAGACAAACTTCTTTCTCTATTTTTTTCTCTTACTAAAAAGACAATGAAATATATGTAACTCATAAGTCCCCAACCTCCTCAGCCTGTGACTACAAAATGAGATTATGCTCTTCTTTCATACACAAATTATTATGGCCAGAGGCCTTCCAACTGTCTCCCCAGCTGTTTCTGAGAGCTTGCCTGGGCCTCCTGTGTGTCCAGAATTAGACTTTTAGTTTCTGATTGCTCTGAGCTTCTTGTCTTGCTGGGTCCAGCTGTCCTCCATGGTGACAACTGAGAACACCATATTTCGCTTCAGGAACAGAATACAATCCGCGCAGTCCAAAGGGACGATCCTGGAGTGTGGATTCCAACTCAGAAGCATGCCTAAGGCTAAAGCAATCCACAACACAGTTTCCAGAGGCCTAAACTGAAAGGGAAGATCTCAGTCCTAGCCCCTTCCTGCTCTGTGCCCAGAAGGCCATGCTCCCACCCATTGATCCCTCCATACCGGGAGTCGGGAACCAAGAGGGAAGAGCCAAATCTTTGTTTCTACTTCTGTATTTGCAAAACAGACTCACTCACCAATTTGCCTGGGTGACTGAGGAACAGTATATGTAAAGAAAGATAACAGTATCCTGAAAATTCTGCTCAGAGCCCAGAAAGCCTTGCACAGCAGCATACAACAGCACCGATAAAAACTTGGGACAAGAAACTCAGTGCCAGCAGATAACTGAGGTACAGGACAGGTTCGTGGACTCCTGATTTTCCCTTCAGCTGCAGTTCCACACCCAGGGTCCCACACTGCTTGCACTATAGGAGTTGAAATATGCTTTCTGCTTCCATGAGTGTTGATCCACCCCGAATTCCCATTATTTGAAATCGAGGATTCAACTCAAGGTGAAAGAAGAAAGAGAACATGACACAAAGGTTTCTGAGTGTATCTAATCCATGGGGCACATTTTCATCAATACATAACCAAGGTTTCAACTGCTAACCCAGGAGAGAACTGCTCTGCATTCCTTGTCACTGTTTCCTGGATATGGTGTCTCTTCTGATTCCCCCTAACTACTCACCAGATGTTATAGTAGTTGCTATACCTGATTCCTCTCTTGTAACTGATTCTATAGACAACCAACTTGCCTAAAGTCCTCACTTTGGTCCCAAACTAGGGAGGCTATCAGAAGATAAAACATCGGGTATACCTTGAGTCAGGCATGTCCTCCACCCAAGGTCTAAGCACTGAGCCAACTCCATCCAAACCATTAGACATGAGTGATACTCATGGTTTCTGATGCCAAATGTCAAGTAGAAGTCCTCAAAGCATACATGAATACTGCCATGAAACTCACCATTTTTTCACCTAAAAACTCCTATTCTTCCTGTAAACATTCATTCTGTGTCCCAAGTGAAATCAGCAGAGCGTGACTCTGTAACTAGACTCTCATGGTACTATGAAGATCCCATCTGTCAAATTTCTCATGCGGGGGAATCCAATATATTCAAACCTGTTGTTGGGATCTGTTGCCTTTTCTCAAAAGCAGCGTGTCCATTTCCTTCATCTCTTGATTCCCTGCATAACACGTTTTTTGACAATGTGAAATGCTTAAATGTTTAATCAGAGTTGATGCGTGGGGAGTTTTGATTTTGGCCTTAGGATTTTTTTTAACCAAATTGTTGGGTATATTATCATGTAGTCAAACAAATACTCCTGGATCTTCCTTGCTCCCTTTTACAGGAAAGACATCTGGTTGGGTTTTCTTCTCATCTGGGGAAAATACAGTTTATGTTATATATGTAAACACAAGATTTTGCCTTCCTTATTCCTCAGCTTCAACTCACTGGGGGTTTCTCTGGCTCTCTCCAACTTGATCCAACAGTTTTAAATCCTGAATACGTCACACTTACTAATAACCATGACATTTTGCTTTATATATCTGATCCATAGGTTCTAGATGTTCATCAAATCGCTGTGTAGGAGAATAGAAACACATTCAGAGGGACATCCAAGGATGGCAATTGGAAGTCCTTCTCTAGATATGTAAAGAACTACCATCCCGTTGCAGCATTGGTCCAGCTGAAAACCCACGCTGGGTATCATCACTAACTACACATAGCTCTGCCTTACCAACAGGGGCTCCGCCCATCAGCTTTTCTCAGAAATCAGAAAATTCTGTGTTTGAGTGTCCTGGTTCACTTGATATTGGAGTTTTGGGGTTTTGTTATTTTTTTTAACTCAAAATGATTTTTTAAGTGTGGAATAATTGAAAAGGTCTCAATTTGGGGCTTTAAAAACCCCAAGTACCTTCCAACAGGGTGCCTAGGCCCCAAATTGTACTACCAGCCAACTCCTGGTAATGAGGGAAAACTGACCCAAATAGGCACAATTCCCCTCAAGTTTCTTCATTTATCTGTCCGGCCCTCATCACCACTGGACTTCACCAATTCTTCTCTTTTGTATTTCTCACGCTGAAAATTTTACTGGCACAGACAGACCTTCCCAAAGGAAGCAAAGCCAATATCTTCAATCTGAACATTTCCAAAAGGGAGTTGAGGCAGTGCCCCTGAGCTTCTAGCAGGAATGGTCATTTAAGCAGATGCCAACCTTTGCTCTGTTAAACTGGATTCAGTCCCCTGGAGCATGCCACATGCACCCTCCTTTCCCTCACAGGCTGCCACAACAATGTTTGGGATGCTCTGCCTTGGATTGGCCCCAGAGAGCAAGCTCTTTCCTGTGTGAAAACCCTCAGTTCCTTCAATCATTTAAGCAGGTGACAATTCCTGCCTCCTATCTCTGCTCTTCAGTCCTTGAACACAAGTGGCCACCACCAGGCAAAATGAAATCAAGAGCTAAGAAAGAAAGTTGACTCAGAGAATCAAATCCAAACAGCTACCTCCTGCCAGGAATAATCAAGGAGACCCCAGGTTGGAAGGAAACTCGGAATCCAGCCCTGGTAAATAAAAAAAAAAAAATCACACAGCGACTGGTAAAACTAGACAGGGTTGAATCCTCTTGAGGTAGACAGTGGACTGACCACAAATGACCTCAGGACAGCTGTCATAGACTAAATCAGATTGACTGTCACCAGGTGCTCCAAGATGTGGTTTCTAACCCCCAAAATTTTGGGGGAACAGATTTTCCAAGAATGCTAAGCCTTTCCAATGCACCTAAAAATGAAAAACCAACTCATTGCCGCTCCCTTTGTTTGGGTTGATGCTTCACCTGGGAACCAATTATCACCAGACAGCGTGTTGGAGAATTAGAGAAACTAACCTTTTCTAATCCGCTGTCTACAGCAGCCTCTCGGCAGCCAATCAATATCAGTGGTGGTGGAGGGGCACCAGCGAAGGTGCTCCGGCACCTCCACAGAAGTAATTAAAGGCAGTTTAATGAGATTGCCAAGAGCAGGGTGTCTGCGCGCCGGACAGGGAGACAGCAGTACTGAGCGAGAGGCAGCCATGAGGAATAAATCACCCTGAACCTCCCTGGCAAAACCTGCCATGAGAAGCTCTGGAATTGGGTGCCGGGTAAACAGAAAGACTATGATTGACCCTGGGAGCTGACAGCGTGGGAAGGAGAAATTGACAAAGAGCTCAGGAGGGCAGGTGTTTATTTGTGGAGCTTCCCCAGGGGAAACACTGGCCCTCAGTGGCTGGGAAGGAGAAAGACTATAGGTTTAGGCATCAGTATGTGTGTTTTTGTTTGTTTTGTGCCACATCCGGTACTCAGGGTTTACTCTTGGTTCTGTGCTCAGAGATCACTTCTGGCAGGCTCAGGAGACCTTATGGGGTTACAGTATTGCACCCAGGTCAGCCACATGAGAGGTAAGGATCCTACCTCTGACTCAGTCACTGGCCTCTATATCAGGCCGTTTAAGGCCGCTTCTGCCCCCTTAGAAGCTGGTTTGTATCACAAAGTCCTTTCAGGATCTTCAGCCTCACTTGTTTCTTCTGTTCAGTGAGGTGAACAGGTAAACATTATTTGTTAATGTTATTAACAAATTATTAAGCAGGTGAACATTTTTGAGAGGATGAGAGATCTCAGCAGCCTTCAAATGCATCATGGTAGAAGAGACACCAGTGGTTAAGGTGCTGGGGCAAGTCCCTATTTGGTCCCCAGCATTGCCAGGTGCAGCCTGGGGGGACTCCCAGTACTGCCCGTATAGTCCTGGGGATTAGTCCTGGGGATTCCTAAGCGTTGATGGGGTGGTCCAGGAATTTTCCTAGAACAGATCGCCTGAAGAGCACTAGATCTTTGGACCTTACTATTGAAATGTCAGCCTGGTTGGCTAATAATAAGCAGAAATGAAGCCCTGCCCCCAGCCTCCTGAGGACCTCTTAGGAGCATCCCCCACTCAAAAGCAAAGTTTCAAGCATCAGGCCTTGTCCCCACAGTGCCCGGCTTGTGAAGAACAGGCACTATTACCAGTTAAGCCTATCATGGCCTCAGAGACTCAGGCTTCTCATCCAGCACATCCCAAAGAAACATTATGACACTGACACCAGGGGCAGAGCAGCAAGTAGAGGGCAAACGGCAGTTCCTGTCCCTTCTCTGGGCTAGAAAGGGCACACAGGCCATCAGCAAGTAGAAAACCATTTTATGAAGTGAGGCACTTTCCATACAAAGCTTTGCTCCTTTTCTCACAAATCCCAGCTGCAAAGGGAAAAACATCAGGAGCCCAAGTCCCTTCCAAAAGCATCATTTCCCCATGATCTGCTCACTGTAAGCTGCTAGACAGTGCCCTGGCCGGATGCCTCTCTGAGAGGGGAGAAAGCCTGGAAGCAGAGCTCAGGAGCCAGGCTGCTGGCAGCCCCCAACAGAACCATATGGTCTGCTGCACGGTGCACATAAATTACCTTTTGGCACCGAGCTAAACAAAAGAACTTAAAATAATTGCACATTTGAATATCAGCCTCCCCTCTGCAGCACCCTCTCGCAGCTCTCAGGCTCCGTCTGCACGACTGGCGCCCTGTGCACCCGCATCGGCTGCCCTGTGATTGAGGATCGGTTCTCTCTTCTCTGCTCTGTCTCTCTCTCTCTCTCTCTCTCTCTCTCTCTCTCTCTCTCTCTCTCTCTCTCTCTCTCGTCTTCCATAATGAAGTCAGTCACATTTTATTGCCAAATGGCCCGGTAATGCCTCCATAAGTGCCCAATGAGCTCCTTCACTTTCGGGAATGAAAGGCGAATCTGAATTTCACCAAGATAACCTCAGGACTGGGTCAATACATCCAATGGTTATCGCCGTACCCCACTTCATCTATTTTTGGGCCTCATTTCTGTAAGGAAATAAAAATGTATTACTGGAGCAGAAAAATTTCTGGGCTTGGGGTGACAAGGAAGGTTTGTTAACAGTTTCCTGCAGATTGGGGGTGGAGAGAAGGAGGCAGAGGAGCAAGGTAGGAAAAGGCAGTAGAGAGTGGGGTCAGCAACAAGAAGGAAAGGGTGTGTATTTCACAAGGCCTCTTGTTCCACACATGATGTTCAGTACTCCAAGAGCTTTATGCACAAGGGGAAGCTGAGGACCACAGAGCAAAGGATCTTTTTCAGGTGGAAATTATCACAAACGTGTGGGAGTCAGAGGCAAGGTGGGACAGAAAATGGAACAGTGTGCTAACAATTGTCGAGGGTACTAATGCCAACCTAGAACTGAGCATTAAATACAGGCAAAAAGATACACATGACAACCTTTAATGTATGTTCTGTAATCCATAGTCTGGAGGGGAAGGAAAAGAGAAAGAGAGAGAAAGGGAAAGAAATAAGGAACCTGCCATGGAGGAGGGCTGGGGAGGGCGAGGGAACCGGGGCGTTGGTGGTGGGAGATGGGCACTGGTGGCGGGGATGGGTGCTGGAACACTGTATGACCAAAACCCAAATATGAACTTTTTAATTGTATATCTCTGTAGTTGTAAAAATAAAAAATTTTAAAAAGGATCTTTTTCAAGGTCCCAGAGATTCTGGATGTCAGATAGAAATCATAATCCCACTTTTTTATCCAAGAAGCTTGCAAAGCTTGGTCATTTAGAGTTAGGTTCATGAGGCATCTGACCCATTGACCATGAACCAAAGGGAAGGCTATGACTTCCAGCAGCAACTTTGAGATCCAGTTCATAGTTTAGGGCTCTCAGATCAGAAAACTACCTGAGTGCCTGAGGACAGACAACTGGATAGAAACTATGGTATATCTACACAATGGAATACTATGCAGCTGTTAGGGAATATAAAGTCATGAAATTTGCTTATAAGTGGATGGGCATGGAGAGTATCATGCTGAGTAAAATGACTCACAAGGAGGGGGCAGATATAGAATGACTGCACTCATTTGTGGGATATGAAAAAAGATAGTATGAGAATAATGTCCAAGGCCAGGAAAAACAGGGGCCAGAAAGACTGGTCAATGGTTGCAAACCCTGACACAAGCATGTGTGGGGCGAAGGGCAGTTAGGATAGAGAAAGGACAAGTATGACAGGGATAGTTGGAAATGGTCATTTTGACAGTAACTTGAGTGTGGAATGTAGGTAAAAGGGTATACATGGTAATGTTCATTTTCTGTATTGATAAACATAACGAGAAAGAGAAAGAGAGAGAAGGAAAGTGGGAACTGGACAAAGGAAACTGGACACATTGGTGGTGGGAAATGTACACTGATGAAGGGATGGGTATGGGAACATTATATGACTGAAACCAAATCATGAAGAACTTTGTAGTTGTGTAACTAACTGTGAGTCAATTATCAAAATTGAAAAATTTAAAAAAACAAAAACAAAAACCATGGTTTAGGGCTCTACTGGGACAAAGTCAGCACCCCAAAGAGCAGCCGGGGTCTTGGATGCTTGTGCCCCAGGGTGAGACATGGGGAGTCCTGACTGAGCCCTTCCTCATGGGGGAAAACTAGAGGAAGAATTTTCAGAAATCATATTTGATCCCTGGTGCGCTGAATGGAGGTCTCTCAAAAAGAAGGTGGAAGGGTAATTACTGCACCAAGCTCCAGGCAGCCCCTGCGAGGACGTTCTCCCTGGGGAAAACAGGGAGATGATTGAGATTTTGAGCAAGAAGCAAAATTACAGGCTGAAAGCAGGGAGGATGGAAGATCTCGGGGATGATTGTGTATTTTCTGCTTATTATTTTTACAGCTACATTATAATAGAAATGATCTCTGTTATTATTTTGTGAAAACTTTTTTCTTTTTTGCTTTTGTTCGGTGACAGTCCTGTTTCACCAATTCTTTTCAAAATCTGGGCCCGCTGATGCCTGTTACAAAAGTAGCAAATTCCCAGATGTGTGGTCCTTTCTCTAGTTTTAGAATGGAATTATCTGGCTACGTTGCAATCTGCTTTCTGCACAGCAAGCTGAAGTTTGCCCCACAGGCACACTTGGCAAGGTGAACACTTTCATTGTTGCTGGTTTGTGGGCAAGTGGCCACCTGCGACTGGGTGGGAAATAGGTTGCTTCCCAGAGCTTTCAAGAGACTGGTGCTGCCAAGCCAGGCAGTGCAACAACATCCTGAGGGAGAAAGAGCCCATCCACCCTTTCCAAGGTGCGTTGCTGTTAGCATAGGTGTCCAGGAGAGGCCGCAGTTGGACACTGGTAGCCCACATGGAGAGATGGAAACATTATTGTTGAGGTCCCGTAAGAGAGTCCTTTAGAGGACTCTCTTATATCACCAAGAGATATACAGTTACAAAGATGTTCATGTCTGGGTTTCAGTCATACATTGTTCCAGCACCCATCCCTCCACCAGTGCCCATTTCCCACCACCAATGTTCCCCTCCCCAGCCTGCCTTTATGGCAGGCACTTTGCCTCTTCTCTCTCTCTCTGTCTCTCTGCCTCTGTCTCTCTGTCTCTCTGTCTCTGTGTCTCTCTCTCTTCCTTCTCTTACACTTTGTGGTTTGCAATATATACATTTAGAGGTTATCATGAGGGGTTATGAAATCCCTTTGCCTATATTCAATGCTCAGTTCTAGGCTGGTATTATCATTTCCAATAATAGTGCACTGTTCCTTTCTCTGTCTTATCTAACCTCTGACTCCCACACACTTGCAGTAGATTCCACCCACTGACAAGACCTCCTGATCCATGTTTTGCCTGGCCTTGGATATCGATACCATACTATTTTTTATATCCCACAAACAAATGCAGTCATTCTGTATCTGTCCTTTTTCCTCTAGCTAATTTCACTCAGCATGATGTTCTCCATGTCCATCTTTTTATAGGCAAATTTCATAACTTCATTTTTTCCTGACAGCTGCATAGTATTCCGTTGTGCAGATGTACCACTGTTTCTTTATCCAGTCATCTGTTCTTGGCACTCTGGTTGTTTCCATTTTCTGATTCATTTTCTCACCATTGTGAATAGTGCTGCTATGAACATTGAAGTGTAGATGGTGTTTCTGCTGTGTATTTTTGGTCTCCCAGGGTATATTCCCAAGAGTGATATTTTTTTTATTATACCACCGTGAGACATACAATTGCAAAGGTGTTCACAATTGGTTCTTGGTGATACAGTATTCCAGCACCCCTCCCTCCACCAGTGCCCCATTTCCACCACCAATGTACCCCCCCCCTCCCGCCCACCCCCAAGAGTGATATTGCTGGGTCAAACGAGAGCTCAATTTCTAGTTTTTGGAGGAATGTTCATATTGCTTTCCGAAAAAGACTGTACCAGTTGTGGATGCAGGGAGTAAGGGCCTCTTCAAGGGATATCATCCAATATCCAAATTATGGAGATATAATTTTCCAACTCGGAAAAAACAATTGAGTAGCCAGTTGAGAGTGGGTGCTCAGCCTGGCTATCAGGAGTGATTTGGAGGAGCAAAGAGCCTGGCAGGATAGAGAGTTAGAAGAGCAAAGAGAAGGGGTTGGCTGAGTTGCCAAAGGGGTGCTTGCAAATAGTTTGAAGAGAGCCTTCAGGAAGAAGGATTTCTGGACTTCAGAGCCTCTGGACTGGTTCTTTACCTGTTAGTGTTAGTCAGCCACACAGCTGAAAAGTGGCACACTATAGTGTAAAAGTACCCATGACCTTGACCTTTAGGACAAGGAAAGAAATGAGGATCTTTTGACCCAAGTGTCCTTCTGCAGAAGAACTAGAAAGCCAGGTAGCAAATATGTTTTTGTGGGTCCACTATAACTAGAAAATTCTAGAACTGTTCCACAGAATATCACAAACTAGGCAAGACAAAGCCTTGGTTGTTTTGCTCATTTATTCCCCTTAATACCTGGGAAAATATTAAGTGTTACATTAACCTCTACTGGTGATGCGTGCATGGGTGTTGTTTTTTCATGCATGCATGGATAAATGATTTATTTCAGCCTCATGGAAATAGTTCGGGGCAATAGAAAAATTAGGAAAACAGTAACCTGGTGCTGAGCAGCAGCTATTTCTTCCTGTCTCCGTCTTACCCCAGTCCTCACTATTCCCTACTGTCTTGTGCCAGATCCAGCTTCATTTCCATGCACCCACACCAGTGTCCAGGCATTTAGTTTGCTGACAATCACCTAAGCCAATGTGGGGATTTTCTGTGTGTCTTCACCTGCCCCTGCGAAGGGCAGAAGTAGGGGCTGTGCTCTTAGTCCACAGTTCACCCCATTAGCAATCCTCAAGTGGGAATTCATTTCTGTTGGTTTCTGTGCATCACAAGACCACAGTCCCAGTCCAAATCTTATCCTTGTGTTTCCAACATTTCCACATGGGTAATATAAATCTTTCAAACTGGATAAGAAAAAAATCTAGTTCAGCTTTTCCAATCCATTCTCGGGCATTTCTTTTTTAAAAAAGCTTTATGAATGTTAGCGTTCTTATTATTACCTCATATTCCACTGGGCCATTGCCTGTGAGGAATCAACAGGGAAGGAACGCAAACATTTGATTTAGTTGATCAGAAAAATCAAATGGTTTCACACTAAATTAGTCAAAGGCCATCCAGTGTTTAGAATGAGCTCACTCCTTTCAGCAGGACCCAGAAGTGGATGCATAGGGGATACCCACCGAACAAATCACCAGTGAAAGTCTGGAAGATGTAGGGAAAGCCAGAACCCTGGAAATGCAGGCTTGGTTAGCTGACAGCAGCCTGGAGGCACTGCCATCTTGTGCTTAAGCGAATGGACTTTCCACTAAACAGGACCAGGTCTGAGGTCTGACTACACTCTCTGAAAGTTCTTAGTCTCTGACAGCCAGAGTCTTCCCATCTATAAATGCCAATAAAGTCTGCAAGTATTTCTTCCATGGAAGTAAAGGTTAAATAAGAATTGTGAGGGTTCAATACCCGCAGAAACCTTTGTGCAACACCAGCACAGCATAAATGCCCAGGGAGCACTCTGCTATTCTAACAGAAGCAGCAGGAAAGTTTGCCCCGGATCAAGTGATAAACCTAATTGATGCCTGTGCTCAGTCAGTTAGACATAGATTACTCTAGACCTGTGGTTTTCAACCTTTTTACACCTGCAGGCTGGTGAAAACAGAAATATTACACAGATAGCTAATGCTGAAAGAAAAAAAAACATTAGCATTTTCAGGATATTGATGTATAATGGTGATACTGCAATATTTATAATAGTATTGCTTGTGTGATCTGTAAGACCACATGTTAAGTGAGAACTATTTTTTCATGGGCCACAGGCTATGTGTGTGGACCAGGTGCTGGTCCACCAACTATCCATGTAAACCACAATTCTACATCACCTACCAAATACTGGGCTTCTGTTAAACCCCAGGGCAAGAAAGTGGGCTTGGCATTTTAAACTCTAGTTGGAGAAACACACATTACCACATGATTTGACAAGCACTTACTGAGAACATCAGAAGCCCAGAAACCAGAATTACTCTCCCAGGGTGAGTCAAGAGTTCACTGAGAGGCAAATCTATAGAGACAGAGTGTGGATTAGAAGGTGCCTGGGGGGGGGGAGGAGTGTGGGAATGGGGGTTGATTGCAAACAGTGAGAAAGGAAAAGTTTGGACTTGGATGGTACAGATGATTATGCATTTGTTAAAACACAATGACTTCAAAATTTGCGAGAAGTAGAATTTGACAATATATAAAAGCATGACTCCATAAGCATTTTAAAAAATGGAATGTTCACAGAGGAGCCATTTAAGCTAAGCCCCCGAGGACAGGCAGGATTTACAACACAGAGAGGCAGAGTTAAGTCTTCTATAGACTCAGGGTCTGGCCCCGTAGCAAAAGCAGAGCGTGGGTAGGGCTTAGCTGCTCAGGGACCAGCACTTTGGCAGCTGGCTGGGGAGGGCATGAGAGGTTGCTGGTGGCTTCCCCTGCTGCCAAACCACAGGACCTGGCCCTCCCTGGGACAGGGAATATTGCCCCTGTGTTGCCCGAGCTTCTACGATGCCTGATTTCTGTTGCTTGCCAATCTAACTCCTGTGCTAACAGCAGATTTTAGCTTTTAGTGGGGAGAAAAAAAAATCTTCGAACACACTGTTTGAAACCAGAAATCTCCTGCTAGGACCGAGAGCAAAGCAAAGTGTTTGATTTCTCTGATGTTTCCCCAGTCGAAGCTTCCCCTTGACTGGGACTTAGGGATTTGTAGCTTCTTTGCAGAAACCGTACAAGAGGGTTTCTCTGCTTAATCCCCAGCTCTTTGGAGTCTGGGCTACATTTGGCTCGTGTTTCAAGAGTGCCAGGGTATAATCGGTGACAAAGAGCGTGAAGCTCTTTCTGCAGAGAGTGAGCTTGGAGAAATCAAGGTCCTTGGGAAGCTTTTCAAGGTGTGAAAGCCGAGGCAAAAGTGGCAGCTTTCGGGATATTTGGCCAGGCCACAATTTCCCTACTAACTCTGTGGCGTTGCCCTCAGCATTACCGTGCTGTGTTCTGTGACCTGCAATGATATGTCTCTGGTCTCAGGGCCCATCTAGGTGATGACTCCAATGGGCAGAGAAATGAGCTGAAGGACATTTGCTCTGCTGGGCTGGCCAGAGGGCTGTGCCCATGTTGAGCTGGAATCATTTGTGAACTCATCTGAGGAGAGCAGCAAACCTCCCTGGACCTCAAGAGTCTCCGTCCTGACAGCTGCCTCCTTTCGACATCCTCTGTGAGGCAGGCTCAATCTATTACAACCCCAGCATTTATCAGAGGCTCTGGATGCATCCATAAATCCCTATATTTTGCTTATACAAATTGAAAATGGATTCTTTTTCACTTGCAAAGGAAGCTGATGGAGTCAGGGTGTCTTGATCAAATCCAGCGCAGAATTGATCCCAACCACCCTAAAATCTTGCCAGATCTTGTGATTCATTAGCCAGGAGAACAGGGGTTTGCTGCTTGTCGGGCAGAGCGCACATGTTTGTGTAGAGGAACAAGTCTAACCTGAGAAGGGGGCTGCACATGACAGAAGAGGAAAAGGTTGTCTTGTGGCAATCAGGAATCCCAAAAAAACAAGCTTGGGGAGGAGGGCCAGGCTGACTTACAGCACTGTAGGGTCATTTCAACAATTCTGGTTTTGCTGACACGGGGATAATGTATGCAAATAGATGGAAATATGCAGAACAAAACTACACTGAGCACAAAACAAACCATAGGTTTGACTAGGAAATGATCATTGTTACTATCTGGAGAGTAAATGGGAGAAATTTTAGCTAGAGTGCAATATTAGATCAGTAGAATTTGAAAGAGGCCCTGGATGTGGAGAAGGGGTCAGGTGGTCAAGCCCTCAGAGAAAGTCAATGAAAATCTATTTATGTCCTCAAAAAAAGGTGCATTATTGTGAACTAGAGGGGGGTCAAAGGCTAGAGGGAGGATTGAGTGAATGGGGACCCTTCAGGAGTCAACTGACAGGGCTTGGTGATAGACTCTTAGGAATAAGGAAGCCAGCGGCTCAGAGGCAACTTTAATTGGGGATTGAACCCGATGACACATGGTTCCACTTACTAAAACAAGGAGTACTGAGCTGCATGGAGGAAGGAGTGGGGCTAGTCTTGGGGCTTGCTGAATGGGAGGTGAATTTGAAACACCCAAGTAAAGATGTTAAGGAAGCAAGTATTGCTGTCTAATGTTCAGGGAGAACCTTAAAAAAGAAAATGTTTCTAGTTCTTGTTGTTCTGAAGTTGAAACCATGGGTATGCATGAGGAAAAGTCAGGGGCACTCCCAGAGAAAGCCAAAGAGGTGTATTTAAGTGTGATGGATGCTGTTGTCCAGCTAGCATGCTTCTCCCCAATTTCTCAGGTCTCCGCTCAATAAATGTTTACTTATTGAGTACACAAATCAATCAATCAATCAACCCATGAAGGGAATGGAAAGCTAAAGCTATTTTGCCAGATTCCTCCAGGGGTGTGTGTGTGTGGGGGTGCATGCAATGAGAGAGAGGCCATGATCTACCACCAACTCTTCTTTTCTGGCACCTAGACTTTGTTTTATTGTCTCTTGAAGAATTCATACAAGAACTAGGAGTTTCAGGTTAGTTAAATGTATCTGAAGCATCACACATGAAAAAAAAAACTTGATTTGTAATGGAAGTATCTTCACTCCTCTTCTACTGGAACAGAACATCCTTCTGCGACAGTTGCTGTGGCAGTGAGCAGTAGACACCTCCCGAGCAATCCCTTAAAGACACGCAGAGTCCAGCTCTGGGTTTTCTAGCTTGGATGGAAGGAACCAGAAAGGAGTAGGCAAACTCAGCCTAGGGTAAGCCTTTAACAAGTCTGTGGAATAGGAGGGCAGAAAATAACCTGGGGTCCTATGGGCATCTTCCAATTAACACCAGCTTCTCTTAAACTGGTGTTAAATGCTCGGAAAATCTAAAGACATTCCAGAAAAGAAAACTAGATCTTGAAGAAACCAACTGAGAGGTCTTGTCTGTATTTTTTCAGTGTGTGGATTTGTGAGATAGGGATGGAAAATAAAAGAGTTAAAAGTAATGAAAAGTAATGAAAACTAAGGTGAAAACTTGACAGAGTGACATCAATACCTAAATGTTAAGGTGGAAAGAGGAAATGACAGCTATAATTATCAAGTCATGGGCTAACCCAGTGATGCGCAGGAGTTACTCCTGGCTCTGCACTCAGGAATTGCTTGGTCTGGCAGGAGCAGAAAACCATATGAGGGGCTAGGTATCAAATCTGGGTCAGCTGTGTGCAATGCAAGTGTCGTACCTGCTGTACTATTGCTCTGGCTTCTAAATCTTTGTTCTTTACTAAGATATCATAATTTAAAAATGTGTTCATGATAGAGATTCAGGCAGCTGGTGCCCAATACCAACCCCATCACCAGTGTGACCTTCCCTCCAAGTTCTCTTACACACCCCAGTCTGTCTGTTTGGAAGGCAATTTTTTAAGTTGTTTTGTTGTTTTGTTTTGTCAGTGATTCTGCATTACAGATGCCCTGAATGCAGACTGATCTTTATAACAGTGGTTTCTCCATCACAGAGTGTGTCTAATAGATGCAGCGGGAAACCTTGAGGACTTCTCCTGACTTACACATGCTCCATCTTCTCTGGGTAGTCCCTGTTAAGTTTTCAACAGAGTTGCCAACATGTCACAATCAGAAACCTTCTCCTGAGATGCAGAGACAGAGAGAGAGATAGAGAAAGAAAGAGAGGAAACTGGGGTACCTGCTATTAAGGCGGCCTGGGGCGGGAGGGGAGGGGGTACATTGGTGGTGGAAATGGGGCACTGGTGGAGGGATGGGTGCTGGAATACTGTATTACCAAGAACCAATTATGAACACCTTTGTAATTGTATGTTTCATGGTGGTATAATAAAAAAATTAAAAAAAAAAAGAAACCTTCTCCTGGGGCGAAGATGTTACCACAGGGTCCTTGTTCCTAAGAGGGTGGAGGGTGACTCTGGGAAGGTGCTGAGGGTTAGTTTACACACACGCACAACACACACACACACACACACACAAGAGTCCCCTGGTGTAGCTGAAACAGAAATTCTGGTTCCAGCACTTCGTACTCCCTTTTTCCCAACTGAACACTGTAAGATCCAGCTTTCCTGGCTTTTATCTTCTTTCCAGGTTTTTCTCTGCCTCAGTGCTTGCCTCTGCCAGGAACCCTGCCCTCATTCTTTACAAAGCCTCCTCTCCTCCTCCCACAGATTTCAATCAAATGTCATTTCCATTAGCATCGTCACCAGCCCCACTTACACTGCTCTTGTCACAGACTCCTCGGTAGCATCCCTACTATTTTTTCAATTCCACACACATGAATGCACAAGAGTTTAGTGTCATCTCTGCTCACACAGGCTGTAAACTTCCTAAGTCCATTATCTGCGTACATCTCTGGATACCGGTGCCCAACAGGCACTAAACAACTACTGTTAGGTAAGCCAACGAACAAATGCATTTGCCTTTATAATTCACCTAGGGTCAGATTCCCTTTCTATAATCTGATGGCAATAATATTTGTCCTTCCTAGCACTCATGTCACTTGACAGGCCAAATAAAACCATGGGGTCGCATACCATTTTATTACATTTTTATTCTCCAGGAAGAAAAGACTATTCCACCCATATTTGTATCATCAGTACCTGGTATAAAGTTATTGCCCAACAAATGTGCACTGAATTGAATTGCTATTATTATTTGCCTGCAGGAAGGTAAAAAACAAGATGGAATTTGATGCTCACTCTCAAGTCTACAGCGAATGTTCCCACCCATTCTTCTCAAAAAAAAGCAGCTGGGACCTGATTGATCCTAAGGTTTGAAGATCTTAAAGTAAACATTTTTGGAATAATTCAATACATTCAGGGCCTGTGGAGAAGTTGGTTGTTTGTTTGTTTACCCTGAATAAGTCTCTATTTCTTATCTGCTGATTTTTTAGAGGCATCTCAGATCTGTCGATAAAAAGGAAATGTACATTGCTGGAAGGCTTGGTCTGAATAAAATAGTTTGAGCATCTAGACTGCATTCAGTCACAGAAGTCAAACACCCACACCTTACATGTCAGCAAAGGTTAAAGTGAAGCTGTAGAAAGACAGGAGGGTGTACGAAGCCAGTATGGCCATGTACTCAAGCCTGAGGCCTTGGTCCATCTGGATCCCAGTGTGGCTTCCACAAGGCCCTGGTGTCAATGTGATGGCAAGTCACATGTCTTTGGGTATCCACAGTCAGCACAGGGGCTGTGTGTCAGGGGAGGGAGAGTGATCGCAGAGCTGTTCTCTGTGGAAGCCCACAGCATGCCAGAACAAGAGGAAGCCACATCTACAAGACTGAGTCACCCCACATATGATGGATTCTCATGCCTTGTTCAAGGGACAGAAATAGAGACACAAGCACGGTCAATAACATACCCAGTGGGATAAGCATCACAAAATGCAGAGGCACCTGCACTGAAGAAGTGATTCAGAGATCAACATAGCAGGGGCGGAGAAGCTAGTCCATGGCCCTAAATTGGGTCCAGGGCACTGCATGGTGCCCCAAACATAGCTAAGCATATAGCCTAAGTACCACCCTCCACCTGAACACCAATGAAACACCACAAGCCCCAAATCCTACCAGGTTAGTACCCTAGTACCCTATATACATATATATATATATATATATATATATATATATATATATATATATATAAAAGAGGGACCAGAGAGATAATTGAGTGACTGGATCATATGCTCTGACCACAATGAGGCTCAGGTTTGATTTTAGGATAAGGTCCCTCCCAAGATCTTTCACATTTATACGTTGTATACAGTTCTAGACAGGTTCTAACTGATAGCAGTAAGCCTAGCAAGAAGCCAGAGCAAACCACACATCATGCAGTCAGTCATTCTCAACATCCAGACTCCGTAGTTCCTCGGGAGAGCTCCATCCAAGAGAAAACCTGATCTTCCCCCTTTAAGTTTCATCAGTAAATGCTCGAGATGAGAGCCTTCTACTAAGACTATACCACCTACATGGCAAAGCCTGGCAAGCTACCCATATTTTATTTACTTGTTATGCCAAAAACTAGTAACAATTATGGACCTCAGACCTGAAGAATGGTTTTTGGGCTCCTCCTGTCCCTGGAACAAGTAGATGCCCTTGGGTTGCACTTGCTTGTGACAGGACTAATGGAGATGTTACTAGTGCTCACTCGAGCAAATCGATGAACAATGGGAAGACAGTGATACAGTGATACAGTGATACCACATGTTCTTCCAAGCACTGTCAGAAGCAACCCGCATGCACTGGCCCAACAGTAACCTCTAAGCATATCTGGGTATAATTAAAAAAGAAAATAAATGGGCAGGAGTGATAGTACAATGAAGAGGGCATTTGCCTTGTAAATGGCTGACCCAGGTTTGATCCCCAGCATCCCATATGGCCCTACAAGCACCACCAGGAGTAATTCCTGAGTGCAAAACCAGGAGTAACCCTGGCATTGATGGGTGTGACCCAAAAAGAAAAAAAAATAGAAAATAGAACAATACACATCAACAGATGAAGGAGCAGGCCGACACCTGCACATTTCAGAATTTCCTTTGCAGCTCGAAGCAGCAGGTAGCTGCTTGGTTCTTGAGTCGGCCTGGCCACATCTCAACACACAGTGTATGCTGTTCACAGAGCAAGAACTTTGGAGCCAGTCAGCAGTAGATCTGACTCCTTCTGCTGCTGAGAAGCTGTGGGATGTGAAGATGATTCCAGGCCCCTGTCCCTGGGCATAGGGTTCGAGCTTCTCTGTCTATCTGGACCATAACAGACAAACGATGAAGCTCACACGTCCTCCTGCCCACCTCAAGTTAGTAATGATCACTTTCTGATCATTGCTCAAAAAGGCAACGCTGCTAAATCTCCTTTGTTTTGCTCTTAACAAGCCAGGCACTCCACTCAGCTCATGAACTATTTCCGCTGAATCCTCGCAAATTTCTTCCAGTTCATGACATTGAGGTTTGCAGAGGTTACAGAACTTGCCAGGTCTTAGTCACAGGGCCAGAACTTGTCTCCAGCCCAGGCTGCTGCAAGCAGAAGCCCAAACTCTCTAAGCACCGTGTTATACTCTTGCCTCTCTCACTAGACTCCAAGACAATAAATGCTGAGAAATTATAAGTGGTTTTGTTGTTGCTAATTCACTTTTCACAATAATCTCATGAACCTAACATACTATGTTTATGCACAAAGTAGGAAAACCGGGTGACATCCCTCCCTTTTGTAACCTCGGTGTTCTGGGGCCAGAGCAATAGTACAGTGGGGAGGGCATTTGCCTGGTACAAGGCCCACCGAATTTGATACCCAGCATCCCATGTGGTCCCCTAAGCACCACCAGGAGTAATTCCCGAATGCAGAGCCAATAGTAACCCCTGAGCATGGCCAGGTGTGACTCTAAATAACAAAAAATCAATTAATTGAGTAATTAATAAAATCAGTGGTCTGCTATGACATGATGACAGATGGGACTGACAAGTCCACCATCATCTCTGGTGGTCCACTGGGGTGGGGCTTTTCCTTAAACAAGAGGCTGAGATGTCCAAACACATCCATCCATGCAAGTGTGCTAAGGACTTGGAATCATCACTCTTTGATTGTGGGCGCCTCGTCTCATAAATCTAAAGAGGGAAAGGGCCAAGAGGGGGGTGGAAGAGACACAGCACTGTCTTAAAACAGAATATCTAAGCAGGCTTGCCGGTGTGTCTCACCCCAGGCCACCTCACTCTCCTCACCGCTGCTTCAAACAGCAGTGAGTGCATCGATGTGGCTCTTAATGGCTGCTCTCACACACAACCTACTCCAGGAGTCTAGCGGGCAAATAAATATTTGAAGGATCTGGGCTTCCACGAAGAGAATACAGAGGCAAGAAGGGTCCCATGCAGGCACATAGAGGATCTGAACTGTGGGTTATTTTATATCCAGGGACATAAGGCAGTATCTAGACTTGGTGGGATGGTCACAAGTGGAGAGGAACTACCAGACTCTTTCGGCTGGGCTCTGCAATGTGCAGGGTACTTTCCCCCATGATGCTCTGCCAGTGATGTCAGCACCAAGACTGGAGTGCACCAAGGCTGGGGGTGCTCCTATGGCTGGAACATGAGCACAGGGTGCTCATTTAGAAAAAAAATGACTATTCTTTTTTTTCCCTGGGAAGTAGGCAGGGCTGAGCTTCCAAGCATTGATCAAGAGTTTGGGGTCATTTCCTGGTAATTCTCAACAAACCAAGCCTGCAGATCAGTGCTAGGTCATGAGGGAGAGGAGAAGCCGAGCTTTATGATACCAGAGTCCACAAAGCAGACACCACTGAGCTAGAGTCCTCTGTTTCCTAAATATCTGTGTAAAATTTTATCTTCGCTTTATAGATCTCAGATATCAACTCTGAATCAGAAGTACTGTGTGCTTAACATCCAAGGTCTAGAAATCACTCCCAAACTCAACGAACAAATAGCCAAAGACCCCATTCATAAATGGAACAAGACAAACAGAGACTTCCCCAAAGAAGATGCTAAAGTCGGCAACAGGCATATGGAAAAGGGTTCATTATCACTCATAATATGGGGAGAATACAAATCAAAACAACAATCAGATATCTCACACTTGAGAGAACAGCACATATCTAAAAGTTTGGAAACAACCAGTGGCGGCAGGGTTGTAGTGAGAAAGGAAACCCTCATCCACTGTTGGTGAGAAAACAACTGGTTCAAGCAGGCATTTGTCTTTATAGAGTATATGGGGATCTATAAGAAACATAGGAATGGAACTACTATACGATCCAGCATTCCTGACATCTATCCCCCAAAACACAAAATATTGTTCATTTGAAAGGATATATGTATGCCTGTATCTATAGCCACGTTTAGTACAATAGCCAAGACATGAAAACCATCCAAATACAGACAAATGGTTCAAGATGTTGTGCTATATATACATGGTGAAATATTATATAGCTCTAACAAAGAACAAAAAATCATTCAATTTACGGTAATATGAATGGAATTAGAGGGAATTATGCTAAATAATTCCAAAGTCAGAGTGAAGGAAAGGGGAAGGTACAAAATGATCCATTATGTGGAACTTAAAGACACACAAAGGAAGCAACAAAGGTCTAAAGACAGGGTCTTAACAATAGTAAGTGGGGAGAGTGTTTGACTTGCACGGCTGACCTGGGTTTGATCCCCTGCATCCCACATGGTCCCCAAGCACCACCAGGACTAATTCCTGAGTGCACAGCCAGGAGTAACTCCAAGAACATTGTCGGGTGTGACTCAAAAAAGCAAAATAAAAATAATCATGGGAGAACTGATCCACACTGATCTGAAGCCTGGGCTTGGGAAAGGAGCCTTGAGTTCTTTGGGGAGTGAGGACGGTGATGGGTGTGGTATTGGGATTATAATGAAATAGGAAAAACCATTGTTAGTAGTACTGCAAAGCACAGTATCTCAATTTTTTGGCGGCGCCCGTGGAGTGAGGAGGCGGTGGTCTGGCTTGTTGTGAGGCTCTGCTGAGGTGGTGGGCCAGGGCTAGAACCCGCCATGCCTCCCGACTGCCTCATGAACGGCTTTGCAGGGGAGAGCAAGGAACAGCTCTGCCCCCGTGTGAGAGTCTCTGGAACAACATACCTGGGCCGGATTGAGGAAAAAGCTGCGGCAGGGTGGGTGTCGGTGGTCCGGGCTGTGATGGGCTGGTCTGCTGGGTGGAGTTCTGACAAGAGGGAAGTCCAGGAGTGGAAAATGGCGGCGCCCGTGAGTGATCTCAATTTTTTAAATTAAAAATTTCAGTTCTGGAAAAGTGAGATACTCTCAGCCTGTCAATAAATATTCTCCTGGAGATAAAGAATGAGAAATCACCTGTCCCCTGCAGCGAGTGTGAATCCCTTTGCACAGGGCTGGGCGGCCTCTTGCTGACTGTCCCTCCTCCCCCTCCAACCCGTAAGCACCAATAGGACAAGGCAGTCTCCAAGGCCCAAATGAGCCTGGAGCTCAGCAATTTTAAGCCTTTTCTCCCCATTTTCTCCCAGCCTAAGCTCCTCTCTTTCTTTCTTCTCAGCTCTGTGAAACTATTCATCTGTCCAGGGTTCCTCACAGCACCACGATCTTTCTGAAATCCAGAACCATAGCAGTCCCACCTGGGAAATTACAGAAGAGAACTATGGGGGTCTCCAACTGACACAATGAGCCCACATTCTCCATCCCAACTGCTTAAAGTTGGCACAGGGCTAAAGCCCAAGTAGGCTGCCAACCACACTTGTGCTTACCCCGCCCCACCCACTAGCAAGCAACCAACTATGCGTCTGTTTTCCTCCTCACTTTGGGGTTCTGCTCCTGAGGCTACTGCGTGATTCCTCTTTAAAGCACAGGTGGCGAGAACAGACACACAGTGAACTCCCAACCCATTGTGCTGAAAAGATAAACAGCCCTGTTTATCTGTCTCCCCAGAAACATGATGTCCTTCTCCACTGCTAAGTTCAGTGGGATCAAGGTCAGTCCCCCACAACCAATACAGTCTAGAGTTAAGGAGACCTATAACCCACCTCTGTGTTTAAGAGGAAAGGTAAAGAGGTACTCAGGTGGTGTGACAAATTTTGAAAAATACATATATTCAGTCTTCTTCCCGTTTCTGTATAGGGCTCCTGAAACAAGCCCTCTGCATTTTCTGCATTTTCTTTCTTTTACTTTTTTTTCCTATTTTGGGATCACACCAGCAATGCTCAGGGATTGCTCCTGGCAGTTCTTGAGGACCATATGGGATAGCAGATATCAAACTGGTGTCGCTGTATTCCAAGGCAAACACTCTCCTCATTGTACTATCACTCCAGGCCAACGCAAAGTGATTTCAATCATGGTTACAGACACCAAGGCATGAATCAGCATGCAAACCACCAAACAAAGGCATAAGATAAGCCATTCACACTGGACAGGGCCTTCTTTACCATGTGTCTATAAATGAAACCAAGCCTCATCCAGAGCAGGGAACAGAACCAATACTTCTTAGACTCTGGCATCTCCTGCTGATTCTTCTCAAAGAATATTATTATAATGATGATCCAGATCAAGGGCCAGGGATCCAGAGCTATAGTACAGTGGGTAAAACTCTTGTCTTGCAAGTGGCCAACCAGGATTTTGTCCTCAGCACCACATACGGTCCCTTGAGCCCATCAGGAGGAATCCCTGAGCCTAGAGCCAGAAATAAGCCCTGAGTACAGCCAGATGTGGCCCCAAAGTCATCAGCATCATCACCATTATCATCTAGATCAGGGGTCAGCACACTGTAGCTTTTGTAAGTGGAATTTTGCCAGCAAACCAGTATGTTCTTTCAGTATGCTCACCATCATTCACTGCCTGTCCTGTTTTCTGGCTTCCACAGAAGAGCTGAGTAGCGGAAGCAGAGACCATATGCTGTAAAGCCTAAAACACCTGTTGTCTCTGCCACCCCTTTCCAGGAAAAGAAGCCCTGCATGATGGCTTCTGTAGCTAGTGTTTGAATCCTACACAAAAATCCTTGTAATCTGGCAAGATTCCATTTTATGGATCAGATCCTCAAGGCCAGAAGCAGCAGCTCAGAGCCCTGTGCTCAATACCCAACTTAGTGTTCATGCGTGGGCTGCACCAGCTCTAGCTGACTGACCACTATCCCCTTAGATCTAACCCCTGTGCTCATGCTCCAGTCATAGGCCCATTAGAGAGAGCCCCTTTGTCTCCTACAGCTCATGTGTTCAAAGAGGCGGTGATGCAGTCCACCCCCCGCCCCAAAAAGTGTTTGGTAAGTTTAATGAGGCCTGACAGGTAAACATCCCAAATCTGATTTAATTAAACACATCCTGGCAGTTACTCCCCAGGTGACAATTACCCACCTTGAATGCAGGCTGTGCCCCTACAAACATGTCTCTGGTCTGCCCACTGTGATAGGGCTCCTCTATTCCCTCTTTTTTCCCAAGAGTGCTCCATAGTCCATCTGGAGTTTGTGGAAAAACTCAAAATGCCAGGCATGCCTTGTCCTCCTGGAGCGGACTCTGATGGCTATATACCCCTGGAACTCTAGGCTAGGGCCCTCGGCTCAAACACCCACCCTGCCAGAGCAAGAGCTCAGCCTCAGTGTTGCTTTGGGGTGCACTCCCTAACCCCACCGTAGGGACCACATGCATTTCTATTTCTTCTCTTCATCATCCTTTGGAAACAGATTCTTCAGCCTGTCTCCCACTTCTGTGTGGTTGGACTTAAAGCCTTCCCTGGTTCCAGGGATTCTCCTGTCCCTAAGAATTGGCCCTCCACATTTCCTTCCAATGCCCCTGGACCTCCAGGTTGTGATTCTATTTTCTTAAACGACAACAGACTCTTGGGCCAGGAATACAGCTCAGATGTCAGATAGCTGAATTCGACCTCTAGCACCACAATGTCCCCCAGCACTGTCAGAGTGGACCAGGTGGCCCTGACAGTATAGAACCCAAGGAGCTTTACTACCTAGGGTCCTACCATTGAACCATCTGGCGTGGCTAGTCCAGATTCTGAAACTGGACCTGAAGGTGGTCCTCACTGTTGATTCATGACACTCAGTAATTCCTTAAGAGCAGGGAAAAAGACATGAGCCCTGACCTCAAGGTCCAGTACATTGCTGCTCCTGCTCCAGCTCAGGGCCATGTTAAATGCTCAATTCTATACTTGTGGTTCTACCAGCTGATTCCTGCCATCTGAAGTGCTGAAAATCTGACTTCAAACCCAGAACTCCCAAACAGTGTAGGAAAAGAGGGGAAAAGATGATGACCTAAGCAATGAAATAGCATCACAATCAGGGGAGACCAGGACATGCATCATTCTCTGACTAGGAGCCAGGTGTTGGTCTGGTTATTTGGTTATCTTGGCTTCCCAGGGGCTGGCTGCGGCAGGCATCATCTGGCACAAGCAGAGCCCGCCAGGCTGATCAAGCACAGTTTGGCGACCTCCTAA
This sequence comes from Cryptotis parvus, assembly GCA_021461705.1. Lineage (NCBI taxonomy): Eukaryota > Metazoa > Chordata > Mammalia > Eulipotyphla > Soricidae > Cryptotis > Cryptotis parvus. Next base: position 57,606 of record JAJIBD010022680.1, on the reverse strand, counting down.
CATCACTCAGATGTTCCTACTCAGATGCCACTGGGTCCCTTCTGCCTCTCCCACACCTATGATTCATTCTTCCCCTCCACTTTTCTAGCACAACGCACATCTGTTCTGACTAAGGATAACGAAGGGAAAATTAAATTAATCTGTTTCGTGTGTCTCCAAGGTTATTTATAGGACTTTCATACAGGCCGATACAAAATAAAGAAATAAAGAGAGAAATAAAAATAAATCATCTTCCCAGGAAGTCGAGCAAAGTTCAAGGAAGAGGAAAATATGTCATGTCCTTCGGGCTGATGAAGCTGTAAGCGTCTTTGGTTTATCACAGTCTTTCTCCCAGGTCCTGTGAAAATCAATGAGGCCAGTTGGATTTTGAGAGATCAATATTAAAAATACACACTTTGCAATGCAGAACATGCATTCTGTGTGTTTCAAAGGACTGCTGTGTCGACAGAGTCATCCTTCCCAATCTGGGAGAAGTGCAAATATTAACTGTTGGGATAAATGCAGAGCCAGCCCCTTCTCTGCATCGGCCCTTCTGACTTTGCTCTGGGCACTGCCTGCTGCCCAACTCGGGCAAGCAACTATAGCTTCAGGTCACTGAAGATCCTCCAGCTCTCCTTATTTCCTGCACTTGCTGGTGCCTTTCAAAATTAGATTAAACTGGAAGTTTCAAAGGACAAGAGCAAAGCAGCTCACGAGGCGCCCGGGAGGGATGGCGGGTTCTAGCCCTGGCCCGACACCCCAGCAGAGCCTCACAACAAGCCAGATGACCTCCCACTCCATGAGGGCCTCCATTTTCCACATCCGGACTTCCCCTGGTCAGAACTCCACCCAGAGGACCAGCCTATCACAGCCCGGCTCGTGCGGCCACTTGAGGCTGCGCGTTCATCAATAAATGCTGGATTTAGAGATGACTACAAGAGTATGCTACCCGCATGGCAGACCCTGGCAAGCTACCTGTGTCGTATTTGATATGCCAAATACCGGTAACAATTATAGACCTCATTCCCATGACCTGATGGAATGGTTTGAGGCCTTTTATGTTCCTGGAGCAAGAAGGTACCCTTGGGCTCTACTTGCATGAGACAGGACATATGAAGATGTTACTGGTGCCTGCTCAAGCAAATCTATGATGAATGGGAAGACAATGATAGACAGACAGTGAAGACCAAAGTCAGCTCCAATTTGGGAGAAAAGGTTCCAAGCCTGGACATCTATCTTCCCACCTTCCTCCATCCCCAGATCCCTTCCACCCCAAACCCAGAGATGTCACTCACTCACCAACCCTCCCTCCTGAATTGTACTGGAAACAGCTCCTCGCCTCACCCACATCCACTGCAAGTTAGGTTGATTCCTCCACTCTGCCCACGGCAGCCATCTTCATGCGACTACCAGCATAACCTTTAATTAAAGCATACAACTCATTTATTGCTTCTCTGGTGTTTTAAACCTAGTACTGTAGCAGGGAATTAGGAGTTCACTTGGTTTATCCTTCTTTGGAGCCATTCCCAAATAATCTTCCTAGAGCCAGTTCTTCTGGCACTTTCTACAAAGCCCATCTGATATTTCCATGCATTTGCTCAGTAAACCACCAGTCCACACTCAGCTCTGGTGTCTTTTCTCTGTCCTCATTCCCGGTTCTGTGAGGCAAATTTATGTCTCTGTGTATGTGTGTGTGTGTGTGTGTGTGTGTGTGTGTGTGTGTGTGAGATCCCAAAGGAGCTCTCAATTTCAGCATTTCTACTATGCTATTTTATTTATTTGCATATTGATCTGTTTACTTGTTTCACTGTCTGCCTTGCCTCATTGGAATATCAACTCTTGGGGAAAATGACTTTCTCATGGCCTCTATTCCCTAGAATTAGTGTCCAGCATACCACAAATCCTCCAAGTACATATATGAAGTGAACAAGTAAGTGAAAATCCACTGCCGAGGCAAGACTGAACAGGAACTAAGGTCAGAATATCTGGTATAAGGACCTGAGCAATATTACAGTAGGTTAGGGCCTTTGCCTTGCATGCGGGTGACTCAGGTCTGATCTCCGACATCCCATATGGTCCCCCCAAGCACCGCCAAGAGTAATTCCTGAGTGAAGAGCCAGGAGTAACCCCTGATCATCACTAAGTATGATTCAAAACACAAAAATAAAAAACACTTCTGCTATATGCCATAATCTGAGTACACAGCTATGTGCCTGATACAGAGAAAGAGTTTGCCCCCCCCCCACACTCAGTACATTAAAGAAATGTTGAATTAAAATTATTTGAAAAGCACTTTTGCAGGGAAAGTTACCAAGGGTCCTTAGAATTGCTTCTTCATCTCTATTTCCAAAGCCAAATCAAACGGTTAAAAAAGTGTGACTGCTTCCCACAGTCAGAGAAGGAGCCTTCAGTGAAGATCAAGGACAAAGGATCCCCAAGTTGTCACACCCCAAAGTGGCAATTAGGTTTCTCAGTCTTCCCAATTCTATTTATAAACGTAAATCCTCACCTTATCTCAAGAAAACATGCTGCAATGTCAACTCGATGTTAAAAGACCTTTCCGTCGCCACCACTTTGATATATATGTACATTTTATTGTGGCACCATTTGCACAGAGAAAGTTACGGTTGAGTCAGCACTTCCGGTAAGAAATCCATGTTGTAGGGATTTATAACTCAGCCATAAACTCTAATCTTTGGCTTTGGTGATAAAGAAACCTGCCCCAGTGGACAAATATGTATATAGGAGCTTTAGGAGCTGACACCACCATGGGCTCAAGGAGAAACCATTGGTTCCTCACTTAAAATTTTCATTCAAAAGCAGTATCAGGGGGAAAAAATAATATATATATATATATATATATATATATATATCACCAGTGAGTAATATAGCCTCCCATTTCTCAAGAGGCAAAATTCAGGATGTCTTTGAATTTTGGGTTTTGGTTTAGATTTTGTATACATATATTAATCCTCTCAGGAAGCAAAAACCCATATTATCCACAAAAGTATAATTCAACCCTCTGTCCAGGAGACCACTGGAGTCCTATTGTGACTACCTGCAAACATCTCAAGCCATAACTCATATGACTTAATCCTATCACCTGGGGTTCTTGCTGACCTAGGGTTATTGAAGATCTTGGTCTCTGGGGTAAAGCCAATTTCTAACCAGTTTCTAGGAGATGAAGCTAGTAAAGAGAGAGCAACTCTTTGAGAAGCAAGATCTTACAGAGCCCCCAAGAGGCACCTTGTCTGCACCCCTCTCTCCTTTAATGATGGTCCTCCTGTTTTCATCCCTGGCCAATTAACCTACCTTTAATCATATCAGCCTTTATTTTATCTCATCTTTTATTATGCTGCTAAGAAAGTTTCAAAACAATACAAAAATCACTTCTTAGCTTAAGGCGTTTGTTCTGTTTTTTTAGTTGCTTTGTGTTTTGTTTGGGGGTGATGCATACCTGGTGAGGCTCAGGAGATACTCCAGTTCTGGGCTCACAAATTCACTCATCAGGCTCAGTGGACAACATGGGGTGCAGTGAATTGTACCCAGTCAGCTCCATGCAAAGCAAGTGTCCTACCCACTTTACTATCACTCTGTCCTTGGCTTTAGATTTTTTATAAACCCAGAATTACCTTTGCTGTGTGATGAGAGCAGAATCCTTCAGCCCTCTCCAGCAATACCAACCCCTCTCCCCAAAGAGAGTGACTCATTCCCTTTCTGTCCTGCCACCCTATAGGCCATCATTAAATCTGTCACTTTCTAATTATTGACCATGTATCTGTCAACTTCAACTGACTATGAGGTCTTAAAAGGTTGAAAGCATATTTCACTCAGCTCAGGCTCTGCTAGTCAATAGGAGTTCAATAAATGTATGATGGCAGGGAGAATTAATAAATTAGGGAGTTTATAATAAGAGTTAATATTTATTGAACATTTCTTCTATGCAATATGCTTTACCTTTATTAACTCAACAATCCCAAAAAGTTAAATATGACCCCCCCACTTCAACCCCTGATGAGTGGAGGCTCAGGAAAGCCACATAACTATTCCCGAAACACACAGTAAATGGCAAAATTGAACTCAATTTTATTAGAATTCCAGGATTGATTCTCTGAACTGCCAGAGTACATGGAAAGATTGGCTGAAGCGATGAATGAAGCAAGCAGTGAATGAGTGAATGACTTTTTGTTGCCCTTGGGATACTGAGAAACCAGGCAGCGACCTCTTCTCACAAGTCAATGAAAGTACCCGATTCAGATGACCAAGTGCTTTTATATATCAAACAAAGGGGTGATTTATGCCTGTGGTTTACTGCTATGACCTCTGGCAGTTCAGAGTAAGATTTGATTTTAAAAGCAAATGCCTCCACCTGATATTTCAGCTCCCTTGACATCTAGATGAAGGACAGAAGATGCTTGACTGACACATTGGACTCAACACAGTGGAAGAGCAGTGAAGTTGCTTAGTTATGTTCATTATAGCATAAGGTTCAGAGGTAACCAACGAACTCTTTCAGGGTAGGCAAGACAGAGAAGGGACCAGTATGCTAGTAATTGTTGGAAATGGTAATACTTGCCTAGAACTGAGCATTGAATGTAGGCAAAGGGATAATCTGTAAATGCATGTATTGCAAGCCACAATGTGTAAGAGAAGGGAAAGAGAAAGGGAAAGAGAAGGGAAAGAGAGAGAAAGAGAGAGAGAGAGAGAGAGAGAGAGAGAGAAGAGGGCACAGTGCCTGCCATAGAAGCAGACTTGGGGAGGGGCTAGAGAATCTGGGTACATTGGTAGTGAGAAATATGCACTAGTGGAGAGATGGGTGCTACAACATTGTATGACTGAAACTCAATCATGAACAACTTCATAATTGTATATCTCATGGTAGTATAATCAAATTAAAAATAAATAAATAAAAAAATAAAAATGATGGTTCCCCAAAAATCAAGAAAAATAAAACCTGTTTCCCTTACTAAGAAAGCACTCTTTCATTCATTCATTCTCCTATCCACACTTTCACTCACTCATCTAAATTCATTTATTAATTGACTTAATGACTAACCTCAAGAATCATTCTTTCATTCAGCAAATTTTTATTGTTTATTAAGCATAAAGGAACTACTGAAGTGCCATGAATATGGCAAGAATGAGAAGCAGTAAAGTCAAGGTTGAGATCAGTAAACTGAGTTTTCCTAAATAATAATTTTTTAAAAACCCTCTAGATTGACAGCTGACAAATATATAAGAACCACTTAAAGAAAGAGTTGCGTGTTCAGTGTGTATGATAGAATGGATGGGGTGAGGGAGCAGTTCTACACGTATATAATAACATGTTCGTCAGAGCAAGAGCTAGGAAAGCTGGGGGACTGCACGAAGTTTCTGATGAAAGAATAAAGTTTAGAGTAGAGCAATGAAAGTAAAAGAAGAAGCTGATATACAGGTACAGACAAGAATGGTCGGTTCTTTCTTTTGATCCTAATAATTAATAAATATCAGTAGCCACATGATAAATATATCTAGAGCGGATCTAGAAGGGATGTTCTGAAAAATCAGTGCCAATTTCAGGAGAATTCATATAATAACATGTATACTATGTTCATATTGGTCATCCAACCTATGACAGAGGTATGGATTCCAGCATTCAAATGGGGTGCCACATTCAATACATAGACCCCATCTACGTCTATGTCTGTCTATTGATTTTACATTCCACTGATCTATCAGTTTTCTATAATGCAGCTTCAATTTGATCCCATGACTCTATTGTGCATAAGGGAGCTGGTGGAGTGGGACCTAGTAGTGACAAAAGTCTTTGACTTACCTGGAAAGCCAATGTCACAGTGCTGGGAATTGGAGAATAATATACTAATGACTCCAGTAGTCTTTCTGGTCAGTGAGATGGTTTTAGTATTCCTCTGAGGGGCTCTTTGCCCATTCTCCTCCAAACTTGTTTGGCAGCACTCATTTCTACTGTGTAGGACCCTATTTACCTAGAAGCAGCACTTTGTTTTGCAGTCTCGTGGTTCTTCTGCCAGGAGATAAACCTAGTTCACCTCTTTCCTGACTTGGGCGTCTCTCCTCACCCAGCATCATTTGTGCCCCAACTGCAAGAGTGGGAGGGAGTAACTCTTTTCTGGGTTGGAGCAGAGGAGACCCACAATCTCCTTATGATGCTATTCTATATCCAAAATCTTATTTCGGGTTTAGTTTGTCAATACAAGGCCAGAAAATAAGCACAGCAGCTGATAATCAATTTTCTACCTGCAGGATGCTCCTCGAGTATGGAGTACTGTGCTGAGTACTTCCTTAGCTGGGCCAAAGGGAGAGGGGCAGGGTAAAGAAAGATCAATAATATTATTTCTGTAGAGATATGGTGAGGGGGCAGGCAGAAAGACCACTTGACAGGCTGGAACACATGCTTTGTCTGCTCAATTCCTGACACTGCATGGTTCCCTGAACACCACAGGAGCAAATCCTTGAGCATAAAGCTGGAAATAGCTGCTCAAGCACTATTGGTTTGTCTCCAATAGCCAATAGAGAGAGGTGGGGAGGGAGACAGAGAAAGCTACAGAAAGAAGGCACACTGGAGACATGGCAGTTGCAGTAGAAGAAGGCAACTGTAAAATTAAAAAATAATAATAATAAATGCTCCTATGCTTTTGTGCCCAAACTTCCCCTACTCCTTGTTGGATATACCTATTCGTTGCTATTTCTCCAAACTCTAGGGGCGTATGTTCCTTGTCATGAGTAAGGAAGGGACAGAGGGTAAGAAAGAACACAAAAGAAAGCAAGGGCTTTTCAGAAGAACATTGATTAAGGGGTTAACATCTCAAAAGAGGTGTTGAAACAGCTCCTCTGTGTAAGAACAGGAAACAGGAGGGGAAAAACAAAGAACACTGCTGAAGTTTTCCTATGACATCCAGAAGCTGGCCAAGGCATAGCACTTCCTTTTCACTGTATCACTGTCTTCCCGTTCATCATCGATTTGCTCAAGCGGGCACCAGTAACATCTCCATATGTCCTGTCTCATGCTAGTAGAGCCCAAGGGCATCTGCTTGCTCCAGGAACATAAAGAGCCTCAAACTTCCTTTTCAGAGTTAATTAAATCTCTGTAGACACTGAGAAACATTCCTGTATCATTTCACCAATCTTGGGTCCCCAGGGAGCCAGAATTCCTCAGCATAGATCCAAGGTCAAACACAGTGAAATGTATTCAGGATCAAGAGCTAATTTTGTCTCAGGCATCATCGCCTCTGTAAGGAGAGGAAATAGCCCCTAGTCATGGAGGTCTCCCTGCAAGGAGGGAAGCCAGAGTTCTTCCCAGGAACCCACTGCGTAGATCCACACCCTACCTATTCACTCCAAAGATGCATCCTATGTGACGTTCCTGCCCTGACTTCCCAGAATAACAGATCCAAGACCAATAGTCTAAGGGCTAGAAGTTCCATTATTCACAGTTGAGTATGCTTCTAAGAGTGTTTCTGCACCAGACTTCATACTCTCTTGAATTATGTACCAGTCTTCATATCCTCTTGAAATAGACTCTAAGGGCCCATAAGCAGATGATGCTCCTCTGTGCTCCAGAGACAGGGTGTATTCCAACATTCAAAGTCTCCACAATTCTCTCTTTTCTGTTAGCAGCTCTAATGCAGGGTTGTGGCTCCACATGAATCCACAAACCTAACACCCCGGGACACAAGAGGATCTGAATCCACCTAATTTTCTCCCTTCAGTGCTTCCCTGAAGGCTTAAGAACACACATGTCCATCAGTTAGGGATAGGAAATTTTATATCATAAAACAAAAAAAACATAATATTGAACAAATGGCAGAGTTTCATTTTATAAATCCTAATATAAGTTCTAATAAAATTATGGAGCAAAATTGGTACCAAAGCTGATTCCTGGAAATCCTCCTACTGTTAAGTTACTCATTTATTTATTCATTCTGCTTTGATCAGTCTCCAAAATTATATTATAGCGGGAAGGATACAGACTCTGGAGCCAGAATAAACATCAGCTTCTTTTTCACATTTTATTTTATATTCTGTTTTGATGCTGTTATACAGCTATTTCTTCTACCATCACTACACCCTGCTATGTACCAAGACCTATGAGGGATTTAAAGGCAAACACTCCACTCCTACATACCCACTGCTCATAATTCAAGAGGGTATGAAGACTGGTAGAGAAACACTCTTAGAAACATGTTCAATTGTGAATAATGGAACTCCTAGCAAGTAGTAGCTAAAACCATAGCTACTATTGCATCCCTGTCTCTGGGCCACAATGCAAAAAATGTATTGCTAATTTACAAGAAATTTGCAAGGAGTTGGTCCCAGGGCTGCCTGGCAGCTTGATCCCCCAATGAGATCACTGTAACTCTCTCCTCCTACTTCCTTAATGTCAACTCAGATTTATGTGCTCATAGTTATCTAAACAGGGTAAATCACTAAATAAGGCATCATGTTGCCTTTAAGCAGAAAAAAAGACAAACATTCTCCCATGTGGCCCTTATCTCTAAGAAGCAAAAAATACCTTTTAGAAGGCATTTCACAGGTTTATTCTAATATCTCATTGGACAAGACTGTTTTCTGGTGCTCACTCTGTGGGTTCAGGTGTGCTAGTAATTCTTGGAAGTTTTCAGGTATGAAGAAGCACATAAGGATTTCTAAAGGTTTTTAGCTATGAAAAACTAGATGAGGATATCTATTGGGGTTCCAAGTTTTATTAGTCGTTACTGTATAAGAAACTTTCAACATTAGTTGTTACTAACACCAGAAACTTCCACCATACAATAAAAACTGAGATACCACCATACAATAAAAACTGAGATAAATGAATTATAGTTAAGTTGGAAGCAGAGACAAAATTGACTGGGGTTTAGAAAGACCTGCTAAAGAAAGCACCATAGAAGCAACATCTGCAAAGAACTGTCTGATAGTGAGCCTGCTGTTGTGGGAAGAATGACCTTGCAGATGCAATGAGGAAAAAGAGAAAGGAAAAGTCAGATGTTGAAGAAGGAAGGAGATTGAAGTCGATGGAGAAAAAATCATGTGAGCAACAGAGCCAGAGAGAGTCAAGCAGAATGTGGTAGTCTGAGTCTAAACTTGACCAGCAGGTGCTTTACAAATTTTCTTAGCTTCCCTGAGTTGATCTGAGAGACAAAATCTTCAAGAGCACTGTATGGCCTTGTCTGCACTTGTCAGTGTAAGTCCAGGAGAATGTCATAGCTTGGTGTAGCTGTGCCTTTAACGTCTCTCTCAACTTTTAGCCACGTCCCGTGTTTACACAAAATATACATGCCTTAGGCAGGAAGTCTTGTCACTGTCCCCAAGGAGGATTTAATGAAACTGTTCTGTTTGCATTAAATCTCTGCTTGTACTTATTTTCTAATGCCAAATGACAATGTGCATTTAGAGCCAAGAGATCATTTCTTTGATTTTCATTCACTCTACTTTCAAAGAGCAGTTTAATTGAGTAAATAATGACAGAACTGATGTATAATATGACTAAATTCACTCACATTATCCACCATGGCAATCCTCTATCATAAATCCTTGATGGTGATGTACAAGGGAAGGGGGTTTGGGAAATATCCACCCAGAATAGAGAACTCTTTTTTTTTGGAAAGAATGAGTCCATCTGCTTGGCAAAGGTTTCGTTGAAGAGTATACAGGCTAGTATATGCCAAACACTTAGAATCAGCTTCTGCCACATAAAATGCATATTAACTACTGGAGGACTATTAGGACCACTCATATTTCTATAAGCTTTGAGGCAAAGTAAATTCAATGATGGGAGACTGAACTCAGAGTTTGATATGAGCTATAAAAAATCTAGGGTCGGGGGAATGATGAAATGGGAGACGTTTGAAAAGAATCTTCGGGCTGATTCTGACCAGGTTCTGGGAAATGCTGTCCCTCCTCCCTCCACGGAGCAGTCTGAGTCCCAGGCTCACCATAACATCCTGCCAAGTGCGCCCCGCACGGACTTACTCAGATGAACACTGTGAAAGCACAGATAAAAATCCCCAAGCTCATTTTGCCCAAATGAGGCACCTTGTCATTTGCAGGATGTCAGCTGTCACACAGAGCAAGAGTTCTCATCAGCTAAAATGAGGTGGAGAAGGGAATAAAAAATGAACAAAAACTTTTCAAAAAGGACCAGAAATCTTGATTCGAAGAACAGATGAACTGCAGAGGAGTGAAGCAGTGAGGCAGCCTCTCCAGGAACATCCTGAAGGACCCACCAGGCCAGAGAAAGGGAAGACGAGGTGGGGAAATGGGAGAGAGGGACGCAGGAGAGCAACCCAGCACAATCCACGATGACTGCCACCTCATCCCCTCCCCATTTCCTGTTGACATCCATCCTCATCACCTTCTGCCCAGATGAACGGAGCGTGGGGAGAAAAACAGAAAACTTGCTTGTAGCAGCAGATCCTACAAAGGATCACTCTGGTATCTCACCCACATTGGAGCAGCCCACATGCAGATCCCAAAGTAATTTGGGTAAAATAAGACTGAAGGTTGCGTGAATGAGGGATGCAGGGTTATATAAAACCCCATGATATTATTTTTGACTTTGCTAAGTTTTAATCACCCAACACCTATCGCTTCCCTTCTCAGGATCGCACCTCCCTTTCGGTAGGTTGAATGAACCATGGAAGGCTAGGATGAAGTCACTCGGTGTAAATCCCAGGGGAACCCTAAAAAGAGTCTGAGATTTTTGTTTTCTGTAGTGAAGCCCACAGAGTTCTAAGAGGCAGAACCGAACCTATCCTGGGTCAGATCTGAAGCCCACACTTGCCAGGTGAGCTGCACTTGCCCCTCCTTCTGTCCCCTTGGCTGCTAACTCCTGTCTGTCCAAAATTAACCTATCAGAGATGAAGAGACTAATGTCTTATGTAGCATGGGGAAATGGGGCTTCTAAAGAAATGGGATTACAGTTCTTATGAGAAAATGCATAAGAGACAATCTCTCTCTCTCTCTCTCTCTCTCTCTCTCTCTCTCTCTCACACACACACACACACACACGGCAGCTGTCTGTGAACCAAGCAGAGGGCTTCTACTGATCCCTGTATCTGTGACTCTTTGGATGCACAGGCTACAGAGTAAAGGTTAGTTTCTTTGGCTAAAGCATCCAGTGTACTGCAAGTTATCTAGAGAAGCCTCAAATAAGAGAGCCACTGTCCCGGCTCTTTTCCCACACATCTCTGGTCCACTGTCTGCTCTCTGAGCTCCTTCATCCTGAGGTCACCCCTGTCTCTGTCCACTCTCCACGGATTTATCAGAGTCATCCTCCTAAAGCAAATTCCAATCATGTCACTGCCCTTCACTGAAACTCTCTATCATTCCCTACTGCCCTCATATACTGTTCCCAGACCTACATTGTCTGATCCTTGTCTATTGACCAAGCTTAACATCCGGCCATGTCCCATTTATCCTTTTTCTTTCCTTCCAATCATATTTGAACTCCAATCACCCTATTCTGTCAAACCCTCTTGCTTTCCTCTATATGCAATATTGCAACCAGCCAGTTCTGTCTCTTTCACAACCACACACACACATTGATACACTCACACACACATACCAGCACTGCTTCACTCATTATGTATTATTTCTTCCTGCTTTCAGGTACCTCTCAGAAGAATTCTCACCAGCTCCCTCTTATGACAGTCCAGATCACCCACCTTCCTGCCATTCCAGCTTTCCTCAAGTCTCCCACATGAGAAAGCGTCCAGAGGACTTGCCTACTCTCCAGTGTCTTGTATTCAGTAGATACTCAACAGCTGCTTCTGAATAAATGCATGACTCTGACACATGGCGAATGCCACACTGCAGGTCATACCCAAGAAACATTTTGACCTACTTTCTTTCATAGAAATAAAAGAAAGACCTACAAACAATACAATAGCACAGCATATTCTAGAATATTTCCCACCTAGAATTTTCTCATTCTGCTTTTCAAGAGGCCTTTGTGGCTCACCTTGCCCCACAAGCAACAATAATTTATCTAGCAGTGATTTCTTTGTCTAGGGCAGGAACAATATCATTTACATACTTTCCTATTTTATTTCAGCCTAAATTAGCTGAAAAATAAATTTCTCCATCTGCACTAGGACTCAATCTCCACTGACAAAAACAAAGGATTTAAAAATCTGATGAGGACCACAATGCCCTGTGGGGAGCCCTGAGAATGGCAATGAAGTTGGGATCTGAACCTAGAAAATACAGATATGATTTAGAACATTGTCTCGTCTTGGAGCCACAAGGCTCTCCATGATAGTCCATTAGAGTCAGAGGTGAAAACTCAATATGCAAGGGACCCATGGCAGCAGACAGAGGAGCAGAGGCCATAACTGTAGGACAGGAGGGTCACAGAAAGAAACAAGATTGAAAAGAAGATACAGAAGGGGGGGATCAGAAACGCTGATTCAGAAGATGATACTAATCCCTTTAAAGGGCTATGTGCAAAGGTATTGGAGTTCATCTAGGACCATAAGTTAGACTAAGACCACATAGAAGGAAATTATGCTGGTCTGAAATGCGAAAGGAATGCATCACTATCCACTATGGCCACTCTGAAGTGTGGAGGTGAGGGAAGGCATGATGGAGGAAGGAACTGAGTGTGTGCCCCAGAAAGGCCTACACTCCAGCAAAACTGCTGGGCAGCATGGAGGAATTGCTGTAACTCACTTCACCATCACATTCACAATGCTCACCTCCGTTAAGGATTCCCTCAATGTTCATTTAAGAAATTATTAACGGTGAAATAAGCTGGCCCCATTTCACTCTTCAACAGTGGCTACATATGCACTCAAAGTACCCCCTCAACTTGGGATCCACAAATGTGTATGAAACTAGGGGCTAACCAATTAATTGTGCTGTTTTCTGAGACTTTGAAGAAATTTCTCATCTGAGAGGAGATTGGCTTTGACTCAGTAATGCCCCGTTGGCCACCACCATCCCAACAAAAACTAAGTCACATTTTCCCTCACTTAAAAACCACCAATGGCTTTTCATTGTCACTTGTCTTCCCATTGTTCATTGATTTGCTCAAACAGGCACCAGTAATGTCTCCATTCGCTGGGAAAGAGATTCATTATTGTTACTGTTTTGGGCATATTGAATACACTCAGGTAGCTTGACAGACTAGGCCATGGCTCTGGGTTCACCCAAGGGGGCCCAGTCTTTTTGTATGTCAGACCATCAACCATCCAGGGCCCAAAGGACAAAGCTCTGGGTCTAGACAAGCCTGTCTCCTGTCTGCCACCTGCTGGCAGAGCTGGGCACCGCAGCCACACCTGTAACACCTTGGCAATTACCTGGGGTTAAATCTGCTTGCTGACTTCAGTAGCACTTCAATTGACCTCCTGGTGTTCTCTAGCCAGTTCTCTTGCTAGTCTGAGATAAGGGGATAGAAGGAAAGGATTTCTACCTGAAATTTGTCCTAGAATCCTTCACTAATGAGTTTTTCTTCCCATCCATCCCATAGTGATAGGTTACCTGAGTCAGACAAAGGAAGAGGGCGCCTCTTTACAGAGTCCATTCAGTTGCTTGCCTGACCAGTGAAGCATAGTGGCTTCAGCCGTTGTAACTTGTGGCTGAACGCAGGCACACCATTGACCATATGCTCTCCGAGGAATCGCAGACAGCCCACTCGGACTTTGTAACCTTTTGTGGGACCTTACAATGAAAATAATGGCAACTTCTTCTTCTAGTGGCCACAATCCCTGTTCCTCTGTGCTCTCTCTCTGTGTCTCTGTCTCTCTCTCTGCTCAGGGACTGCTGTCATTAAGCCCTGTTTCCTGGATCATTCATACCCCTCATCAGCATAAGCAGGCTCTTCTCATGACAGTGGGAACCTTGTCACATGTCACCGGCTCAGACTCAGAAGTTTCCTGGGACACTTCCCTTTCCCCCTCATCGCTGTCTTTGCACCCAGCTTCATTATCTCTCTGCACTATGAATATACTGCATAGGAAACCTCGCACACACTTCCTTTTTGTCTCCTTACTTCATCTGTCTTCTTTCTCTGGAAATAAATAAGTTCTAAAACACCAAGGACTCTGTTGTCTCATTTTGGCTGCCTCTTTGAAAACAATCTCGTGTAAAATAAAATCTTCATAAGTATCCAGTAGAAGAGTTAATGAATGGACTTATGGTTGCTGAAAATAGGCTCATACTTAAAAGTAAATAGAAAGAGAAGTGACCTTGAAGAATGAGAGTTTTGACAAGCGTTCCTTGGACCTTTTGACAAGCGTGGACCCATCCGACACGCTTTCTCCTCTTGGACTTTTCGGCAACAGAAATAAATGGTTCTCTTTTTAGCTTATGCTGTACTAAAATGGTGTTTCTATCCTCCATTCTGGCCTTAGAACCTGGGACTCTCAGTTCTGCCAGGACGGTTTTAAAGCTGACCACTTCTATAGTAGTCACTTTGTGAGTGTCTTCTACTTCAACATGTAAAGTCTCCAAATATATTTGAATACTTTTAATTTTTTTTGTTTGGTTGTTTGGTTGTGTTTCTTTTTTTGCTTTTTTTTGGTCACACATGGTGACACTCGGGTTTCTCCTGGCTCTGCACTCAGAAATTTCTCCTGGCAGTGCTTGGGGACCAGATGGAATGCCGGGTATCTAACTCAGCCTGGCCTCATGCAAGGCAAATGGCTCTCTACTGTACTATCACTCCAGCCCCCTGCATAAGTTAAAAATTAATAAATCCCTGTGAGATAAATAGCTATAAGCTGTTCATCATAGGGTTTCAGTCATACAATGTTCCATCATCCATTCCTTCACCAGTGCACATTTCACACCATCATTGTCCCTAGTATCCCTCCTGCTATCCCCCAACAACTCTCCTCCAGTCTGCCTCTATGGCAGGCCAGGACCAAGTCCAGCCATCAATTGGCCTGAATACTGACCTTGGCTTGGGCTCTGAATTATTAACTAATCCCTGGATGATGCCTCAGTCTCTGCCTTAAACCTCATCTTTAGTTGGTATTAATCTTTTGCCAGGCTCTGTTCTGGGTAGTTTATCAAGATCTTGGCTCATTTAATCTTCTCAATGATCTAATATAATGACACCATTTCTAGCCCCATTTCTCTGATTTGGAAGCTAAGGGTTGCAGAGTTTAAATGCCTCGCCCAGCAGGAGCCTTGCTCCCAAAGCATTCATACTCCAATAATTTAGCAGGACTCTAAACCTCTATGGCAGACTGGACTTCCCAAAGATGGGTCCAACCATATCTCCCATTCCATGAGCTTCCACTCTGATGATCCTCTCACATAAGGGCAGAACTTGGGTCCCTCCACCTGACCACAGCCTGTGTGAAACAATGTGAATTTGAGTCTTGATAATGAAATGTGATGCACATCTGCCTGGTTCACAAGTGATGCTACGTCCCTATTCCTCGAACCATGTTAGCTGGAAGATCCCAGGAGAGAGCACATGGAGATGCCACATGTGGGTGTTCTGCCTGACACCCCAGCTGATTTCCCAGATGTAACTGGCATCACCACTAGACACATGAGTGAAGCTGTCTCCAGATGATCCCAGCTTTGTGTCACCTCCCCAGCCTTCAAGCTTCCCCAAATGAGGCTCACTCATCAGGGAAACCCTCCCTAATACCTGTCCCACAGAACCTGTGAGCCCAATAACATGATTGTTTTATGCCCCTTGGTTTTGGGTTCCTTGTTACACAGCTATTGCACTGGGACCTCACCCTCCCCTCCATAACCTGGTTTATAAAGCCTGGCCTCTCAATGTTCTGTGGTTCAGTGTCTAATACCCAGCGACAGGTTCATCACATTCTGCCAGCCTGATATGTCACCCCATCATTTATTGTTGGACTTTCCAAGCACCAGCAGCCAACCTCAATTACTAGTTCTTGTCTAACGTCAGTTCCTCCTGACATCGACTTGCCCGCAAGATTGAACTTGCTCTCCCTCCGGAAGCTGCTTTTGACTCCCTCAAGCTAGTCCATGGATCTTGGTTTCCTGCATCATTTTCTCTCCCTAGCTATTTAGTCCTGTTGCAAGAATAGACCTGGTCCTTCTTTTGAGAGATGCAAAAAGCAGAATCCCAGCCCAATGCTGTGTTGTTAAAAAGCATTATTGATTACTGATTCCATTGTACAGAAAAAGAATCTGAGGCTACAAGAGATTAAGGCATTTTGGGGATCATACCACAGTGTGAAGCCAGCTAAGTGCCCCTGAGAGGTCAGAATATAGGAAGATTCGAGAGAAGGTAGATCAAGGGTTCCAAGATGGAAAAAACTAATGGTTTTATCTCCAGAATCTACCTGATGTACAATAACTGTGTTCTCGATTTCCTCTTTGAGGTTGGACCTTATAACATCCACACAGCTAGGAGATCTACCGAGGAGATGAGGCACTATCCCTCCTGAGTTGGTCTGATGGGCATGACTAGAGCTTCATATTGGAAGAATTCATACAATTTTTATTTTCTTCTCTTTGTCATATTTCGAACCAAACTCTGCAAATCTGGGTTTTTCACCAGGAAATGGCACTACATCACTCTTGGATCTTTGATGGAGGGACAATGCCTTCACATGGATAGGAATATATAGTAGTGGCCAAAAGAAAACCCTTGGAAGCCAAGCAAAGATTTACGTATAGGCCCTACTTTCCATTAGTGATACTAGTTGTGGGCCTTGGGCTTTGTCAGTTTCCATGAACTGATCAATGCTATGAGAAGAGAAAAATTCAACCCACGTGGTTACTGTAAGGATCAAGGGAGACAATAGCTCGGGTCAACATGGCAGCAGACAGACAGTTGCAGCCTCAGGCAGGTGGCTGTAGAGTCTTTGGAAATGTTTTTACAACACCGTGGGGTTCAATAAAATGGGGTTAATGCATATTGATACCATCTATGAGGATGAGAATGTGAAGGAAGTCATCAGGAGGCTCCCCAAGAACCTGTACAACTACAGGATGTTCCGCATCAAGAGAGGCCCGGACTTAACAGTGAGGGCGCAGATCCTGCCCAATTAACAATGGACAATTTATGAAGAGGATAAATTCTCCCTTGAACCATATTTGAAAGAGGTTATTCGGGAACGGAAAGAGAGAGAAGAATGGGCAAAGAAATGATTGCCCATCCAGGAGCAGCTGTGTGGAGATGTGTATGAAGTTGGTTAAAGCAGAAATGTGTAATCTTGAACTTATTTGAGCTGCAAATGAGTAGTTTAAATATATATATATATATTTAAACTATATATATATTTATATATAAAGTTATATATAATAAATATATATATATATATTATAATATATAATATATATATATATATATATATATATAATATATATATATTATATATATACTATATATATATATATAGAGTAACTGCTAAATCTTTGGAATTTTTAAAAACTAAAATAACCATTATTATTATAAGTAGAAAAGTAATATTTTTACCACATGGAAATAAGCAGAATGTCACTAGATATTCACAAAAACACAAAAAATTATCTCAATTATGGTCAAAACAATTCCAAAAGTCCCACAAAGAGGCAAGAATGTCAGCTCCTACATTCCTAACTGTGAAATAATACTGTCCCAGCCACTTTTTTATGCTCAAGTTTACAAGAAACATTTGGCACTAATCAGTCACAACAATCTCAAGTTGCTGAAACCTATACTTAGATCTTCTCTGCAGGTCTTGTCTGGAAGACCCCACTTCTGACCCACAGACTGGATGTGAGAACCCTTCTAATTCTCTAGTCCCAAACAATAGTATTCGGTACAGATGGCATTGGAGTTGATACTTCTGGCAAAAATAAGAGTGCGTAAAAGCTAGTGAGAAAAGATTTCATTGTAATCTGATACAACCCATCTCCAGAAGGGTTCTATCTGCTGCAGAGCTCTCCCCATTACAGAAATCAATTTAGCATTCGACTTCTCCTCCTGTGGCGCATACTGAAGTGGGGCCTGACAAGGATGGAAAACAGATTTGTGTTAAATACTGCCAATAAAGCCTGTAGCTCAAGGTTATAGCAGTCAAAGGAAACCAGTGCCTTGGAAACCCCGAAACTCTCATCCATCAGCTGGAGTCAGCAGCTTTGGAAGGAAGTCAGAGGAAGGAGGGCCCACGATGAGCATGAGTGTTTGGGACAGGAGCATTGCTGGTTTGCCACAGGCCTTTTAAAATAGGTCTGAGCCCGATAATGCAAACCATAATACCAAAGGAGAGAAAGAAATAGAAAAAGAGAGAGTGTGGCAGACAGAAAGAGAGAAAAAGACCTGCTATAGAGGCAGGTTGGATGGGGGGCAAGAAGGAAACTGAGGACATTGGTGGTGTGAATGTACACTGGTGAATGGTTGGGTGCTAGAACATTGTATGACTGAAATCCGATCACGAAAAAATTTTAACTGTGTATCTCATGGTGATTCAATAGAAAAATAATAATAAATTTAAAAAATTAAATACTATAAGCATGAGCCTCCAAAACTCAGAATATCTGGTGTTTTTTATATGGTTGTGGTGGATGCCTCCTTTGCGTCTGCTTGCAGTAACTGTGGCCTCATCTGATATCAGCACCTACTTCATCTTGGCAAACTTCTCAATCTGTGAAAAGTGGATAGAAGTTAGCATGAAGGCTGTTGGCGTGTGAGTGGTACCTCCCTGATCAGACCCAAGGTGCTTGGAATAATCTTTTAGCAATGGCCTTGAGGCCGAAGCTTCAGGAATGTGTACATGATTCAATGAGACCAGCCAGACCCTGTGAGAATCAGCCATGAAACTGCTGAGGACCATTGATTAGAAGTACACCATCTTCCTACTGGGATGACAAGAACTGACTACACAGCTGAAGTTTCCAGAAACTACCTGAGTGGAGTAATGGGGAGAATGGAATCAAGCCAAATAAACACAGAGATATGAGAAACAGTAAAAATTTGATGAGCTCATTTATTGCTTTGGCACCATACCCAGTGGTGCTCAGGGCTTACTCATGACTCTGTGCTAGGCTATCACTCCTGGTAGGCTTAGGGGACCATATGGCAGCTGGAAATCAGATCCAGGTCAGCCATGTGCAAGGCAAATGCTCTACCTGATATACTATTGCTCTAGTCCCAATGTCATTTTTCCAAAACCATTTTTTAGTGAATCACTGTAGATTACAGAGTTAAAAGACATCCATACTCCTATGTTCATTGCAGCACTATTCATGATACCCAATATCTGAAAACAACCCAAGTGTCCAAAACAGATGACTGGATAAAGAAGCTATGGTACATATACCCATGAAGAGATCAGTTTTAAGCTCCTAAAATCAAGCTGTACCTGAAGACCATCCCTACTCCCGTCAGTCCCAAAAGCCAAAAGGTTCTCAAACCACAACCCCACCCCGATACCTCTTGGTTTTAAGTCAGCTGGAGTTGAGTTTTTTTTCACTGCAACTAAGTAGAACCTTAGTTGCACACTGGGAACTAACACGGGTTAGTCATCCACGCTGGAGGACTCCAGTGTGGATGACTAACCCGTGGGGGGGGCCAGACCTTGTTGACAGTTCAGCTTGTGAGACCTAAGTTAAGGTCACACCAACATTAAGCCACACCTTCTAGTCAGATCTAACATCCTAAGGTTGGAACACTAAGCAAGCCTGTTAAGAGAGATTTCACATGCTTTCTAGGTAAGCATAACCCCAAACAGAGAAGCAGCAGGTGGTGACTTCCATATGCCCCTTTATGCCCTGCTTTCTCCATTCCAATGCTTTCAGCCCACCACCAGGTTAAGCTGCCTTGGCAAAATCTTGCTTTCCTTGTTTGTACCCATAAGAAGTCTTATGGTGCCTGGGAATTGCTCTCTCCCTCTACCACTGAGAGGACAGGTATTAAATACTCTATCTTCCCACCCCACTGAGGAGATTATTCTAAGACATGTTTTTATACCCCGATCCCCAGCATTAATTTATAGGCACCCACTGTGACAGCAAATTTACTCGCTCTACAGTCACTTTCCCTGTCCTCTTGACCTCCGTGAATCCTAGGTAGTGTTCATGCAAGTCCACATAAGAGACATATGCCAGATCCTTCATGACTGAGGATAAGCAGAAGACATGAAGATAAGCAGATCTTCATGTCTGCTCCAGCCTAGAGAACAGAAATTACACTCATTTCTCACCAGACACCGTTTTTATCCCCCGAATGGACAGTCCTTTCCAAAAAGCTTTTGAGTTGGGCTAGTCAATCTCCTACAAATCTTTTAGAATCTTTGGAAATTCCTCTCATCTCCCAGACTAAAAAATCCCATGAAGTCAAAACAAAAAATCCTAGAAGGACTTACTGTGCCTCTCAGCCACCCCCAAAATGTACCAATATATTCATGCAGAAAAAAAATTGACAGTTCCCAGAAGGAACGCTTGCTATCCTCCAAACATGACTGCCCTATAAATACCAGTGCAACGGGCCTGGGGCAGCAGCAGACCCCATGATGGTGTTGAGGCTGTGGTGCAGAGATGGGAACAGGGCCTGCCGGTGTCCAGGGTGGGATACACCTACCACCCCAAAACCCTCCACCTTCTCTCCAGCCTTCTTTTCTGCAGAGCCAACCATCTTTAAAGATCCACTTGTGATTTCCCTAAAATAGGCCAAGCACGCATTCTCCTTCCTTCTGGCTCCAAAAGCACTGCTCCATCTGCCAGAAATAGCTTGTTCTTCTCAAGCTCCTCAAGACTTCTTCCTTCTCACCCCACTCAACCTCCTCAGTTCCAGGACTAAGAATTTGGAAAGGGGTTTGCATAAGAGGACTGAGCTCCAGAGAGAAAGCAATCAGAGGAGGCTCACTGGGATAGGGCCAGGGGTTGAAATGAGACTATGAGTTGGATGGGGACTTCCTTTCCAAAGCCTGATACATATCACCCTCTTGTTAGACATTTGCCAGAGGCATTTAAGTAATTGAGAAAGTAGATAATATTAAAATGTACTGTAGGGAAGGCACATGTTCTCATTTTCCACCTCTCTTCCTGATTAAAGAGGAAGCGTTATCATTCATGTGACTTTAACACTGTTAATCTCTCCTTCTAAATGCCATAGCAAAAAAGAATGTTAGTATACCCTCTTCTTCTTTTATTGTTTTTAATTCCTTTGACTATTGAAATGATTACTTATGTTTCTAGTCCATTGTAATAGTGATATAAAAACTCAAATGCAAAGAGCCTAAAGATACTAAATGTTTTCATGGAGATATGTGTGATACACATCTAACCTGTGTGTAAATAAATTATTTGTCTAATAAGTGTCTTTAAGGCATTATAAATCTGAAACAACATCTATTTTTCAGATTTAACATGATTTTATATTCATGTGTACATACATAACATTTATGAGGCTTAGGTTGTGTGTAGTAGAACCAACATTATATGAAAGGGCCTCAAAAAAAACGAGCCGTGTTTAGCAAAATGAACCTGGCCTGAATAATGGAGTTGGGTCCCCAAGCTTCAAAAAGGACTTCCTTCTGTGACAATTCTAATGTGATTGTGAAGAAGAGCCCAGAGTGCCTCCAAATGCTCCTGAACAGCAAAACTTGAGTCCTGGCAGGAAACGATCTTCCTGACCTTTAAAACCAGCTTGTGAGATCAGGAAATCATCTCAGACTTTTTCTGGTCCCTTCTCTAGGGTGACAGAGCTCTAACTTCACACTCTAGGATTGTTTTCAGAATTCTTTCTGAATTGAAAAGCTGGGGTCCTCTGAAGTCCCAGGCAGGGCAAATGGACACATGGAAACAAAGGCTCTTCTCATTTTTGATAAACAGATGAAGGTCAACATAAAAAGCATGTACTGTGCTTCGCTTAAGGAGGCACCAAAGTCCACCAGCCAAACCTTCCAAAGCAGCTTCTGACATCGATGCTGAAAAGCAGTGAGCACCTAAATCACTCATTTTATTCGAAACAAGGTCTTAGAGATAAGCAATGAGGATTTTCTTCTCCACACCCTTCAGACTGCTCCATCTCAACCACTCAAATGCATTCAAACGGACACAGGGAACAAAAGTCTATGAGCCAGACTCTGACTCTAAAGACCCCAGAATGAACAAGGGCCCAGAAACACAGAGCACCTCATCACAACAGTCTGTATTCTAAAAATTCTTTTTTTAAATGAGGAAATAAGGACTATATATGAGCCCATGAAAATATTATTTCAGAAAAGAAGATCCCATTTTACAAAAAGCAAAACAGGACTCCCTGAATGCACATGTGGATCTCTACCCAGTCACCACAGTGTTCCGTGAAGTTCTGATTCATGTTCAGCTCTGAAACATGAATGATGCAGATAAACAGTCCCACAAGGTCTGAGGCAGACCTTGTGGGACTCCCAGGAAGGAAGGCCACAAGCAATGACCATGAAATGAAGGCCCTCTTTTTCCCTGGCCATCCTGTTTTGACCCTTCTCCACATCAACTCCTTTCTCACAGAGCTTTCTAGTCCCATCCTTAACCACAAGACTTTTTTTGAGTCTCCATGTCATAAAATGATAACCAGGATTCACACAGCCTTCTCCCAGCCATGAGCAGAGGACAGTGAAGTTACAACACTCAGCTTCCTTACTGGGAAAATAGTCACCTGGGGCTCCTCTTCACCCTCCTTTTACTATTCTCCCTGAATAAATTCTGCCAGACACAGCTGTGTCATACTGGAGAGATGCTAACTTGAATTTGAAGTCAATCACTTTCGGGGCCAAAGCAATAGCACAGCAGGTAGGGCATTTGCCTTGCATGTGGCACACCCGGGTTCAATCCCTGGCATCCCATATGGTCCCCTGAGCACTGCTAGGAGTAATTCATGAGCAAAGAGCCAGGAGTAACCCCTGAGCATTGCTGTGTGTGACTCCCAAAAAAAAGAAAAAAAAAGAAGTCAATCACTTTTTGTTTGAATACATTGGGAATAGAGCCCTGTAAAAGTAAAGCTGATCCAAAATTTCCCTAGTTCGTTGAGGATTCCAGGTATTTCTAGCATTCCCATCAGCAGCTAGAACATTCTATGTCCACTATATCCAGGAAGTTAAGGGTATCTATTTGTTTTTTTCCCTTGCAGATATCCAAAGAGCAAAAGACTCAGTGTTTGGCCTTTGAGGGTATAAACCAGGTCTTTTTAAACTCCAGGCAAGAAAACCTTTAGCACTGAAATTTAAAGTTCTAAAATTCAAGAAACTTGCATCCTTTGAGTTTCAAAGACCAAAATGTCAGCCCAAAAGTGATACCAATGCATGTAGTCAATGACAGATACGAGAGACTGGGCATCTCTGCTCATTTCCCAAGAGAGAATCCAGGAAAGAGAAAAGGATTCCAGGGTTCTCCAGCATCCCAGGGTCAATTCAATAGAATGGAACTTCTGCCTGGCCTAGCCAATGCAGAGAAAGTTTGGAGGTTGACTCTGGAGGCAGAAGTCTAGTCATGCTTTCTACCAGTCAGGTAAGCACTTCAGCCCCCAAGATCTCTGCTCTTCTTCAGGCCCCTGGGAAGGAGCACAGCCAGTATCTTAAAAAAAAAAAAGCAGTATGTGTCAGAGACTTTGCTTAGCACTCCCTGAATTTCCCCATGTAGACAAAGCCCTTTACAATGGCTCAGGGTAGTCATAAGCCTCACGAGTGGAAGAGAGGCTCTAAAAATCTAGATGAGTCAGGCTCAACATGCAATAGATGTTTTGCTGGGGATGAGAGGGCATAACTTGGTTTCTCCCTAGAGTGAGGACAATCTTAAAACACACCTTTGTTGCATGCTTGCAATCCAAAGAGATTTTCCAGAAAGACAACCCGCCCATCAATAAACTATTGGTCTAGGGGCAAGGCTGCTGAAAATTGATGCCAGTAAGCTGGTACTGCCCTCTGCTCTCCTCTCTGTAACCCTTCTCTCCTAGAATTAAAATGAAGTTTCAAGATCATAATTCCTGCAGTGTGGAGCCAGTGAGAACTCAGCCTCTGAGTCTCCCTCGCCCAGTCTGTGCTCTGGACATAACACTCAAGAAAGCTTTCCCCAAAAAAGTGCCAAGCCACTCACTTAAAATGGATGGTTGTGGGAGGCTTGTCGATGGTGGCATCTGTCCTGCTGCCTGCTACGCTCTGGTCACTAACTGGACAATATAACAAGAGACTTAGATCAATGAGAGGAAAATGGAAGAAACTGCTTCTGTTTGCTCCAAGGAAAGAAGTTTGGGTTTTTGAAAAACAAAACAATCTGAAGATACCAGCAGCAAAATGTGAAGGAGCAAAAGGTTAACAGGCTGGTGAGTGAGGAAAAGAATCCTAGTTATATACCGTCTAACAGAATTGGAGTCCTGGAGTGCCTCTTTCCTCCTTTCTGTCTCCTTGAAATTCATGTTGGATCCTTACTCAACCTGAGCTGCCATTATCGTTGCCAGGACAGGGTAAGTCACAGATGAGTATGTCATTCCACCAGTAACTGTAGTCACTCCATGCAATAACTGCACACAGTCACACATAAAAGAAGGTGCATCAAAATATAACAGCAGGGAGCTGGGGCGCTGCCCAAGTGATCAGAGACATGTCCTAGCACGTACGTGACCTCCGATCAATTCCTGGCACTTGGTTCCTCCTTGTTGATTCCACTGAGAGCCCTGGTGGCCCCTAAGCCATCACCACTAGATGTGGTCCTAACGGCCTCTGAGCATCACCAGTGCACAAACCAAGAGCCATAGGAGGTGACCCCAGACTCCCAAGAACTATGGGGGGGTAGCCCTATAGAAAAAAATTTAAGAAGAGAGCAGGTCTCCTTGACAGACAGGATTGTGAGTGACCTTTTATATGTGAGCAGTTAGTGGTGAAAGGGCACAGTCCTAAAACAGCTCTCATTTCTGACTCAACTATAACTCTCAGGGACTCCCCAAGACCACCCTGAGGCTTGATAATTCATTCTGAAATGCTGAAATGCACAGAGGCCCTAAAGGAGGAACTATGCATGGGCACAACTGAAGGGGCTTTGAGGGCCACTTACATGAGGAGATGCAGGTGGAAAGAGCCCAGGATAAACTAAAAGGGGAGTGCTCTAGGACTTCTGTGTGAATAAGGATAGGTCACCTTTCTGGCACTCCTGCTCAGCAATACGTAGAGCTCTGCCAGTCCTGCCTTCTCCCTCAACTCCCGTATTCAGAGCACTTTATGTGGGGGAGAGGGGCCGGAAGGAGTGCTCTGATGTGCAGGCATGATTCATTTCCCACATGACTGACTTGTTTCCTCTACAACCTCCAAAGGCCCCACCCCAATGGTTCTGCTAATTCATCTCATGCAGCTGATCCTCTTAGATGCAACCATTGTTCACACAAAATCATACTGATAAATTATATCCAGTGAGACCCTGACCTTCTGGTGGTATGCCTGTTAGGCATTAATTTCTATCACTTCCCAGTAACCAAAGGGTGAGACCAAACTTTCTAGTAAGGTTGAGTTTTGGCTACATATTATAGGAAACGGTAATAGTAAAATTACTTAGGGCTAGGGACAGTTCTGTATCTTTGGAACCACAGAATCCCCCCAAACCCAAATATCTCTGAATCTAGACCAAAGACCACCTCCAGGACACCCACATTGTTGAATGTACCCAGAACCTAAGGACCCAAGTAGCATTATTGTCCTAATATTGAACTGTCTGCCCAGTTGGCTGAGGACCAACAAGGTATGGCCCCTGACCAATTTTTGGAGACCCTAAAATAAAGAGGACTGTGGAGATAGTACGGGGTTAGTGCACAGTGCTGTACCTGAATCAGCTTTGATCCCCAGAACCATATGGTCTCTCAAGCATCACCAGTTACAGCCTGGATGAACTATGGAGGCCCCCAACCATTACCAAAGTGTGGAGCTAGACTGCCGCGATGGCCCTGGTGGAACCTGTTTCTGCGGGGACCAAACAGCTTTGCATCTCCTGGCCCTAGCACTAAACTGCCAGCTTGGTTGGTTGATAATCACTCGGGCAGCCTCTAAACTGCCCTGAATAATGCTTGGGAGGTCCCAAAGAAATAAATGATTCACAGTAAAAGACATTCCTGCATTAGGTCTGAGGTTGTTTCTTTCTCATTCTATACCCACGTCAGGGCACTCTGCCTGCCCCTTCCTTACCATCTCGACAGTCTGAGTAGGATTTTAAATGTCCCGTCTACTCACCAGTGGGCCCCCGACCCTCAATCCTATTCTTACCTGATGAAACTTTAATAATGTCCATCAAAATAATAGCAAACAGTACTGCCATTTACAGAATTCTGATCAGAATTCTGATTACAGTAGTGCTGATCCCATACAGAATTATAAAGATATCATTTTGCAAATTAAATATTTACATGTGAAAAATAAGTAAATAAAAGCTTCAATATGTGCTATGTTGCCACCATTTTTCAAATGAAAATAGTCAAAATAAAAAAGATGAAGTTTTCACCCCAAATCTCACTTTTCCAAGGAGACAGAGCTTAGACTCAGACTTAAGTCTTGGGCTGGGGAATATCACTTACCATTTGCCTTGCATAAATGAAGCTCTAGGTCCAATCCCCAGTATTTAAAGGGAAAAATCTCTCATATCTTTCACTTTGTGGGTCCCTTCCAAGTTCCCTGTAGTACTGAGGACTTGTGCTCTGGGAATCTGAGGATGAGCTGACCAGCCCCTCATTAACACAAACCATAACCTAGGAGGCCAGGGTGGTAACCCACCTAACAGTTAAGCTGCCATCATCCACAGCAAATTTTTGAGGACAGTCCAGCTGACCACCAGCATTGTCCACAGCAGTTTTTCCTGTATACAAACACACACTTCAGTCCATCTCTAAAAGTTCAAGCCCCTTGTAAGAATCTGCTAGCTCACCCAGCTTTGGGTTAGTTTGGTTTTCGGGGTCTCCCAAGCAATATCTATCTGTCTATCTATCTATCTATCTATCTATCTATCTATCTATCTATCTATCTATCTATCTATCTATCTATCTATCTATCTATCTATCTATCTATCTATCTATCATCTATCTATCTCTCTCTCTATCTCTATCTCTCTATCTCTCACTTCTCTATCTCTCTCTGTCTCTCTATCTCTCTGTCTCTCTATCTCTCTATCTTTTATCTATTTATCTATCTATTCATTATCTATTTATTCTAATCTTTAATATTTATTATGTATTATTTATTATTTCACTGTATCACTGTCTTCCCGTTCATCATTGGTTTGCTTGAGCGGGCACCAACATCTCCATATGTCCTGTCTCATGCTAGTAGAGCCCAAGGGCATCATTATTTACTTATTATTATTATTATTATTATTTATTATTATTTATTTTTTATTTTGGGTCACATCTGGCAATGCTCAGGGGCTTCTTCTGGCTCTGCACTCAGGAATTACTACTGACTGTGCTTCGGGAACCATATGGATTTCTGGGGATTGGAACCAGGGTCAGCCTCATGCAAAGAACAGGCTCTATCAACTGGACTATTGCTCTGCCTCCTCAAGCAATAATCAGAGAGAACTTACTGTTCACTCCCAGTGGTAGTAGGTTCAGAGCTGATACCTAGAAACCAGTGTCAGTGGTGCTTTTAGGTATGAGGATTACCCTGGACCTCCCAGCTGGGCTTGAAGGTCTCAATGGTGTCAGGCTCAAACCCAGGTAGGGCACATCACCCTAAACCCTAACCACCTTCAAATCCTTTAACCATGCATTTTTGGGTGGCCAATTTGGGACATCTAAGGACTTTTTTTTCTAGAAACCCAATATGCTTCAGGTCAAGTTTCATGCTACTTTTATGTATCTAATAAACACCAAAAAAGTCTCGAGCACATCTAAGGAAATGTAGGATGGTTGGGGACTTTTCGTGACTGTTTTCTTTTTCTCCCTTCAACTCAGACTAACTTCCCTCTACTTCAGGAAGAACTACTGGAGTCGTTGATTGACTACAGCCATCACATCCTCCCAGGATACCGCTGAGCTATCCCACAGTCTATAAAACTCCATTCTCGCCATCGAACTGGAGTCCTGGCCTTTATTTAAGACACACACACACGCAGGGCAAACCTCCCTGTTGGGAAGCCTCTATTCATTCCACATGCCTGCTCCTATTTTCACTCTATTATTTCATCTATTAATTTAGCAACCTCAAGCACTCCATGAGTTATTCGGCAATTACTGGGGGATTCACAGGTCTCACACTGTGGAGGGGAGGAGGCTGACAAGTGCCATTAGCATCAGGCCCAGTAATGGCTCCATAATGCTGCCTCGTGCTTAGCCTGATGAGAATGGCTTATATATTGGAAGGAATTTTACAGGGTGTCACAGACCTTAATTAATTCTAGTGCTCAGAGAGGAAAGCACTCCCGTTTGGGACTCAGAACTACTGCACAGAGGTGGTTGCATGTCAACATGAAAGGGCCTTAAATCAAGTTGGCCTTCTACTAAAATGGGTTAGGGCACGTGTGTATCTGGAGCCTGGAGTTCATCCAGCAGCAATTTACCAAGCATTTGCCTGGGGCCAGAGCACTGTGCTGGGTGGCAGAGTAAGGAGAGGTGCCACTGAAACCTGGCCCCTGACCACATGGAAACGTGGGGAGCTCCAAATGGCATGTGCTTCATTAATCGATCAACCATAAAAGCACCATTCTGTGATCACTAAGGGAGAAGCCAGAATCTTGGAAAAATGCCTGAGAGTGAGAGAACTGTCCTACCATTGAATAGTACCTGCTTTTAGGTAATTTATAGGTTCCCCGGTCCCATTCTCTTCCTCTCGGTGGCTGTTCTTGTGTGATTAACCACGGGTGGCACATTTGGCTACTGCCAGGGATCACAAATGCTGTACTAGAAACAGTTTCAGGGCAAAATCAGACTCTCTTGGGGGAACAGACAATCACAAACATATGTATCACTGTCTTCCCGTTCATCATCGATTTGCTCGGGCGGGCACCAGTAACATTGCCATATGTCCTGTCTCATGCTAGTAGAGCCCAAGGGCATCTGCTTGTTCCAGCAACATAAAGAGCCTCAACCATTCCATTAGGTCGAGGAATGAGGTCTATGACTGTTACTGGTATTTGGCATATCATATATAACACGGGTAGCTTGCCAGGCTCTGCCGTGAGGGTGGGCATACTCTTTTTGTCAGCTCTGCTCTCCAGCATTTATTGATGAACTGTGCGGCTGCAGGCGGCCGCACAAGCCAGGCTGTGATAGGCTCTTCTGCTGGATGGAGTTCTGATGAGAGGGAAGTCCGGATGTGGAAAATGATGGCCCTCATGGAGTGGGGGGGTCATCTGGCTTTCTTATGAGGCTCTGCTGGGGTGTCAGGCCAGGGCTAGAACTCACCATCCCTCCCGGGCACCTTGTTAGTGGCTGGGCACAGGGACAGCCAGTAGTAGCTCTGCCCCCATGTCTGTGCGTCTCTGGATCAGCATACCTGGGCCGGACTTGAACAGATAAACACTGGAACAGACAAATACAAACCTATGCTCTACCATAAAGCCACATCTTTGCCTAGGCAACTTCCTTAGCCTTGCATAGACTAGGATTTCTTCATCTACTAAACAGGGTCCACTTCAAACTTCTGTTGAGGAGATTAAGTGAGTCAGTGCATTGTGTCTGCCCCAAAGTAACTTCTTAATTAAGGTGAGCAATTACAGCTCATGCATTTTCCAATATCCTCCTAAAGTGTGGGTTCATTGCTCATCCAAAGACACATCAGTTAATCCTATAAGAACTTCTAAGATCTTTCTGAATTAAATTAGTTCTGGTAGTGTAGTTGTTGCTAAAAGTGGCTCCAGGAACCTGGCTTTGTTGCGTGAGACAGAAACACCCTTTCTTTTCTCCTGTGAGCATCTGGGGTTCATGGGAGTGATCCCAAAGTCTGATCCAAGGACTTTAAGATACTTCTTAAGCATATGTTAGCCTGAAAAAGGATGATCCAGACCTTTGACCAATATTCAATATTTCCATCAAGGGTATGATAAAGGCTCATTAAAATGTATGTGTAGTACTAAGCTAGGACTCCATCTTGTAGGCAATATGCTTACAAAAGAATCAGGGTCCCAAAAGACTTCCCCCAGCTGCTACAGAAGACTGAATTACACAACAAGAAATGTAACAGAGATAAACACAAGGTCCTGCTCTTGGGGCCTAACAACCTCTGTACAAGTCCTTACTGGGGAGGCAGGTGCGAGTGCATCTGGCCACTTTTTACTACCAACAAGCTCCATCCAGCAATGCAATGTCATTCTCAAAGACTGTTCAATCAATCATTTGTGGTTGTATCATTTGCAGTAAATTTCTACAGCAAGGGAGGTGATATGGTGATATTTCTCCCTCTATCTGCCTTTTTTATGTGTGTGTGTGTGTGTGTGTGTGAGGTGGTTTTGGGGGGTTACACCTGGCAATGCTCAGGGGTTATCCTGGTCTGCCTTTTATTATAGATTATACTGGAGGACTTTAATCCACACCTTTGTGACTGAAGCAAGTTGGAGTTAATGATGAAAAGAAAAATAACTTGGGGTCATTATTCACAGTTCTAGCTACAGCTCCACTATTGACAAATTCTTCAGAAGCTCTCAAAGTAGCTGTTGATTTGGACCAAAGGTCTGAACTTCCCGGAGCATGATCACCTCACCACAAGTCTATCCCCAACCAAGGATGAAGAAACAGAATGGCAGGAGCTAAATTACAATCTTGCCCCAAATTACAAGGTGAGTGACAGGGCTCTAAGCTATGAACTGTGGTCTCCTTCTTTCCAAATTCATAAAATTAACTGAGATACAATGCATGGGATGAAAGACAGGCTCCCTCTGAAAGCTCCAGAGAAGAGTTCACCCTTGTCTTATACGGAAGTTGCATGAATCTTTGAGGCTCCATGCTTTACGGCTTATCACTCTTACCTCTGCCTCCATCTTCCAAGTTCTTCCTGTCTCCTCTGCACCTCTTCTTTTAAAGACGCTACTCATTGTACTAGGGTCCACAGTAATGCTTTAGGACCTCCTTTTGGCTATCTATCTTTAAAGGTCTGTTCCACATTAGGATGCATTCATAAATTCCGGGAGGTTGAGGGAGAATTTTAGAGGACCCTCTTAAACCCAATGTAATCACCAAACAGGATGAGTTCAGGGAGGAAGGAGGAGCATGGCTCAATCCTAGGAATGATCAGGCAGAAGTGTTTAGAATACAAAAATTGTGGACAGTGCAGTCACATGAAAGACCAACGTAAGATTTCATTCCTTCATTTATCCTGGTACAAGGTTGGGCCGGTCCAACAAGCATCAGGTGTAATGTTTTCCTTGGGGGATCTCAAAGCATAGTAGAGAAAGAGAACTGTAGAAGAACAAATAAAATCTAATGTAAGATATATCATACAAGGAGTGATGGAAGCAGAAAGGTTATATAATTAACTTTGCCTAGAGAGATGAGAGGGAAGTTTAACTAGTATCAATAGAAGTGTTCTTATGCCAGAAAAAAAAGTCCCCATCCAGATTCCATCTCCCTTCTAGTAAAGATAAAATTTTCCCTTGGAGGAGACAGAAAAGAGATAAAAGAACCTGCCATTTAGGCAGGCTATGGGAGGGAGGGAATTGGGGACATTGGTGGTGGGAAATGGGCACTGGTGGAGGGTGGGTGCTGGAACACCATGTGACCGAAACCTCCAAACATGAACAATGTTGTAATTGTATATCTCACGGTGGTATAATAAAATGTTTAATTAAAAAATTTCCCTTGGAAACATTTATTCCTTCTCAGGACTGTTGATTGGACAAAATTATCAAGCCCACAGCTCCAGGGACTTCAGGCCTATCCATGCAAGCCAGGCTTCTATCTAGAGTCAGCGGAGAGGGAGAGGATATCAGCCGGGGTGGAGAATCAAAGTCTGTATCCAGAATATGAGGTTGGTAGGCGATGGAATCTTCATCTTATGGGGGAGGGATTCCAAACCCCCACTGGAAAATAGCAGATTTTGTGAATGGAGACATTTAGAAGCACAGCCAAAGGCTGGATCCTGTTAGACTTCACAAACAGCACCTGAAACCAGACTCACAGATGAACCTTCTATTAGGTATTAATGGATGTATTTAATTTTCCTTTTTCTAGTGTGAATTGGATTGCCCAGTACCTATGTCTCTATAATTCTTCACTGAAATAGTTCAACATCAAAAATTGGCCCATCAGAAGATACAGAAGCTCCAAAGCAGGATGCTTTCTAGAAAGAGTTGAATATTTAGTGTGGTTGGTGAATGAGTGATGAAAAGGCAGAGATCACATTGGAACAGACTTTAGGTCAAGTTAAGTTTGGGTTTCATGGTGGAAGTTTTATATCCGGACAATCCAAAAGCCTCTGATTATTTGAGTCTGTATTTCAGAAATCTTTGCAAGAGAAAAGGAACATTAGCCTTGCCTGAGTTATGGCCTCGGGTCCTAATGTGCCTGCTGTTGGGCATTTTATCGCATGCATCAATCTGCAGGGATGCAGAAGTCAGAGGTAAGAATTACTGCCCGGGCTCCTGAAGCCCATAGTGCCTGGGTGTACAGATTACACACCTGCCATTAACCATCACAGAGAGTATGCAGGACACCTCCGTGGCTGTGATGCACCCTCCTTAGGGACTGTAAAAGAGGCAGACTTTAAAATGCTGGGAATTCCCGATGCTGAGCTCTAGATTACGCCTATGAAAAAGCAACTAGCGTTGAAGTCTGCAGACACAACTTAACGTGCATATAACTGGACTTAGCCACTGTCACACTGCCCGGCGATTGCTGGAAATTCCTTCTGCCCAAAGGGCACAAAGGTGCTTATATCTGTATCTAGGAATAAGGAGGTGAGGGCTACATAGTCACTGCAGACACAGACTAGTCTGGGCATACAGACAGATGCCATGAAACCATATGGTACCATCACTGATGCCATGAGTGAACAAGGTGCCACAGAGGGGACAATTTCCCTCCTTCCTCTAAATGGAACCTCTATTCCAAAGTAAGAGTAAAGCTGGTTTCACATACCCAGAAGTCTCAGAGTCTGGGGCAGGAGCAACAGTACAGCAGGGAGGGCATTTGCCTTGCATGCAGCCAGTGCAGGTTCAATACCTGGTATCCCTTCTGGTCCCCTCAGTACCCCCCAAGAGTGATTCCTGAGTGCAGAGCCACGAGTAAACCCCTGAATATCACCAGTTGTGACCCAAAAAGGGAAAGAAAAAGAAGTTTCAGATTCTATGACAAAAAACAAGGAAACAATATCAGATAAAGGTGAAGCTTCAGGGAATATTTATCTTCACTTCTCTTAGGTTTATCTGGTTTGCCTGATAATTAAATTCTCTAAATGTAAGTTCAATGATGTCAGTGACCTTGTCTTTTTGTTCAACACTACGTGCTGTTCATTTTACAATAACAAACCAGTAATGCTCCAGTAAGGCTACATAAGCCAGGCATTATTCTATATGTATATGGATAGGAGTGTGCATAGGAGTGTGTGTATGAGTGTGTGTGTGTGTGTGCATGTGAATAGTCCCATAAGGCAAGTGCTTTCATGAATTCTTGCGCACTTGAGTAACTGCAGCAGAGCCTAATTAGCTTACAGAAGGTTGCCCAGCTCCTATATGGTGGAGCCAGGATCCAAAATTAATTGGCTCCAGAATTCAATTTATTACAATTGTGACTCTACTGCCTTCCAACTCCCTGGGACTTCCCTTCAATAAGTTCTTAGCAAGTATCAGCTACAGACCATATTCTCAGTGTGGAGATCCATCTATGAATAAAAAGAAGTCCAGAGTTCATTAAACATTCTTTAGATGGCTTGGACTGACAGATGCAATGGATGTCTAGGAGGATGAATGAATTGATGGATAGGTAAAAGAAGAAGGCAGAGCTGCAAATTGGAGAAAGGGTCTCTGAATACCATGGGTGAGTCATCAAGAAAGAACCTGTGGATCTCTCATTCTCAGGGTTTTATTCCCCTGCTTTAAATGGTAATTTGTCAGCAGAATGCACAAAGCCTGGCCCCAATCCTTTACTATATATCTGATCTAAAACAGATCAGTTAACTCCGCCCCGGCCCCCCTGGTCTTTTCCCCTCACTTATAAAATGAGACTAACCCCAGCGACTCGCAATGTTGCCATGTATTAAATATCATTTGCTATTGTTTGGATCCCAGTTCAAATGTTATATATCTTCTGTAGTCTTGGAGTAAATTTAAGACAACAAGTTTATGAAATGTGACCCCTATGCTTGGGGTCAGGATATAATAGCAAATCAGATAAATATAGTCTTTTTATCCAAGAAAGTTTAGTTTTTATCCAAGAAAGTTTAGCAGAGAAGATGGGAAAAAACAAAACCAAACATGCCAAATAATTGCAGAGAAGAGGGAAGTGCAGAGACTGGGGGAGTGTTGGACAAGAATAGAATCAGCTTCTCCATCTCAAAATTCCC
Source organism: Cryptotis parvus (assembly GCA_021461705.1). Taxonomy (NCBI): domain Eukaryota; kingdom Metazoa; phylum Chordata; class Mammalia; order Eulipotyphla; family Soricidae; genus Cryptotis; species Cryptotis parvus. The sequence continues at coordinate 23,245 of JAJIBD010022680.1, read as the reverse complement.
ACATTACTTCACATGTGGTGCGAGCTACTGTTCCACCATCATTTCCCTGCTGAACACAGGTCATAGAGAGATGCTACACATGTTATAGAGGACTTAACTACAGGAAACGGACACAGTTGCAAGCCTGTGTCAGTCTCTGGAGGCCAGAAAAAAGGGGGAGAAGAGAGCAAGGAGACAGGAGCAGAAGAAGGTCAGGAAGGATAGATAGGGAGGAAGGAAGGAAAGATGGAGGAAGGGAGGATGGAGAAGGGAGGGAGGGAGGAAGGAAGGAAGGAGAGAAGGAGGAAAATGGGAGGGAGGGGAAAGATGAAGGATTAAATAGGAGAAAGCAATAGTCTGTATGGGAAATTCAGGACTTCATAAAAGTCCAGAATCAACACACAGTCCATTCAAACAAAATGCCCATATTTTTTTAAAACTGAGTGGAATTGACAGATGATGCAAAGTCAGAAATGCCAACTGAGATGACACAAGAAAGAGGAAAATCAGGGGCCCACTTGAGGGCCATGCAGTTGTCAAGAGCTGACCCCAGAGAGAAAGGTGAGATATGTTGCACAGTGGCCACAAATCCCTTTAGAGAAGAAGAAGAAGAAGAAGAAGAAAGAAGAAGAAGAAGAAGAAGCAGAAGAAGAAGCAGAAGAAGAAGCAGAAGAAGAAGCAGAAGAAGAAGCAGACGAAGAAGAAGACGAAGAAGAAGAAGAAGAAGAAGAAGAAGAAAGAAGAAGAAGAAGAAGAAGAAGAAGAAGAAGAAGAAGAAGAAGAAGAAGGAGGAGGAGGAGGAGGAGGAGGAGGAGGAGGAGGAGGAGGAGGAGGAGGAGGAGGAGGAGGACATATAGAGAAGCATGACACGTGTGCCCACAGTTCTCTCAAGCAGAGGCGGGGTATGCTGATCAACACTCTGAATCTGACCTACACGTGTACTTCCATGTCAATGACAGAAGTAAGTGTGATTCTAATACATCCAGGCTTGCACCTTGGAGGATGCCTTGGGAACTCAGGGATACCACTGATCATAGCCTGCGACGAGATGAGAGACACTTGACTGAGGCATGCCGACAAGGAGCCAACTGTCACCCGTGAACTGGGCCCTCCCAACACAGCCAGCCTCCGCCACCAATCCTACACAAGAACCGCCTGACATGCCACAGAAACCTGGAAAATAATAAAGTGGCTTCTGCTGAGAGCCATTAAGTCTAGGACAGCATGTGATGTGCTGAAAACTTATTGGTAAAATGTAAACCACATCATTTAAAATATGCTTTTACTGACACTGAACTTTGCTAAAACTTTGTTTTAGCAAAGTTCAGTGACACAATCTCATTTGTTGAATGGCCTGTCATTAGAAAGCTTTCCATATTTTAGAGTTCTTGTTTTGTTCAACCTGACTTTTCTCATATTTTTCTGGCATTTTTTGTTGCAATCACTTGGAAATAGCATTACTGTTTTTCATTTTGTTCATTTCCTTATCTATTAATTTTAGATAGGGGTGGGTTTATTCAATACAGTAACTTTTTATTTAAAAATATATTACTCACTGGAAAACAAGCAAATACGAGAACCTATGACCACTGAGCCAAGCAGGCCAGCAGGCAGATGTGCAGGGAAGCCCCCTTCTTCGTATCAGCTCTTAAGGCTGAGCAGAAAGCCCCCAATTTGCATCAGCTCCTACGGCTGAGAGATAGTCACTTGAACACTTGACATCCTATTATTCATTGATTTGATCGAGCAGGTGCCAGTAACATTTCCATTTGACCCTATCACGTGCCAGTGTAGCCTCCAAGCATTCCTGAAGCATCTGGTTGCTTCAGGAATATGAAGAGCCTCAACGTGTTCGCTCAGGGTCTTGACGAAGTCGTCTGACCATCTTGTAGGTGGGCGCCCATGTGATATTTTGATGTCCCATGGGATCCAGTCGGTAACGGCTCTAGTCCAGTGGTCATCTTGAAATCACATTACATGTCCAGCCCATCTGATTTCCAATGCCTTGGCAAACGAGACAGAGTCCCTGACTCTGGATCATTGATGGAGGTCGGAACTCCAGATTCCTTCTCTCACTTGAGTGAGGCGTGATATTCCAAGCATGGCTCTTTGGATTCCTCTTTGGGAGACCCGAATAGCATTCTCATCCTGCTTTCGTAGGGGCCTAGGTCTCTGGAGGCATATGTTAATGCAGGGAGAACGGTGAGTCGAAGAGATGTGCCCTGAGCTGGAGGTTTTTTGTCTTTTCAGCTATTTCTTCGATGCTTTTGAAGGCATTCCTTATCTTCCTGAGAGGTAGCATTTTCAGCAAATAGACTTCTCCTAAATTGACCACTTGAGCTGACCGCTCTTTGGAATCTCAGAGACAAACTGTGGGCAATGTTGACTCAAACCCTTGACTCTATTACTTTTTTTAATTGTTAAGTGATTTATTCAATAAACACTGATGGGCCTCAACAGAATCCCTACAAATAGAATGAAAGACAAGACAGGTAGAGATTGTGTCCTATGCACAGAGACAGGGAGTCTCTGGGGATGGGGGGGGAGAGAGATTTTAGGGGATGGAGCTTTGAGCAGAAAGTGGCATTATGACAATTATAGCTTGATCCTGGGCCTTTAGCCAAAAAACACTGCTGCTAGACTGCTAGACAGCACCGAGGGAAGAACTCCAGCTGTCTGTGCTCTGAACAAAGTGCTTAAGAGCCTCAGACACTGAATTCCAGAATTTACTGGTTTTAACGTCACTATGCTCTAGTGTCCCCATTCAAATGCCAGCTGCTGGTTCCGATGCTCATTTGGGGTCTCAAAAGGCTTTGTCAAGATCAAAAATAATCTGTGGACATACAAGTCCTGACCCTCGCCATTGGGAAGCACAGAAGGCTCAACTCTCTTTTTCTGATGTTCGTTTCCTTGTTCCTGTCATCCTGTTCTCACAGTCACCAATGGAAGCCCCTGCCATGAGGCTCTGACCTTTTGCAGCAACATGGACTTCTCTTCTTTCTCCTCTAGCAGTGTTGAGAACAGTGCTGAGACCAACCAGGACTGCACAGAGCACGGCTGAATCGGCCACTTTGGCTGGCGGGCTCTCTGCTGGCCAAAACCCCTTTTAGAACTGTGTCTGCAACAAGTTCAAGCCATCCCTCCTATTCTGCCTTCTCCTCTGTATGGAACTCCCTAGTAATATGATGGGTGATTCTTTCCTATCACTGGCCCCTTTGCCCACCACATTCCTCCCTATTTCTTTTTACGAGTCTCATCTCATATCGGCCTCCTAGTCTGCTTTTTTGGGGGTCCACACTATACGCTTTGACACTCTATCTTCCATCGCTGAGTTCCTCTGTTTAACCTGACCACACGTAATAGCCTCTCACCAGCTAAGCGTGCCTGCCTCCTCTCTCTCAGGACCAGGAGAGAGCAGACTGGGATGTCACTTTTGACTTTATCATAATCTGCTCAACTTCATTACACCATTGTCTGCTATCTGTATCACAGAGGTAGCATTCTACCAACGCTTGCTGAATGAGACCCTCTACAGTATATTAAGCCTAAAAAATCTCATTAAAGTCCTTTTCAGACAAAAGACATAGCACACCTAAGCTTAATGCCTTCTAGAAAATTCCTGTCTCACCCAGACAAAGACCCATGGTCGAACAGTTATATACAGAGACCCATTCTGTGTCCTGCTGCTTCTGCTCTCTGTTGGCTCTTTCTTCTGACGATTTCACTCCCTGGCTCCACCATTTGCTGTCTCTCTACTTGTTAAGCTCTTCCTCGAAGACAGTTCTTCCTCTCCCTCCCTTGTCCACTCAAATGCCATCGTCTTAGACTCTCCTGGTGATTCCTAAATCATCAGCCTGCCTCTCACCACCAATTCACCATTTCTATTGACACCCATCACTTTCCAACACAGTTTACACAGAACATATTTTATCTGGATATTGCCAACCTCTCTCTCTCTCTCTGACAAAATGTGAGTTGCGTGGGCAGCAGGTGAAATGGTCTATTTTGTATATGGTTGTACCCACAGTCAGTTATCTGGCACCTGAGGGAGAAATCGAAAGATGGTGGGAAGGAAGGAATAAGGGATGAGAAAGGTTGCCAGCTCACGGGAGGAACCAACTGCCTCCCCAGAGAACTGGAACTGATGCCTATATTCCTACTGGGAAAGTGCTGCTCTGGCCATTCACTTCTCCCTCGTCTTTCAGGCTGTGAAGCGAAGTGGTCATCTATGGGTTAATATCCAAAAAGGGGGATATAAATGATGCTCCAGGAAGATCCAAAGAGCTCTGAATGCTGCCCTGAGTATCCTTGGCCCACTTATCAAACATCTCTTTCTTTGAATTCATCTCTAAAATCCAGATCGCTATGTGTCTGTATAAGGTGATACCAGAGGTTCTCTGAGACTTGCCTAAGAACTGTTAGCTATTCCCGGGCACAGGTTGGCCTGGATCTTGGTCTCCCCATGTGGAAGAAAGGGTTATTAATCATGGTATCTCAAGCACATATTTCTTTTTTAAAGAAAAAGAAAGGGCTTATCACACCACAGACAGTTTCTGTGACAGGAGGCAGAATGGCTGCCTCTGTCCTGCTGATGCTGGTCCTGAGGCGCCTGATTGGTGTCCCAGACCCACAGCGGCCCTGAAACATACAATGGAGCTCCTAGGTGGGCCCCTGTGAAAAACTTTTCTTCACCTATTTTGTTTCTAAGGAAAATAAAAGCCAAAACGGGGTCCTATAACTTACTCCCAAACACAAAGGTAAGTGGCAAAATTAGGGAAGAAAGGCCTGGGGCTGCTGGGATATGTCTGCTGGCCTGAGCTCCTAGGCCACAGCGAGGCACACTCTGCAAGTATGGAGTAGCCACAATCTGTTCCTCCTTTTGTACAGCAAGAAGGCACCCCCCACTCTAGGGCAATCTGTCAGTACTGTTTCTCTATGGGGTACAAGTTCCACCTGACTCTTAGGCTGGGCCTGCGCCTCCAAGCCCCTCTGTGCCCCAGAGCAGATGGCAGCCTCAGAAGCCATCTTTCACCATGATATTTCCTGGTACCCCAGGAATCACCCGTAATTACTGCTATTAGTCTTACATTAAGTAAGAGTTAATAAAAGGAGAATTCCCAAGAGATGGTAGAAAAGGTAAACACATGCACAGATACGCAGAAACAGATGCAGTAACACACATGCTCACACACTCTCATGCACTCATATGCACGCTCACACACTCAGACCCATACACACTATTTATGTCTATCTCTGTGTCTCTCTCATATACACACTCACACATAGTCACACATTACTTGTCTCACACATACTCACATACAAGCTGTCACAATACACTCAGTCTCCATCTCTCTCTCACACATAGTGTCAAACAATAGTTCTGTCTCTATCTCTTCTCAAACATATAAACTAACACACATAGTCATACTGACTCCCTCTCTCCTCTCTCTCTCTCTCTTTCCCTTTTCCTCTCCCTCTCATTTCCTCTCTCTCACTCACACACATTGCTAGAGATTGCCCTAGGAACAGAGAAACCCTAGGAACATCCTCCCTGGAACCTGCCTTCATTTGCTTTTCTTCTCCAGGCAGATGTTTATTAACCCCTCACCCCCCATTTTCCCTCAGGAAACATGGTGGAAGCGGTGGGAGTGGGCAATGACTGGGGTCTGCAGGACAATATCCATTTCTCTTGTTTCCTAAATAGTTGACAATCGGAATTACATTTGTTCCTTGAGGAAATTACTCACAGGAGTGTAGCCTCCGGATGAAATGCTCCATTCTGCTTCTGTTTGTTTGGATTCTGAACCATTTCTATCAGAGGGCTACCAAATGAGTCTCTGTTTGTGAAATGCTTCCTCCTCCAACTTAAACAGGGGCTGCATTTCTTTTTCTTAGCTGCTGACCCTGGAATCTAAGCAGGCTGTTGTTCTGTGTCAAGGTGCTCCTGGGAGTCTGCTGTGGACTGGGAGAAGGGACATCTGTTGTTAAGGCTCGGACTCATAAGGATGAAGGTGGGAGGAGGAGGAGAGAGCAGGCTGGGGTGCCTGCTGTTCCATCCGGATTTAGTATCTTACAATGAATCTTCAATCTTTGAAAAAGCAGCTTTTGGCAGAGAAAATGTGGCAGTCGCCAAAGTTTGGAGTCTGTTCCATTCCTTTCACAAGGATTCCAGAGAAAGTGGTTGAGTTCTGGCTTTTTTCCATCTTGGCAGTACACATCTATATCCCCATTCAAGTGGGAGGCAGGGGAGGCAGAAGCAGCAGGAGAAACAAGACAAGGAGGTGGGGATGGATCCGGGAGTTGGTGGACACAAGCGTGTCGGGTAGGGACTAGCAGAGCAGCTTCACTGCCTTCTTCTCTGGAAGACTTTGAAGAACACACTCACAGAGATGCATGCACACTAAATAATGCCTGTCTCCCTGTCTCCCTCCCTATGGCGCTATTATCAGTCTAGATATCAGTCACTGCCTGCCTACATTTCGGTGTGTAATTTTAGCTGAGTCAAGTCAGATTCAACAAATACCCCCAAAGCTACTGTTATGTGTCAGGCTCCAAGAGATTCAGCAACTTGCTTGCATATTACCTAAGTGAAGATCAACTTAACACTTCCAATCATTTCTTCCCAGTGCTCTGATTCAGGATCCCACAGCATTGGTAATTCTTGACCATAAACAATTTCAGCAGTCAACCCTTGTTTAGAGACTTTCAAATTGACACCAGCTCCTGTGGCCAGTGAGAGACACTCAGAGTGCTTTGGGATTAAACCAGCATCACACATAATTTTAAAAGCCCTGTGAACATTAAGCTACTCTGTGTGTATGTGTGTGTACTCATTCATGCACACATGCACACATACATGCATGACTGTAGTAAAGACAAAGAAAGGTTTGCAAAACTAAAGTAGGAGGATTGTACTGCAGTAGGAATACGGAAATGTGTTCGGCTCAATTAAGGAAATTTTATTAGCAATGGGTCCCTACATCAGATGGGGACACTGCAGGGAGCGGACAGCTCTTGTGGAGAGTTTAGAATCTAAGGGTTGATCTAATCTCTCCTCTTCGAGCTCTGCCCAGGCGGCAACATAGGAGGGTTGTTAGTCTTATCTCCACCCTGTCTCTGCATGATTATTCTGTGTGAACCTTCAGTCTTTGCAGAATTTCCTAAAAAGGGCTATTTCTCTGGAAATTAGATCCTATAACCCCGGTGTGTGTGTGTGTGTGTGTTCGTGTGTGTGTGTGTGTTTGTGTGTGTGTGATGGTGTGTGTGTAAGCTGCAAGGTTTGACTGGTTATTTTTGTTTGTTTTTTTTTTTTTGGGGGGGCACACAGAGTGGTATTCAGAACTTACTCCTGGCTCTGTTCTCAGGGATCATTCCCTGGCATCTGGAGTGCTAAGAAGGTCAGCTGGGATGCTGGGGTCAAATCCAGGTTGACCAAGTGCAAGGCATGCAGTTTATCTGCTCTAGCCCCTACTGATCTTCTAATTACATCTCAGTAGTTACAGAAATTTTAAAAATATATTTCCTTAAGCTTATTTTAACTCTATCAAAGAAAATCTAGCAGGATTGGATTAATTTTGTCTGACTCTTTCTCTGACTCTCCAGAATAGACTGAGTCTGTCTCTCCTTCATCTGAATGAACAGGCATGCTTTCGAGGAGAAGGATTCCCTGCACACTCATCAAGGAGGGCTGGAAGATGCAGAAGCCAATGGAATGGGTATGCTTCTCATCAACATCTCTACGCCAGACCACAGTTCATGGAACAACCTGACCACCCCTCGCAATGATGCTAAACTTTAATACAGAGACTAATTCCTCTGAACACAAGGCCAGTCCCTGAGAAACATCTGTGGACTGCAAGTGGCTGTGAGCTCACACCAACAGATCATGCAAAAAATGTCTCTAAAAATATCAGCCACTGTTAGTAATAAATACTATTCCCCTAAATTATGAGTTTAGTTCTAAAGTCCAATACCCTCATAATATGATTGAATTTAGAAACGAGGCCTTTAAAGAAATGATTCCTTGACAATGGGCCAGTCAATAGACCCTAATCCAGTCCTACAAAAAGAAGACACAGAGTGTCACAGGGCTACATGCAGCCACATCAAGAGGAAGAAAGAAGGATCTCAGAGCAATGGGGTCTCAGAGGTCTAACTTCTAGAATGCAAGAAAATACATGTCTAGTGTGTTACCCCTTCTCCGGGAGGTCTCATGGCAGCACCAAGCACACCAGTTCAAACATGGGCACCTTAGGAAAAATGGGGACATATCAGAGAAAAACATAATGTACAAGATCTTTGTGTCCCGGTGACTTGAAACCTGACCTATCTAGAACAAACCCACCAGATACCGCCTTTCTATAAAATCAAACTGTCATTTAATTCTGGTGATGTTTTGATTCTTTCTCTTCAAGCAAGATTTGCTGCATAGACACACAGTTTTAATAAGAGACTGAAGAAATGAGAAAAGCTGGTGTGAACCTATTTGTACTTCTGACCCTTCATTTACCAGGTGAATTCCTGTCAGACTGAGACATTTTAGAAACTAATAATTTACCCCACTACAAAATGACTATAACACACTGCCACTTGCCATGGAGCTGAGAAGATAAAGTAAGAACACACAGGAGACAACCTGGAGAGTACACCCTTTTTCTGTCTGATTTGCCACAAACTCTCTATAGAGACATGCCCAAAAGATATCTGTTCCTTTTGACTTGGTAAACATACTTTTGTTAAAACTAACAGTCCAAACACAGAGGGAAGACTGAATAAGTATGTTATTTTAGAACAACCACTTTCTCCCTAGAAATTCTTCTAAGAAATGATAAAAGAGGGGCCTGAGAAACAGTACAGTGGGTAAGGTGTTGCCTCGCACATAGCAAACCTGGCTTCAATTTCTGGCACTCCGTATTTCCCCCTTGAGCATGCCAGGAGTGATCCCCGAGTACAGAGACAGGAGTAAACCTGAGCACAGCCAGGTATGACCCCCAAAACCAAAACAGAAATGACAAAAAAAAAATGTAAAAGGATGAGTTCAAAAGGATGAGTTTTATGAATTCATCCTCTTAAGCAAGTGTGTCTGATCTATGGGAGAAAGTTGAAGTAATCACTGGAAATAACCTAAAACCTGAACCCAAAGGCAACCAGTGCAATGAGTTGTCAGCCACTGAGTAATCTCAGCTGATAACCTAGGACACTAGCCAAATAACTGTTAGACAAAATGGGAGAAGATGCTGACACAATGTTCAAAGATCTGCAGGTATGAGAGAGAGTTAAAAAAAATTCTATGAGAGCACTATGTAAAATTTATACCACCAATTTTGAAAATCCTTGCAAAATGAATGACTTCTTGGGAAAATATAATTTACTGAAATTGACTCAAGAAGAGGTAGAAAACTCGAGTAGACCAATAACCATTGAAGAAATTGGAAATGCTGTCAGAAACTTACTCAAAATGAGGTACTAGTGAAAGCAATTTGGAAATAGCTATTAAAATTAAGAGACACACACCTATCAACTTGGAAATCCCACTCCTGGGAGTCTATCAGACAGGCATAAGAGCACCTGTAGATAGGGATGTACTTTAAGGTTATTAATGCAGAATTATTTGTAAAAACAAACAAAAAAAAAAACTTCAGGGACTAAATGAATGATCTACCAGGGAAAATGTGTGCAGTCATAACAAGAATTAGCCTGTTTTTATCAGCTGATTTGGAGTAATTTGCAGAACACACTGATAGTGGAAAAGGCAAGATGCAGATAAGGAAAATATGAATAATTATGATTTTTACCAGTCACCAAAAGAATGGAAGCACACACATGCATTCATAATTTTATGAGCACAGAAAAGGAAGCAGAAAGAATCAGACTGAGTACTTGGTCCAGAGAGAGGACCTGGCAGTGAGGAGAAGGGCCCGGGCTTTGGTAGTTCTGCCAATCCTTAAAGATAATAGTTTAAAGTCCTCAAACTAAAAAGGGTAGAAAGTGTCTCAGCCTGTCACATGGTATATATATACATATATATAAATATATATATATGTATATATATATATATATAATAACCCAAACTCATACCAAAAGGTGGTCCAGTCCCGTGCAGGCAAATTATAAGCCCACCACTCCCTCCCAGAAACGTGCTGGGGCAATCACATCTTTCCAACAAGAAAAAGATGATGGTCATTTGGAAAATCATGGTCATTCGGATCAACTCGGGGCCAAATATGAACTCACGGGAGAGCAAGAAACTCCTGAGGGTCAAGTCTGATTCTCAACCATAGACTAGGAGTTTTAGAATTCAATTCACTCTAGCACTAGTTACCTAGTTATCACAGGTCCCAGGGAAAGGCAGAATGTCCAGAAGTATTTGGATGACAACCCTCTTTTCAGAAAAATCAAGAGCCAACATCCTGATGGAAATCTACTTTTTTTCCAGAAACAAACAGAAAGCTCCCCCCCAATGGCACCCCAGACTCCTACTGCCCACAACTGCCCACCCTCTTTACCCCGATGATCCCAGGAGGAAGTGCCACCAATTTGGGAAATATCAAGTTAAAGTACTTGGTCCAGAGAGAGGACTGGCAATGAGGAGAAGGGCCCTGTGCACTTCCCTCTAACGACAATAATAAATCATAGTTCAGGCTACCCACATTTCTGTACCACCAACTATGAGGGTTCCTATGCACCTTAGATTCAAGAATTTACTAATCAACATCACAGAGAACTCATAAAATTACTACATAAATTTACCAGTTCATCATAAAGATTATTATGACACAAATAATCTAGGAGGAACCATCAAATCCTAGAGACAAAACAGTGAGGGGTGATGTTAAGCTATACAGCCCTACCTTCTTTGGGGGACAGGGACGACCACCGTTCCATCACACTAATATACTCAGAGCAATTTAGGGGTGTCTGTGGAGACTGACTTACACTGACATCATTCACCATTGGAAACTGAATTCACTCTCTAGTCCTCTTTCTCTCCCTTGAATTTGGGTTTTGAGGCAGAGAATTACAACTGTCCAATCATGACTAGGTCTTCCTGAGAATTGCTCTTCCTCCACAAACTGTCCAGGAGACCCCTGACAAACTAAGCTGTAGTTTGTCACTACTTCCTCTGTACAGATAGTTTTGTCATCTCACTGACACACAAATGAAGAATAAATTCAAAGGATTTAAAAAGCTTTGGGGGCTGGAGCAATAGGGTAGGGTGTTTGCCTTGCATGGGTCCAACCTGGGTTCGATCCCTGGCATCCCATATAGTCCCCTGAGCACTGCCAGGAGTAATTCCTGAGCACAGAGTCAGGAGTAATTCCTGAGCACAGAGTCAGGATTAACCCCGAGAATTGCCGGATGTGACCCAAAATAGCAATGGATGAATGGATGGATGGATGGATGGATGGATGGATGGATGGATGGATGGATGGATGGATGGATGGATGGATGGATGGATGGATGGATGGATGGACGGATGGACGGACGGACGGATGGATGGATGGGTGGGTGGGTGGACGGATGGACGGATGGATGGATGGACGGATGGATGGATGGATGGATGGATGGATGGATGGATGGATGGACGGATGGACGGACAGATGGATGGACGGGTGGACGGACAGACAGGCGGACGGGCGGGCGGGCAGGCAGTCGGGCGAGGGAACGAACGAACGAATAAATGAATGAATGAAGTCTTGTACCAGAAACTGAGATTAAAAAAGCAAGTTTAGAAAAAAATGTCAGGGGCCTCAACCTTTCATAGATTTTGTTTGCATTTTTGTTTTGCAAGGTGGGGGGAATCACCAAGTGGTGTTCAGGAGGCCCAGGGTCCCCTCTGGGTGGCTCTTGGCAAGCTGGGTTTGTTGTTCAATATCCTTGTGCTCAAGGTCCAAAGATGCAGTACTCTTTGGGCTCTGCAGAGCTGTGGACTGGCTGGGTGCGCCTGTACTCTCATGGCTACACCTGGCAATGTTTGGGGACCATGTAATGCAGGGATCAAATCAGAGCTGTGGCACGCAAAGTTGTGCCCCTTGACCCCAGAGCAGTCTCTCCAGTCCCCTGAGCAAGATTAATGCCACAGTCACAAATGCTACCATTCTAGAATTGCAGCATCGCTTTCTCAGTGTCTTTCTTGGTTGCAACAACAGCCTGAACCAACTTCATCCTTTGAGTAGAAGCCTAAAAATCTAGCCCCTTGATTCACTGTGATTTTCTCTAATTATAATTCTCCATTTCATCAGCATCGCATTTTAGGAGACATTTTAGCTTAGGAGAGGAAGTGGGTTGTCCACAATTTCTCAGGGCTACAGCCATACACTGGCACTCTGGTTCCCTGAACACTACTTGGTGATCCCCCACCTCCGCAAAATAAAAATACAAACAAAAACAGAACCTGCCTCAGGCTTAGTGTGATATTACTAAGACTAGATGAGTAGTAGCCTGAAGAAGACTGTCATGAAAGATTTGGACATGATGTCAGATGATTTTCCAGGGATGTGGAGGTTGAATAAATCAACAAAGCTGTGGTTAAGATGTGAAGCTGCTTTCACGTTGGGGTAGCTGAAGATTGTGTTGAAGAATTCCAAGAAGACCTATTTATAAGGCCTTGGAGTTCTTACTGGCCATATCACAAAGTTTTAGTTCCTGGCTGCAACATTTTCCCCACAAACAAGATTGATCTCTTGCCCTTAAAAGTCTTGAAAACTGGCATCGACATCTATAGGGATGCAAGTTCTTTCACGCGTGTATTTCCAGAATGGGGAGATTTTTGCCCTGCTCAATATTTGCTCCAGCAAGTAAATTTCCTCCACAATCAACTTATCTAAAACAACTGATTTTTTAAAATATGCCTTTATATCCACTTATGAACTCAGGCTTCACTTTCATATTAAGTGATGAACAATGGCACCCTTGAATCTTTTGTCTGCTCAGAGCTAACAGTAAATTTAGCATCATAATTGACTGCAGACTTTTCTTTCAACATTTGGAATAACTTCTGCTTCTGGTCATCAGTCCTGGCGCATTTGGCATTTCTCTTTATGTAATATGTTGTCCCCAAGTGTTTGTGAGTCTTGTTTCTGTCAATGAAGCGGCTTCCATCACTGTTTTTGTTCTTTAAGCCCATAGCCAGGAAGGAATGGGGGGACAGGCTTCACTGGTGAGAAATAACCATCAATAAATTTTCACTTTTCTAGTTCTTAGTCACTTTTAATTTTGTTTCCAGGTCAACAGTTTGATATGGCCCCTTACTGGCAATATTAACAGTGGATTCTGTACACGTAGGGACCAGGAGGAACAAAATAACATGAGATTAAATCCAAGACACAGGAAAGTGATGTTATCAAGAGACACAGTGAACAGACAGATGAGGCTGCTTCTCGGAAAACACTACAATGTTCCAGTGAGCTACAACCTGAAAAAGGCTATCATATCGTCAGGCAGTAGGAATATGGGGAATAATAGCGCCATATATGTGACATGATATACTGACCATATCATACAAACATGCCATATAGATAGCATCACATACCACTGACTAAAACACTCAGCACATCTATGTGACATAATGAGATACAGACCCAAAATAGGCAAACCAAATACAAAGAAAATTGCATACCTCTATGTAGTATCTCAAAGGAGATCTGAATACCAAGATAAGGAAATATTTAAAAGCTTTACCTAAAAAGTTATCTATAAAGTCAGCACTTCATAAAATTTTCATAAGTATTTTTTTATCAAAATTGGCAGGTTATTTTTAAAGTAAATATGTACAAAGAACAATAAAATGTTATAAAGAAGGAAAGACACACACTGTGTTATCAAAAAACATAGCAAGCTAAATAATTTAACGAGTATGCTGTTGATGTAAGAACACAGAAACAGGTTAGCAGGAGAGAAGAGAGTCCAGAAACAGAATCATGACTTGAATGAAGACCACAGGGGTAGAAGCAAACCAGAAAGAAAGAAAAAAGCAAAAAAAGAAAACCAGACCTGGTTTCTACTTCAAAACCTGGAACAACAACTTAGCTTACATAAGGGAAATTTTAAAAGATGTCTATCTTTCACATTGAAACACTAAATTAAATGGCAGAGAAATTAAAAATCTAGCCATCAAAATTAGATAAAAAGACAACATGAAATCACAGCTTAATAACATTGGGATGGCAGGATATTAAACACTAAAAAAAGAATAAATTAAAACAATGGATTAATCTGATCTTGTGACTAACATAAAAAATGCTTAACAAAGCATATATGCTGCCTGAGCCCATGTGCTGCTTGAGCCCACATGGCCGAGCACATGTGGTGCCTGAGCACGTGTGTCACCTGCATTTCCCCTCTTGATATGTATACTCTCTCTCTCTCACTTTCCTCCTCCTTCCCCTTCCTAAAAGCCTCCATAATAAAATCTGTTCTACTTTAACAAAAGATTAAAAAATTACAAGATTGGTGTTGGTATATCATTCTAATTTCCCCCTCTTAATTAAAAATTAAATTTTCCCCTTTTAATTTAAAAATTATAATTTTAATTTTTCTATTGTATCACTTGTCTTCCCGTTGTTCATCCGATTTGCTCAAGCGGTATCCAGAAATGTAACATCTCCATATGTCCTGTCACATGCTAGTGTAGCCCTAGGGCATCTGCTCGCCCAGGAACATAAATAGCCTCAAACCATTCCATCAGGTCATGGAAATGATGTCTATAATTGTTGCTGGTATTTGGCATATCAAATATGAAAAAAATAATTTGGGGAAGCACTCAGGGATCACTCCTGGGGGAATTGGGGGACCTATTCCAGTGGTAGCAGGGACTGAACCCAGGTCAGCTGCAAGAAAGACAAGTACCTATTTGCTGTAATATTGCTCAGGTCCTGGTTTATGTAGCATGCAAAGAGATTATTCGCACTGTATATTAAGGCAATAGGATGAAATCCAGAATATCAAAAACTCCTGCAGCACGTAAAAAAATAATGAGAAAATCATGGTACCTGAATAATATAATGATAAGGGAAGAGGAGGGGATAGGGACAAGAAGGCTAATATAGGGACTAATGTACATGTATCATAAGTGGCTAACCCAGGCTAGATCTCCAGCACCACCAGCTGTATTTCTGGAGGCCTCTACACTCTGCTAGGGTGGCCCAGGCAATCTGCAGTAAAGGAAGGTCTGATCTGAGCCATTCAGGGTCTTTGCATTTGAATTTCCAACCTGATTGAGGCATCAGGAGAGGTCTCGAAACCTAGTGCTTCGGAGGTCCCGAATCTTTTAAAAATTAAAACAAGTTTTTAAAATAATAATTAATAATTCTGATGGACGGAAATACACATAGAAATTTAGAAAAGAAGAAATGCATGTGGTCAGTAGAGCAATAGTACAGTAGGGAAGGCGATTGCCTTGCATGCAACTGACCCGATTCAATCACAGCATCCCATATGGTCCAACACACACATATGCCAGGAGTAATTCCTGAGTGCAGAGCCAGGAGTAACACCTGAACATTGTCAGGTGTCACCCTAAAGGAGGGAGGGAGAAAGGAAGAAAGAGAGGGAGGAAGGGAGGGAGGGAGGGAGGGAGGGAGAGAAAGAGGGAGGGTGGGAGGGAGGGAAGGAGGAAGGAAGGAAGGAAGGAAGGAAGGAAGGAAGGAAGGAAGGAAGGAAGGAAGGAAGGAAGGAAGGAAGGAAGGAAGGAAGGAAGGAAGGAAGGAAGGAAGGAAGGAAGGAAGGAAGGAAGGAAGGAAGGAAGGAAGGAAGGAAGGAAGGAAGGAAGGAAGGAAGGAAGGAAGGAAGGAAGGAAGGAAGGAAGGAAGGAAGGAAGGAGGGAAGGAGGGAAGGAAGGAGGGAAGGAGGGAAAGAAAGAAAGAAAGAAAGAAAGAAAGAAAGAAAGAAAGAAAGAAAGAAAGAAAGAAAGAAAGAAAGAAAGAAAGAAAGAAAGAAAGAAAAGAAAGAAAGAAAGAAAGAAAGAAAGAAAGAAAGAAAGAAAGAAAGAAAGAAAAGAAAGAAAGAAAGAAAGAAAGAAAGAAAAAGAAAGAAAGAAAGAAAGAAAGAAAGAAAGAGGCTTAAATTTGCTAGCAATTACAGAAATGTATTTGATTCTCAAGCAGTAGATGAGTTATTTCAGTGCCAAGGAGATATTGTACCCAGTCCCAGAATCGGCCAGACTCCTATTCTTTCTGATATCATTTTATCCAAGGTTCTATTTCATCCCAGGAGCCACCCCCAATTTTTCCACTCTATTTGCCCTCTTGATTTTGAGGCTCATCTTCTGTTACTTACAACCCTAGTTGATAAAAATGTTGAGATATTTTAGCTTCTCTGAAAGCCACATTTTCTACTTACACTGTTTCCTAGGTGTCTGACAAAGCACTACAAACCGAGAGGCTTAGAACAACAGAAATTTATCATGTCACAGTTCTGGAGGCCGGAAGTCTAAATCAAGATGTCACCGAGGCCATTCTTCCTCACCATTCAATAGGGGCAGAATCGTTTTCTGCCTCGTTTTAGCTTCTGGTGGCCCCAGAAGATCCTTGTGAGTGTGTCTCTTCCATCTCTGCCTCTATCTTTGATGGCTGCCATCTGCGTGTGTACTTGGTAGTGATCAGTGCCCTTCTATGAGTACTATAAGGACACCAGCTACTCTAGCATCTTTTCTTCTTAACTAATTCCATCTGCAATGGAATCAGATGAAATGCAGCAGTATTGAGGGACAGAAATTCAACAAATATTTTTGAATGGTTCAACCCATAACACTATCAACAAGAAAAAGAGGGAGAGCTACCAATCACACAAAGGCTTGGAGGAGTCTCGAAAGATGTGTTGAATAAAAAGATGATTCCGCTTCCATGACATATTCAGAAAGACTGAGTTATCGTGATGGAAAACAACACCCAAAATTACCAATGAGATATCGTTGTGGGGGTAGGGGTAACCACAGAGGAACAACCCAAGGGAGTTTAGGATAATGCAGTGGAACTGTCCTAGCTCCTGTTGTGGCAGCCAAATGAATCTCTAGACATGCTAATATTCATAGAACCAAGGCTAAATATTGTTATTTTATTCTATTTAAGTGGTCAAATTAAAAGAAATAAAAAATTCAGAGTATTATTATACCTTTAGACTTTGTTCACAAAGTGAAAGGCTGATGTTTTAAGGGTCAGTCAAGTACTTAGGTAAAATCAGAACCTGTATAGTTTCTACCTCATAAAATCAACCCCAAGCAGAACTGATTCTGACCTAATCACAGCTTTACATGGATAGCACCTGATTTGATTGTTTCTCTCCTATTGAGACCAAAATGCAATGCCATTTATTCACTGTATGCATCACAAATGGATGCCCATAACCAATCCTACAAAGCCATAGAAGTGCTTTTAGTTTTAAGGAATCATAAGAAAGACCGAACTATTCTGATGTAATTAATACAGCTCAGATGGGGAATCTGTTGCTATAGACAAATCTCTCATTGTCTGACCCTTTCTTTCACTCATTATTTTTTAGGGATGTCCCACAATCATATTCTGCTCCTGGCATGACAAAATTCTTAGCACAGTCTCTAACCCCTTGCTCAGCAAAATCCTCTTGACTCTTCCTGATGCTGAGGAGAGATTTCTATTAAAGTAATATATGATTTTTATGCATGGTATATAAACCTATTCCAGGGACTCTCCCAGTTAAATCTGAACATCGTGGTCACCAAAATTCACTGAGGCCCAATCAGGAGGAACAGCATGAATATGGCTGTTCTCGGAGAGATAGCAAGGATATGGTTGTTTTCATTAGATCACTGCTGTCCTGTCGTCATTGTCATCAGCTCAGAGGACTGTGGTTAAATTCTCGCTGCCACAATGTCTGTTGTAGAGGCTCTTCCCTGTGTCTCCTAGCTCCTCTCAAAAAATGAGTTGAGTGAGTAAACTAGGGTGCGGCAAGCAAGACAGGTGGTTTGTTTGGAATAATCCCTCTAGACTTGGGAAGCAACTAAGAATTTGTCACATGTGACTTCTGAAATATGCCACTACCATTGCATTTGATTTTGACAATAAGACTGGTGATGGTAAACATTTGTGAGCCTTTTAGAAAAGTGAGTAACGAGGATGGACAACATGTGATAAGCCTGGTTTGTGCATTTTATATGCTGACTCATTAATCTTCGTGTCAGTGGTATAAGATGGTTCTGTGTGGATTTAATATTATTATTTTGGCAGTTTGGGACTCTACCTGGTAGTGCTCATGGATTCCTCTTTGTTCTGTGCTCATAGACCATACCTGGTGCTCTGAACATATATGTGATACCAGGGCTCATCTAATTTGTCTCAGCTATGTGCAAGGTACACACCGCAACCTCTGCACCTATCTCCCTGACTCCCCTTGTGAGGGAGTCAAGGAGTGGGGGAGGGGCAGTGTGTGTGTTTGGGCTGGAGTTGTTCAAGCTTCCCTCATTTCTCTTGCCAACAATTCTGTAAGGAGTCAAGGGAGACTCAGGGTCTTCCTTCGTAGGAAACGAATATTTCTCCAGAAAACTGTTCCTTTTCACCCTCATCTCCTACTATTCCCTGCTCTCTCCTTAGTGCAAACTGAGTTTTCAGTGATAAATACCTTCTTTTGTGGAAAGTCCCAGAGACAGTGTTTTCCTGCCTTATAGGAAACATCCTTCTTGGAAATGTTTCTGCATGCAACAAGCACAACATCTGAATACTTCAGAGACTCAAAGATCTCTTCAGAGAGCTTCAGAAACAAGAAAAGTGTAGTAATTGTTGGGAGGGAGGTGTGGAAAGCAAAGTGAGTAAAGAAATTGAAAGGTTTTTCTTTTCCATGAATCCTGATAAAAGTTAGTTGAGTAGATTCTTAGTACACAGTGTGCTAAGAACAAGAATTTAGAAGTAATAAAATGATTTTGAGAGGCAAATTCACCAATTTTTCAGGACTTGAGATTTTGAAAAGTTGCACATGGGGAAATTATGTTTAAACTTAATCTCAAATTACAGAGACTGACCATTTTTGGTCAAGACAGTCAAGATTTGTGGATTTTATTTATTTAATTTTTTGGCCAATAGAGAATTTTTTAAATGTCGAATGATGAGTATTTTCAAATATTTTCTATACAGGTACTACAATATACATTTCTGGATAACTCAGAAAGATTGAAATAAAAGGAAAGGTCAAACATGTCAGTTAATGTAGTGGGGGGGAGGACGGATGAGTGATTTAGCTAGCAGATAAATAAACGTGAGTGATGTCATAAAGATAGAAGAGGATATTTCATTCTTAAAAATCAACTAAGAAGTTACAAAATTCATGAAATTTAATCACCAAATAATGAATCCCAAAAATGAATACCTCTGAAACAATTCCTAATTCCAAGAGGACTGTGACCAAAGGATTTCAGGGACGGCAATAAATAAAAGGAAATGTTCATATGTATGCTAGGATATGTTTGATATATCCAGCTCTTCAGTTCTCTGTATTTATATAAGATAAATCCTTTACAAATAAACTAATAAAACGTTCAATGCTTTTGTAAAAATATACACAATCTACAATTTTAAAATGGTTAAAGTTTAAACTTTTAAAAGATGCTCTACTGTGACAAACTATAAATTATTAATAATTGACCTGAAAACAGATGTTAAATGACAAATCACAAAAATTATTCGGCTTTTAGATTGAAATTTTTTTCTAAATAACTTTTGGGTTAAATAGAAATGTCAAAGAGAAAATACAGCCTGTTTGGAAATGAACAACAACTAAGCACTATATATCTAAATAATATAACATACAGCACTCTGGGGAAAAATTATAACTTTAAATGTTGTGTATTATAATACCAGGAAGATTGAAAACAAATGACTAAATATTCAACTCAGAAAACTGGAAAATAATAACAAAAAACAATAATAAAAAAGACCAACAGGAATAAAGCAGGAATGAATAAAGATAAAAACAGAAATACATGAAATAAAATACAAACAAAAATAGGAGACTGCAGCAATAAAACCAAAAGCTAGCTCTGTAAAAAACAGCAATAAAATAAACTCCTGGCAACTCTGATCAGGGAAAAGAGTACAAACAATAATTTTTAAGAATGATAAAAGAATCAGAAATACAAATGCGAGGGAGCTTTATACTACAAAAATTTATAACAGTATATGAAGATCTAGATCAAACATATTTCAATAAGTTTTTAGTTACCAAAGTAAACTCAAAAGGGATTTAGAAAATACTAAGAAAAATGTCCTTATACAAAATTAGCAAAGTATCACACTCTTTCGATAATCTCTGATTCAGAGCATGCATAGTTTTGCTCTCCCCAATCACTCACAATACATAACCTAAACTTTACTGTGGCTATTTTTAATTTTAGCTTTAATTTTTTATTTTTTACTGAAGGTAGATTTGATACATAATTTTGGTAGTTTTGAAGTTTTACTTTAGTTCTAAGCTTTCTTGTCAAAATATTTTTATTTTCTTTTTATTGAATAGCCATTAATACAGTTACAAGGCTGTTCATGATCGGTTTCAGTCATACCATGTTCCAACACCCGAAGTCTTCACTAGTGTGAAGACTCTCACTAGTGTGAAGCTGGGACATTTCCCACCCCCAATGTCCCAGTTTCCCTCCCTACTACCCTCCCCACCTGCCCCACCAAACAAAGAAAACTTTCTAAATCATCACTTGATCATTTGACATCCCGTTATTCATCGATTTGCTCAAGTGGGTGCCAGCCGCTTCCATTTAACCCTATCCATGCCAGTTAGCCCAATGGCATCTTGTTGCTTCAGGAATACGAAGAGCCTCAAACCGTTCATTCAGGGTCTTGATGAAGAAGTCTGACCATATTGTAGGTGGGTGGCCACGTGATCTTTTGATGTCCCATGGAATCCAGTCGGTAATGGCTCTAGACCAGCGGTCATCTCCAGATCGCATTACATGTCTAACCCATCTGATTTTCGATGCCTTGGCAAACGAGACAGCCGTCCCTGACTCTGGAATGGCGATGGAGGTTGGAACTCCGGATTCCTTCTCTCACTTGAGTGAGGCATTATATTCCAAGCATAGCTCTTTCGATTCCTCTTTGGGAGACCCGAATAGCGTTCTCATCCTGCTTTCATAGGGCCCAGGTCTCTGAGGCGTATGTTAATGCAGGTAGAATGGTGGAGTAGAAGAGATGTTCCTGGAACCGGAAGTTCATTGTCCTTTTAGCTATTTCTTCGATGCTCTTGAAGGTGTTCCATGCTGCTCTCTTCCTCCTGTGCAGCTCAGGTTTTAGGTCAGTAATTAACCAGTAATAACAGTAATTAACCAACTAACCAGTAATAACAGTAATTTCCAAATCATACTCAAAGATATACTAAAAACTGATACTAAAGACAAATTGTATAACGAAACAAATACCAGCAAAAAGAAAAAAAAAACATACTATGATACAAAAGTTAACGTCAAAAACTATCACCAAGATATAAACTTAAAACGAAGAAACAAAAACCCCTAATGTGCACTAGTGGAGGGACGGGTGCTGGAACACTGTATGGCTAAAACTCAATCAAGAACTTTATAATTGTATATCTCATGGTGGTATAATAAAATTAAAAAAAAAAACAAACCCAGCAACTTAGAGCAGAGATACTTTGAGGAAAATGAAAATATCACCTGGACCTGGTGGCCCCTGCCGGGCGAAGCTGCCTACGGGCCAGCACAGGGCCTCACGGAAGGCTGGGGAGGCTGGCGCCACGGCCTGCGCCGGGCCTAGCTGACCATGGAACCCCGAGGAGGGCAGATGGGTTTTGGGGAGTGGGCCCGTCGCCTCTGAGGGGTCCCGGAAGCAGCCAGATGTGACTCGCCCACCACACTAGCCACCATTTTTGCTGTCCGGACGCTGCGAAACGGCCTCAGACCAGATCAACAGAGCAAAGCCAAGTTCGAGCCCAGGTAGGCGGCTCCAAGAGGCGGGAATCACCGGAAGTCGCCAGTGGGAGGCGTGGTCGCCCTTCCCCCTCCATCTTGTCGGACCTGGTGGCCCTGCCGGCGAGCTGCCTACGGGCCAGCACAGGGCCTCACGGAAGGCTGGGGAGGCTGGCGCTACGGCCTGCGCCGGGCCTAGCTGACCATGGAACCCCGAGGGAGGGCAGATGGGTTTTGGGAGGGGCCCGTCGCCTCTGAGGGGTCCCGAAGCAGCCAGATGTGACTCCCGCCCACCACACTAGCCACCATTTTTTGCTGTCCGGACGCTGCGAAACGGCCTCCAGACCAGATCAACAGAGCAAAGCCAGTTCGAGCCCAGGTAGGCGGCTCCAAGAGGCGGGAATCACCGGAAGTCGCCAGTGGAGGCGTGGGTCGCCCCTTCCCCCTCCATCTTGTCGGACCTGGTGGCCCTGCCGGCGAAGCTGCCCACGGGCCAGCACAGGGGCCTCACGGAAGGCTGGGGAGGCTGGCGCGCGGCCTGCGCCGGGCCTAGCTGACCATGGAACCCCGAGGAGGGCAGATGGGTTTTGGGAGTGGCCCGCCGCCTCTGAGGGGTCCCCGAAGCAGCCAGATGTGACTCGGCCCACCACACTAGCCACCATTTTTGCTGTCCGGGACGCTGCGAAACGGCCTCAGACCAGATCAACAGAGCAAAGCCAGTTCGAAGCCCAGGCGCGCCGCAAGCGGCCGCAGGGTCCACTAAAAATAGTGAAACAGTAATGTCTTTTAATGCATTGCAGTCAACGAAGAGCAGGAAAGTTTGTTGGGAAGGAGATATAAAGAGGAAAGAAATGACATACAGAACTCGCCAAGTGGTTGAGGTGCGGGAGCGGGAGGGAGGTGGGGTCATTGGTGATGGGAGATGGGTTTGGGCGGAGGGTGCGTGTTGGAACACTGTAGAACCAAAGCTCTACCTAGCATCTTTCAATAAAAAAAAAGGTGGAATCTTCCACAAACATGTGGGAATCAGTGGTTGGGTAGGACAGAGAAGAGAACAGTGTGCTAATATTTGTCAAAAATGATAATACCAGTCTAGAACTGAGCATTGAATATAGGAAAAAAGATATACATGATGATCTCTGAATGTATGTATTGCAATCCACAATGTGTAAGAGAAGAGATAAAGAATTTGCCATAGAGGCGGGCTGGGGAGGGGGGGAGGGAAGTGGGGACATTGGTGTTGGGAAATGGGCACTGGTGGAGGGATGGGTGCTGGAACACTGTATGGACGGAAACCCAAACATGAACATCTTTGTAATTGTATATCACATGGCGGTGTAATAAAATATTAAAAAAAAAAAAAAAAGAAAA